>VWZO01011422.1:630894-721168 GCA_013396975.1 Bucco capensis | reverse complement strand
CTCCTCCCGGCAAATTCTTTCGGGGGGGGGAGAAAGAGTTCAACTACTGAGTCTCTTCTTTTAAAGAAACAGTGTCCATATCCAAATTCAAAAGTTCAAAAGGGAACATGATGTACACTGTTAAATTTTAATCACTCCAGGACATCTGTCTTCCTCTCCATTTCCTGTAGGAGAAGCCACCTTATCACCATGACCTCTGAAAAACATTCTCTCAGATGGTCTAACAGACTAAGGTAATTCATTAAATTCTGAACAGCTATTCTTAGCTTGCATTTGGTTTTACAGATTGGTGTTTCTGTGACAGACCTGGAGAAGGTCTCCATGTGTCCAAAAACTTGTCAGTTTTTCCAATTACTGCATTTGGTCTACTAAAATACATCCTTTGTCTCTCTCTGTCCACAAGCATAGAGGCAGAGAGGAGAAATGGACTGCAGGCTCATCAATACAAGGTACTCTTCTGCCCATGGAAAACTGTCAACAGAGTCTGTAATTTTGAGTTTCCTTCCTGAACCTTTTGCCAGGTGTGCTCTGAATGGCACACAGCAATTTCTGACACACACCAGGAGGAAAAAAAAAAAAAGGCAACATACTTTCCCATCTCTGGGGAGTTCTGTTCCATCTTTGCTAGAAATAATGCAGGCTTGATGGCTTGATTGTACACTAAATGTCTTCAGTGCTTCTTCCCACCTCTATTATTGCAACATACTTTATCTGACCTTGAAAAGAATTATGCTTTTAAGCCCAGGAAAAAAAAAATCTAGTTCAGAATGGAGCTGTAAGCTTCCTCAGCAACATGGATTACTGAAATCACATCACCTCTGTGCTCTGCTCACTCCACTGACTACCTATATAGAGCAGCAAAAGGATTATGCAACTCTCTAATAGATTGACTGTCATGACAAGACCCAAATCAGGTGAGTTTGGTCTAAATTTGGGTTGTTGTGAATGCTTTTCTGATAGCTCTGTATACAGCTCCAACTCTCTCTGCCTGAGAAAAACAGAGATTCATTAAAACTCAATATCAAGCTTTCTGATCTGTTTTTAATAGTTATATTACACATGACTTCAAATCCCTAACAGTCTCTATTTTATAGTTTGTCTTAATTAGCATTGATCTGGACATGCTGAGCAAAAGCTAAAATTTTAGCCTTGCCTTGTTCCAGTCTTCCCTTTACTAGAGTAGTTTAAAGGATCAGCTTGTCAAAAAGAATAAAAGACTCTCTCATGTTGAGAGTTCTCCTAAAAGGCCCTAAGAGCTTCTATAGAGCCATTACTGTCTATTGTGCACAGCAGATCTGTAAAATACTGACGTGGGGCTATATTTAATGCACTGAACTCTGTTAACAGGATTGGGAATCAGCATGTTTTCCTGTGGAATTGAGCACCTTTAGCCCCTGTCTCCAAGGAAGCCCCACTGTTGTGCACTTTCTGTTGCTTACTTTATTGCTTTGAAACCATCTGTTTTGTGGAGGAATAAAAAATATAAAAGTATGGAGGAAGAGAGGAGACTGTGGCACTAGAAATGTGAGTGAGCTTTGTGCTGACAGCATCTGTATTAAAAAGACAGCTTAAGAAACATTCCTTCCTATTAAGAGTGAAAGAAGTGAATGTGAAGAGACCTGAATGGGATGCATCAAATTGCAAGAGATGGAGGAAACAGTGGGTGTTATAAAACTGCAGCAGGCTGGGAAAAAATGCACAGAAGGGGATACTGAAACTTTGAAGAAGGATTGATGTGGCAACAGCTCCAGTTAAATACTGCAGGGAAAAAAGTCCTTTCTACACAAAGCACTGCAACCCTTGGCTTTTAAATCAGTTTACAGTGGTAGGAATACATCAGCTGGCATAGAGGGGGGAAAAAGGACACAGAGGATTTGTGTAGAGGTAATTAAGATAACTCTGTTTTTTGGCAGTCTTGATCACTGAAAACTTTGACTTCATAGGAGAAAGTGAACCTTTTGCATTATTTCTGCAGTACTGTATATACAGTCTGTGGGACCCAGGCTATCTCAAGGAAGGCAGAACAAGGTCATCTCATACACTCTGAAATCCTGGCAGTTTTTTCAAACAGCAGCAACCCACCCCATAACTGCAAAAGAAAAAGGAAATCGATACCATGTTAAAAAAAAATGCAAATTTTTGCATCAAAAAGACATTTTGTCAGCAAAGACAGAAGTGGGTAAAAGGCCACAGAGTCCATTAAAAATTTTGCTCTTATTGCCAATTTTCTTTAAAGTCATGCTCCAATGCTGTGTGGAACTAAGAAATGCTAAGATGGGTTAGTCAAACTGGTCAAGCTTAAAAAGTTTAGTTTTTTATGTGACAAATGGAAATGTCCACTGTTAACATATGGAAAACTACAAGCATCTTGGGTTTTCCAATTTCTTTGCTTGTTTGGGGTGCAATTCATTTCTCCTAACTGAGAGCCATGGGAGTTAATTTCTGTGGGCAAACTGGTTCTAAAGAGAAAATACCCAGAAAGAAAGAGGCACCTCTCAAGCACTGCTTATCATCAGCTGAGACATTCAGATGAAAACTGCTGGAAATGCCCATTTCTCACTCTGCTCCAGGAACTGGGGATAAAGATTTTGGTGATTATTTTTTTTTTTCTTTTTTCCTGTGAATAAGCAGAATTAGATCAGGGAAATATCTGATTATCATCTACAGAAAAATAATCAAAGATTATCTGAGCACTTGAATCAAAAACAACTTTTAGTTTCTTTGCTTCTGACCTCAAAACTTCTGTAATTGATTTCTGATGGTTTTGCTAGTTCTTCTCTAAATTTCCATCTTCTGTATTGCTGTTTCTTGTCTCCCAGGATTGTTGGACTTCTAGATCAGGAGCTGGCTTCTAGTGTAAGAACTCAGCTTCATTCACTTCATGCAGCAGTCACTGTGTTAGCTGAAAATAAGTACAAGGCTCAGGCCAGTGCAGCCAGAGTGCATGAGTGAACACCAAGAAAAGATGTCACCAAAGTGACAAAAAGGCAGCAGGAGAGCTGCCTTCTCACATAGCTGGAAGTGATGAACAGCCAGAAAAGAGTAATCAAGAATAGATCCTGTCCTCCAGAGTGTCACTTAATCTCCATCTCTCTCACTCAGAAATTTATGAACCACCACAATTGTGCTTAAATCAAAGAGAAACACTCAACACTTGGTGCATAAAAATAGGAAGTAAGAAGGAAATGTAAAGATTAAGAGCTGCAAGGGAATGCCATGGTTTACTTCCCTCAAAAAAAGCTGTTCACTTTCACAAGAAAGGTGCACATGCCTTAGTTTACCTTTGTCTTTCACCTCCATTTCTTACACTCTCAGCATTTTAGCACTACATCACCTTGCCTGTGCCAATGAGCTCTCTTGTTTCTGCCTTAAAATATAACCCCTCTTTGGAGATCCCTTTTCTTGGTGCTTGGAGAGTGACATGCATATCAGTGGCACTGCATAATGAAGTCACTGAGAAACAAAATCATCATGATACACCATTCAATAAAGAACTGAATTAACACCTCAAATTACCTAGGAATGTGGGGCTGTGAAGGATATCTGGGGCAGAGGCCAGGCCCCTGCTATAGCCAGCCTCTGTCACATAAACCCTTTCATAAACTAATTAACTGATCCATCCTAGAACAAATTAGGTCATTTGCTACCATAACTCCCACTGGGAAATTGTTCAAGAGCCTCACTTATTTGTTGCTTTGAAATGTTCTTCTAATTTTCAGCCTCAATTTATTCATGGCTTGTTTATATCCATTTGTTCTTGTGCCAATGTTATCCTTTAGCTTAAACAGCTCTCCTTCCTCTCTTGTTGTATGCCTTGATGTATTTATAGACAACGTTCATGTCCTCTCTGAGCTTTTGTTTTACTAGGCTGAACAAGACAAGCTTATCTCTTCTTGTAACACAGGCTCTGGATTGGTGTGATGGTGCCCATCATTCTCCTCAGTACCTGGTCTTGTTTGGATTTGTTTCACCTCTATGTATATGGTGACAAGTACAAATAACTATTAATAAGAGCAGCCATCTCTATTGAAGGTTCAATAAAGGAGGAATAATATGCATTGATGTAGGACATGATACCTGTAGCAGAGCAGGCAGCAATGTTTCTCATTTTGGGTAGCATTTATTAAATTCTGAGGTTATTTCAAACACTTAAGAAAATCTAATCTATGCTCTGGAAAGTTGACATCTTACTTTCCTCTGCTATCTGCATCCAATAGCATGGGGGTGGGGGTGGGGGGCGGGGTTTCCACTTGTGACTGATTTCCTTCCTGGCACTTCTTCAGGCCATTAGTTTCTTTTTAGTGTCTGGAGTGGACACAAAGGGAAGGGAGTGGGGAATTTGTGCACCTGTGTGGCCACATCTCTTCAGTAGACTTTGAAAGGACATTTCCCCTTTCTACTCCTTCTGGTGCAATTGTGTGCTAGTGAAGGAGCTGCTCTGTAGTTTTGCAGCATGTTGTCTCATTACAGCTAACACCACAGGTTTCCTCCTGTTCCAGTCCAAAGAGCACTGCTCTTTGCTCAGAAGGGCTGAGAAGCTGTGAGAAAGATGTGTTGTGTGGCTTGGGACATGTGGTGTGCCAGCATGGGGCATGGAGGTCACTTCAGTCCCTTGAGGAAATCCAAGCCTGGAGATTGGCTGCATCTTTTGTCAAACAGATATAGTTCTTTTTCATGTTTTCACATGCTCCCAAAAGCATGTCTTATTTATTATTGTATTTATCTATAATTGTGTTTGGTTTAGGGCAAGAACCAAAGCTGTTGACAGCAGTGTATGAGATACATATGAAAATAGTTTTCAGGGAGTTTATATTCTCATGTTTCAGTACTACACAAATTTAGGTATCTATTTCACTTAAAATATTTGTCTTTTAAAAATACCTGTAACATTTAGAACTGTGTTCATCTGCTTTGGGTTAAGCAACTGCAAAAGCCTTTAAAGAGTTAGACTAAATGATGCACATAGCTGAGGTGCTTTGGGAGATGCAGAAAGGGTGTTAACAGAATTTTATTAATTCAGCTACACAAACTCTCCACATGTTCTTCTCTATACTAAGAAATGTGACATTTATGGGCCTCCCTGGTGAAGTAGAACTCCAGAAGTTACTTAAAATCTGGTGCTTCAGGAGTGGGAGATCATTTAATCTGTAGGAGCTAGTGAGAAGCTATATAGAGGATTTCACAAAAATTTCTGAAATCATGGGTTGTTTCTTTCTCTCTTCATATTCCTGACACATGCCATCATCAAATGGCCATTGCACATACCCAGAATCTAGTCACATCTCTGCTTCTCATCTGAAATGCTTCCCTTCTGGCTTGAAGAGTTTCAAGACTTTACGAGATTTCTCAATTAGAAATGATAAAAGTTAGAGGTAATCAAAACCATTTCAAATTTACCAAGCATCTGAAATGCAGCTTAATTAAAGTAGACTTATTTTGCAGGAACAAATTGGTTTCAGTTTTCATACAAATTTAAATGGAGAATGAGTGTAAATGAATCATGTCAGCTCTGTTGCATTTAAATATATGAAATATTTCCTTTTTACTTTACTGTTTTGATTCTTTTTTTTCCGCCTTTCATACTGTCAGTCAAAACACTGTTCATATTGCTATTCTTTGTGTATCTATTGATATTTAATATATAGTTAAAATTCTTTGGAGTTGGAACTTTTCCTGCATTATGATGGACTTTTTTTTCTGCTTTGTAGTTTTGTGTTAGTGAGAAATTTAGATGGTCACATTTTCTTTCCAATTCAAGATTTCCTACTTTCAGCAATGAACTTGCAGTGAGCCCCCTGCTCTGGATTTCTTATGCTGCATGGGGAATACAGCTTCCTCAGACTTTCATTTTATTACTGAATGATCCAGAACATTTTTATTACAGCGTGTCCTGCTCAGACAGCTTTTGACACCAGAAAGTTCACCCAGATGCCACTGAACACCAAAAACTGCCTTGGCACTTACAGATATGCCTTTCTCCAGGAAGACAGCAGAGGGGTTTGGAAAAAGCAGTTCAAAGACTGTCTCTAAGAAGCAAAGGGCACAAAGTCTAGGGGAAGGCATGCTGAAGGAGCTTAGATGAGTCACAGGCTATCAAACAGTGCATTTAACAAAAAAAAGTGAATTTTTGTGGCATACAAGTTTTGTAGCTGAGACCACAGCATGGAAGACTGGACCAGCAATACCCAGGTCTGGGTACATATAATGTGGATTTAGCTATCTTTACCATCCAGTGTCCTGTTAGTAGTTTATTATGTGGAAAGTTTAAAAGCCCTGTGTTTCACTGATGGTTGTGCATCAAGTGTTGCCTTAGTTCTCAGGCTGTGCTCAGACATCTTTCAAAATTATGGCAAATATTGATTTAGTGCCCTGCTTCAACATGCATCTCTGGCACAGACTCTTCAGCAAGTGTGCCTGTGTCAAGCAGAAGAATTAAATTCCCAGCCAGAGTTCAGTGTAGCAGCTGTCTTATTCATCTTGTGCTTGCCTTCTTGGAAAGCATCATGCTGTCAGGTGTGTCCCTGAAGTACATAAATGAAATAAATGTATTAAAATGTTAAGATCTTTGACAGTGAAATATCCCCAGCCCCTTAACACTAGTATAGTCACCTTTAAAAAGTGGTTGTAAAAATGGTGTGTTAGGGCTATGTGTCTTGGCTCCTAAGGGAGAGGCTCCCATCATCCCTTTGTCCATTCCCAAGTTGTGCTTTCCTTAGTTTCTAGTGTAGAACTTACAGCTTGGGAAGTTAGTACTGTGATGACCATTTCATCTCACCCAGGATCAGAAGTAAAGCAGAGCTCCCTAGTTGAAACAGTGCTCTCAGGTGTCACCAGTGAAACCACAGTGTCCAGAGGACAGGTGGTAGAGCAGTTGGATGTTCTTTGGTGTGTGGTGCCTGATGTGGAGTCCTCTTCACCAGTGATGGGCCAAGTTAGCATCTGTGGGTATTGTGCTGAGATTGACACAGAACTCTGCAGTGGGTGGTGGTCTTCATGGAGAGCTTCCACAGGATCCCCTGAGAAACACTCTGATGTTACTAAATTGGGATTTTTCTAACTCAGCCTAATATTGAGTTTCTAATTCCTGAGTATTAGCTCCCTTGACCATAGTTTTTGCAACAATGAAAATTGCTTATGTATGTAAACTAATACAGCAAAATAGGAAAGGATTGAGGTGGTTGTCTAGAATGGTTTGAGGCACAGGAAGGATTAAGCAGACTTAATTTAAAAAAGAAAAGCTAACTTTTGCTTCACAAGAAACTATGTTAAGTTGTGCAAACTCCATCTAAGCTTTGTTTTGTTTTGTTTTCCCCAGCGCATATATTAAATAATATTATTCTCTTTGCTATTGCATAAAGCCCAGCCACTAGCAGTATTTAAGAGCTAACATCTCTAGGAATTACTATTACTAGAGGAATGCAGTTATCTTCATGAGAAGCATACTGTTGGCTGTACTGGATATAACCATTGGCCCAGTCTCTGGCTATGAGGAGTTTTGTTCCTGAACAATGTTGCCTCTTCTATTAACTGATCAAGTTCAGCTGCATCCTTCAGGAATGGCACAGCCCCCAGCAGACACATGAGGTTCTTTGCCTGCTAGTATCTGCTGCGCTGCTTGCCCAGGACCTTCTCTTGGTCCTTGCCTTTTACGATGTCACCTGTCACCTGCATTCGCCAGGAGCTGAGTACTCAGTACAGCATCTCTCCTAGAGCCACATCTTCTGTAATCTGCCTACACACAGTGAAATAAGAGTGAAGCCTTACTTCTTTTTATTTCTGTATGTAAAATCCATAAAACCAGGAGGCTTTGAGGTCCTTTGTTCTGCAGAAAACTCACCCATGGTGAAGAGAGGCCCTGGACAATCCAAAATGAAGGAAAAATCTCTGGTTATAAGGGGCAGACAGCAGAGGTCAAACATGAGGCATTATTGTAACCTTTACTTGTGTATCAAAAGAGACTGTAAGAGGTGGTACATAACACTGTGAGGATAAAACTGCAACCTGGAGGACTTTGCTAGTACTGTGTAGCTACTGCTCTGCTGCAGCATTTCTTCTGGGATGGAGAGTTTTGACTCTATGATGCCCTTTTTCAAAATAGACAGGTAGATATTGGGCCATGACTGCTTCTAGGAGGTTAACTTTCTCATTAGACATTTCTTCTCAGCTAGACTTCACACTGAAAGGGCAAAAAAGAAAACTGGGCTGATTCTGAGCCCTGAAGCAGCCCTTTTTCTTCACTAAAAGGGAAACAGACTTAGATCAGCACAATATTTGTGCTGCTTGCATTTCTTTATGTCTTTTTTTCCTTTTCTGTCTCCCTTTCTTCTTTTCAATGCCTATTCCAGCCATCTTCAGAGGAAAGCATCTGTTTTGTGGGAGATGTGAGGCAAGACAGATGCTGAGGGCTCTGGGGAAGAAAGAGGACATAACTCTTAGTGGTGTCAGTTTAAGGTGCTGATGGATTGCATGGCAGATTCAGACAGACAGGATGGTGTCCCCAACTAGATCAGTGATGTGAGAGGTTAGTTAATGGCACATAGCTCATTTAGACTAGGAGGAGCATCAGCTGGGCAGACCATGAGATGGATTTGCTAAAAGAGCATCACAGCTGAACTAGTTGTGTTGGGTTTATTCTTGCAGAAATGAGCTCCTCAGGTGAACTTTCCAACACCAGCCTCATTGTCTGTGCTCTAGAAGGATTTGCTTGAGTGTAAATAGTGTATTTGTGCATGTTTATGTGTGTATGCCATTGTTGATTCTCTAAAGGTCATCTAAGGGTTTTCTCACAGAGGATGTCACTGATGGTTTCTAAAGAGCCAAAAAAACAACCTGTGTCCCATTCCGCATGCTTGCTCCATCCCAGGAGGATGTTTCATAGTGTTGTTGTGGGGGTATGAGGAAGAGGTGTTGTTCATCAGTCTCCTTCAGGCTTCCAACAGGAATAAGCAGCACTACTAGAGGCTCATGTTGCTGCTAATCCTATAGAAAGAGAGTTGTTTGAGCTGCATTTGAACTTCTTTCATGTCCCACTGTTGCCTGGGAGCCATTAGTTCTGTGAGAGGAACGGGGCATGCATGTGAAACAGTCTTTTAGAAGCAAAAAAATGGTCTATTGAATTTATCTGGCCAGGATCGTGTAAGGTGTTGCTGGGAAGGTTGTAGCCACTGGGCATGGCCAATAAGAGCAGCATGATTTTGTGCTAGGGGCAAGAGTGTCTTTAAGAAAGTGTTCTCCAGAAGTGCTTGTGTTCCTTCCTTCATTCCCAGGCAGTAGCTCAGTGAAAATCCAGCTGCTTCAAGGAGGTGTGCTGATATGTATTATTAAGAGCAAGGAGGTGAGTTCTTCATTTCTCTGTAGTATATACATGGACAAACTCCAGAAGATAGGTGTGTAACTACTGATGATTCAAATATTGGAATTAATGAGATAAAACAGTACATTAATGGAAAATATTCAAAATGTATATTGTTCCTTATCAGTTTGTTGATTTTGTAATGAACTGATTTGGCTGAAGAGCCACTGAATAATAGGTGTGATTGATGCTCTTTCATCTTGTAAGCTCTGGTGCTGTAGGTTGCTACATATCTATAGGTTATCAAACGAAAGATAAACATGTCTGAACATCTGCAATTGAGTGTCTTAGGAACACTTTGAGAATATATAGGCTAAGTTTGCCCTCTACTGGATTGCAAAATTACATCACTGACTTTA
This sequence comes from Bucco capensis, assembly GCA_013396975.1. Lineage (NCBI taxonomy): Eukaryota > Metazoa > Chordata > Aves > Piciformes > Bucconidae > Bucco > Bucco capensis. Next base: position 711,457 of record VWZO01011422.1, on the reverse strand, counting down.
TGGCCAGGTAGAGCTGTTATGTTCTTGTTATTCCAAGAAAGTTTTCTTTTACATGACATAACATATACACACTTCACCTTCACAAATACACAGGTTTTTGTGTCATCTGTCCAGTCACCTTTGCTATGTGAACTGTTTCCTCAATTACTTTGTTAAGATTTGTGCCTCTTAAAAAGGACTTTCTACAGTGCTATTTCTCACTAGGGTTGGGTTTGGGGATTTTCCCCTTCCAATGAAAAGTTTCTGCAGTGGGAGTAATTCTGAACATCAGGAATAAACTAAGTGATTGACAGGAGCCATCTGCATGAACAGATCTGACAGCTTGTTTCTAGCAAGGCCTGGGGTGTCCAGCAAGCTGCGTTCAGAGCCAGGGAAGAGCCCCTGAGAGGCTGCAGCTCCTGCTCTTTCTCTGCCAGTCAGGCTGCCTGCCGCGGATTTACTGAACACTTCTAGTGTGGATGCAGCTATTGCAGTCAAGGTATGAAATGATGCTGCATCCTATTTCTAAGTATCTACTGGGATTTTGAGGCTTATTTGTTTTGTTTGGGAGTGGGTTTTTGTTTTGTTTTTTCTTTTAATAGCAGTAACAAACATACATCTGTGACAAACTGTATTTTGACATCAGCTCTACAAGAGTTATGAGGTCATACCCATGAAAGCTAATTCTGCTGTAATGAATCACAAGGTATACGAGGCCAGATGCTCATCTAATGTAAGTCAGTGTAAGTTCTCTGACCTGAACTGAGTTGTCTTGACTTTTTCTGGCTGAAGATTTATCTCATTTTTAATGTCATTTCTCATTTGTTGGTTTCCTCTGCTGGATGGGCTTGTAATGAAGGTTTATTGGCCTCATCATGCCACTTCAAATTTCTGTCCTTGCTCATCATTTTTTGGTCTGCCAGGTTCTGTTTTACTAGCAGAAATGTTATGTCAAACATCTATTAGTTCCAAAAAGAAAAATCAATGGCTGACTGGACAATGCTCAGTAGATCTTTGTTCTGACCCTGAGTCCAGGTTTTATTGGTACTGGAAAAACACTCTCCAGAATAGTGGGGTACTACTGTCACTCTCTGTGTCAATAACATGTTATGAACAGCTGATGACAATTAGTAGGGGCTCTTTTACAGCTCTCCTGTAGTCTTCCTTTCAGCCCCTAGCAGGAGTGTGAACCAGAAAGCCATGCTGAGAGCTGTTGTGCTGACAAAGCTCAGGTATTTTTGTTATGAAGTTGTGGATCCACACTCTAGTATGCTAGAAGGTTATGGTGAAATGCCCTGAAATTAAAAATGCTCTTTCCAACAGCATTATAGTTTTCCAGAGGCAGCAGGTTGCTTTTTTTGTCATGGTAGTTCTATATATGGATAACCTGAAAGAATTATGGAGATTTAATATTATCTGAGCTGCCCACCAGTCAGGACTAAATTTGGAGTTGAGGAGGAAGCCAGCATATCTTAGAGCATCAGGTAATAGAAGGGGAGATATTTCTGGTTGGCTGATTTATTTGTCTATTTATTTCACCATCAATTTCAGAGTTAAAGTCAGTCTCTGGGAAAATGGTGTAGGCAACAAATGATCAGTGGTGAAAGCTGTATAATAAATTAATGTGCCCATGGCTCTGCAGTTCATCTCGGGCAGCACCTCTGAAGCAGGCAGAGGAGAGCCAGCTCCTTGTGTTTGGGAAGCAATGTTTTTTAGAAAGAACCAAGAAGGGAAAAAGCATTGAGTGTTTGAGTACTGGATAGGTGGAAAAGGAGGATCACCATTCCAGTAATTGCTCTGACTAGGGAGGCCTCTCTCAAAGTCTAGGGGCTCAACCCCATCAGCCCTTGATTTCTGAATCTTCTTAGGAGAAGTCAAAGCTTGGCATTTCTCCCAGTAATTCATGTCTTGAGGGTCACAGCCACTTTCTCAGTCTCTGTGGGAACTTGGTGCTGTGGTTTCTTAAACTGCACAAATTCTGGTTGCACTGGGAAACGTATCTGAAGGTAGAAAGCAGCCCAATCTCCTGAAATCAGGAGATAGCTGTCATGTTAACTGGTAGTCTTCCATTCTTATTTTTAAAAACAATAGCTATGGCATTAGAGTGAAGCTCTAGGAGTTATAAGATAAATTATTTTATTTCCTCTATATTCCATCACCCCAGCTCATATCTAATTTATTCACCTTATAGATGCATAAATTCACACAGAAGCCAGACTCAGCTGAAAACAGAGAACGTGGAGTATTTATTGTGTAGGCAAGAGCAGCCTGAGGAACATCAGGGAAAAGAAAACATCAAAACACACACTCGGAACTCCATCCTCGTAGCCACCTTTGATTTCAGATTCTTTCACAAGGAGAGAAATAATATCAGAACAGCTGCTTTAACAGGCTTTATGCTGCAGCTGACTAGGGAACAGTTTCACCTCTTGCATCAGAAAGTGCCTGCTTTTAATTTAATTTTAAAAAATGGCAATGATTTTGAAGAGGGAGTGAGGCAGAACAAGTGTAATGGCCAATCTCGTGCAGCATTTGGAGTGACATCAAACTGCTCCGTGCTGACTTTGGCCCAGATTTGTAAGACTTGTTTTCAGTTTGGAAGTTATTTTCTTTGCATTCTGTAAAAACACTGAACACTTGAATTTCAAGGAGGTAGCAAGCATTTGTGTGGAAGTGAATGGGAAAAAGAAGGGACAGTGAGTGGCTGCCTAAGGTTAGGTTCTGCAGCCACTTCTAACTACAGTAGCAGACATAGGAAGGTCAATTTTGTCCCTCCAGAAAGTTTTGAGAAAATGATGTCATTTTGTCCCTAAAAACTGCTTCCAAGGCCTCCTTCTCCACTTCAGGCTCTCTTTACAAGTCTTACAGATCTTGGCTCTAGATGACTTTGGGACACAGCTATTTCCTTGTGCAAATGTCTGAGGAGAGGCCTCCTTGCCCCAAAGCTGTAGAGTAGTTGCTAGATATTTGTTCATAGGGAACTCAAGCACACAGACTCATAGAAAGAGTTAATGGCCCATGAACTCCCATGATGCAAACCAGCTGCACTTCAAAACCAAGTTACTCATGCGTAATAAGTTTTTCTCTAAAAATTTCAGCATAAAAACATATTCTTGTCTGCAAGAGAAGGTTTTAATCAGCTGTACTTCAGATTTTTTTTTCTCCTGCTGTATTCCTAACACTGAAGTTCATTGTTTCACTTGGACTGATCTTTAATAAATTGGTGGGGGTTTTGTGGCCATGACAAGGCAAGATGAATTTTGTGGAAAAGGACTGTCTAATGGAGATGTGGTGTATAATTTGGATGATGAATTATCAGAGAGCCAGATTAGCCTGTGTTGTGGTCATTTTATTGTTCTATGCAGTAATGGAGTTAAGTTATATTTACATTTTCTAATTATATTTTGCTATGCAAGAAAATTATAGATAAATGTCCTCTTGCCAAACCAACCACTGAACTCTGTTCCTCTCTCAGAGAAAAAAAAAATGAGAACAACTAAGACTGAAATAGAAAACAAAATAGATAATGAAAGCCCACTGCAATCATGAAGAGGCTCCACACTGCATACCAGACAAGCCTACTGCTTTTCATCACAGTCATGTCCTGTGCTTGTCCACCAAGTCCACAGCTCAGAGTCTCTTCCTGCCAACAGCCTTGGCCAGGATCACTGCTGCTTTGGGAAACACATCTTTAAAACCCCTTGATTTGGGGATCTGCCAGGGAATGTGCTTGCTAGAGGTGATAGTACCCAAAAGGTTGTTTGAAATTATGCTCCCCTGGGCCACATGCAAAGGAGCTATAATGGCACCACAGTGATCAGATCACAGCATGTGCCATCTTTTCCCTACAGACTCCAGGCACAAAGTCTTTTGCTCTGAAGGGCTGACTCAAACTTTGGTGCTGCTCCATGCAGGGTGGTCACTCAGGCTCTTACTCTTCTGGGGTAATTACAGAGACAAAGGTTTGAGCAAGGGGTATTTTTACTCATATCTTTCTGTAGAATATCTCAGCAAGCTACTCTCTGCATCATATTATTAGAGCAAAACAGTGCTCTTACCTCTTTACTCAAACATGCTGTGTCTGCCTAACTGAGAGTCTGCAGAGGTGCCACTCACTTCCCCATAATGAGCACCAATAGCTGGATTTCCTAAAAACCATTACAGCCAATGGATTTGGTTTAAACATTTATATCTATGTGTCATTGTAAATGAAGGATGGCATAATCCTTGTTCTTCTTGATGGCACTTCTAGAGCTTGTTCTTTGCTGCCTTCTAGGCATTTGTTGCAAAGAACACCATTTTCCTTACTCAGCTGTTTCCCCACCTTTAAATGACTGTGTCTTAATTAGGATGTATTAGAAAAATTAACAAACTGAAATAATGAAAATTAAGTGATTGGCACAACAGATTAACTAAATCCTTGACTTTGGTGAACTCTTAAGACATCATCCTAACAGCTAGTTCACACTAACAGACAATACAGATTACCTGTAGATGTGGTATCCACTTCTTCAAAGGACTTAGGTAGCTAATCTCAAAAAAAAAAAAAGAGAATTTGAGTTTTACTTAGAACATACATCTAAGAAGAATAAATTGTATGTTATAATGCTTATAATGCAAGATTTGGTCATCCACTGAAAAGTAGAGCAAAAAAACATTTGCAGACATGGTAGGAACATCAAACAACAGCAAGAAGTCTTAGCATTGCCCTCAAGGTGGAGAACTCAAAGTGAATTGACAGACTTATATCAACCTCTTATCACAAAAAAGGGAGTAATGCAATTAAATGCAGTCTTATTTGGTTGGAATATTTTTGTCAAGCACGGAGTGTTCTGAGGTGATACAGATAATTAGCAGAGAAATTTAATCATCCGTATCACAATGAAAGAAAAAAAAATGGCTCTTTAATCAAAATATAGACCCACCTGATCTGAAATTAGAACGGGTCACTATGTCTTCCAGACTAGAAACTCTAGTTAAAAATTAATGAAAGTTGGCAAGCATTAAATTATCTGCCTAAAAGATCCTATACAATTTAGTGAATTAAACAGAAAGAGATTGATATTCACAATACAAGTTATCTGCAAGACTACTGCACAGAAATAGGGAAATAACATACACCAAAGGCAGAATGCCTTTTAAGCAATATGCTATCACTAGGGCAGTGTTAAAAAGGATGTTCATCTGTAGGTCCAGATTGTCTGCTTGGCTGAAGTGGAACTGTAGTGTTTATACCTATAGTAACCTCGACTCATGGTAGTGTTGCACCTTGAAGGAAAGTTTGTGGCTAGACTCTGGCTGTGGCTGTGGGCTTCAATGGCAGAACTTCTATTGATTTCAATGGGATGAGCTTGCTTGGCTCTTAATGCCTGGCATTTTCTTGGCAATATGTGAGATTCTTCTTGATTCTAGGACTTGTGGTTTTGATATCTTTCCAACTTGGCTGGAATCACTGCCAGGAGTGAACACTTGAGTGAAGGGGACTTTGATGCTTTTTGCCTTCTCCACATAATTGTCATTCCAAAATATAACTGTCAGAATGGCATTGAAATAAAATTAAAACTGTTTTAGAGGATAAAATCTGTTGCATAACAAACTTTCAAATGTTTAACACAAGTCTGTCTACATTTTGAATTCAGTGTTAATGAAAAACACTTAGCACATATGTTGCTTTTGGGTACTATGCCTTAGTCATGCTTTTCTGTGGGTTTATGTGTTTGTTTTTCAAATCTCTGCAGTACTTCTGCTGGGAGAAGCTGAGCAGCACAGGATACTCTTAGTTTAGCAAAGACAATGTGATCATTGGTTAGCCACTGGAATTGAAGTCCAGCTGGAAATCCAAAGTACATTTAAGGGTGAAGACTCTTGTTAGGAGAGATTAATAAGGTGTAAGTAATTTCTACTACAGGACTTGTGTGTTTTAAGGTATAAAAAAATACTAGTTATGATAAACCAGAAGTGGTACCTGCCTGAAAAGCAAGGTCTCATAATGCTTCTTATTAGCATTTTCCTGTTATCACTAGTGAGTCTATCAGTTCTACCCAGATTTTCCTAGCATTCTCATGTATTTAAATGTCACACCCCCAGCCATTATGCAGAAATTATCCTCTGAACACTTTTCCTCCTACTCTGAATCCCTTAGCAACTTCAACCATTTCATTCATGGAAAAGTAATTATTTGAATTCTGTATATTTTGAGCTTTTATTAATGGAGTTTAGAAGCTGAAAATGTGAAAACAAAAGAAAACTACCAGAAGTTTTAAGGAGGAATCTAAACTTCTAGTAGCAATCCTGCAGATTTTGCCCTCCTGTCCTAGCCTGCAGCTGACAACATTGCATCATGCCCAGGCTGCACTGGGAAGTGTATCTGCTGCCTGTCTTAAGGACAAACCTCACATGCTCAGGTTGTTCAGGGACTCATTTGACTCAGAATTTGAAATATATACTCGATATTTCTTACCTAATGAAGTAAAAATACAACACATCCATTAGTGCTATGGATCTTGGTAGGAGTCCTCCTATTTGATCTGCTCTTATGAGAGCATGGTGGAGGTTTCTGTCGAGGCTAGCTGAGGTGTCAGCATCCCAACACGAAGGCAGTGCCCAGTGTGAGTCTGTAAGATCTTGAGTTTCTCATGGACTATATGAAACCAAGCTGGGAATCTCTCTACCAATCTTATGGTCTATTTGCAGCTGAATAATTCACTTATGGGAAGTTGACAGCATTCCAGGTAGCTGTTTAGAGGTGATGCGTCTCAAGCCAAATCGCTGATAGACATGGAAGGCAGAGACAGCCAGGGCTAGGATATAAAAAAACCACAAAGGGAACATCTTTCCGGGGCAAAAAGACTGAAAATCTGGCAGAGATAAATGGTAAATTGTCTGTGTTCCTCTTCACCCAAAACAGAGACACCTTCTTGGTAAGAATTGGCTCTTCAATATATGGCTAACTTTTGCTGGACTCTGGCTTTGTTGGATATTACCTGGGAATTACTAACTCAAGCTTGATTACTTACAGTTAGTGCATTTACCACCAGCAATTCCAAATCTGTTATCTGTTGCTTGTCCTGGTGCAGAGCTGTCTATATGGAATAAATAGAAGTCTGTGCTGCTCAGCCAGCTAATACTGTGTGAAATTAATTCTTCCCTTCTATTCAGAAGAACTATTCCTGGGCTTGTTTGGCTAGTGAGAAGGAGAGCCAGCATCAAACACATTGAATGGGTTTTATTTGATAAAATAAATTCTCCCACTCTCTTATCATCATAGCTTTAAATAAAGTATTGTGAATAGGATGTAAGCATTGTAGCCTGTGTTCCTTTTCAGATAAAGAAAGTCAGCCTCAGAGCACTGAAACTGACAAAGAATAAAATATCCGTAAGGCTTTCTTTTTTTTCTCTCTCTCTTTTTCCCCCATATATCTCATTCTGTGAGGGATGTGAGAAATGCACATTTCCTCAAAATGGCCTATAAAAATGTTGGTGGATGAAGATGCCATGCTGGTTTTGTCATAGTACATGAGATATGGAGAATATCTCTAGATCAGAAATAAAATGAAGCCTGTCTGAGTTCCCGGGGTTTTCCTCCTGGTATGCACCTTGGATACTAATGGACAGATTGCAGAAAAACCTCTCCTTATACAGGGGTTTCACTTAAGAACTTGCTGCTAAGATGCAGATGAGTCTGGGCTGAACTTCCCCATGTTTATATCAAAAGTAATTCTGCTGACAAAGAGATGCACTGAGACTAAACCAAGGAATGTAAAGGTCATGAATTTTGACAAATTCCTCTGGTAAAAAGCCTGACATGATGAAGAAGCATTTCCATGTTTTAGAAAGGTTTCCTGAGCCAGATCTTAAGCCTTAAATACAGAATTACCACCAGCAAGCTTTATAGCTACTTAATCCATACTGCTTTCTTGGGTCCCAGGGTCATTGGCTATCCTTCCATATCTGAGAGAGTTGGGATTGTTCAGCCTGGAGAAGCGTCCAGGGAGGCCTTAGAGCAGCCTTTCAGTACTTAGAAGTGCCTACAGGAAAGATGTAGAGGGACTTTTTATCAGGGAGTGTAGTGATAGCCTTTAAATTGAAAAGGGGGAGATCTAGATTAGATATAAGGATGAAATTCTTTACTGTGAGGGTGGTGAGACATTGGAACAGGTTGCCCAGAGACATTGTGGATGTCCCATCCCTGGAGGAGTTCAAGGCCAGCTTCAAAAAGGCTTTGAGCAACCTGACCTAGTGAAAGATGTCCCTGCCCACAGCAGGGGAGCTGGATTCTATGGCTATGCAAACAACAGGAAAAATGTGGAAGAAATTGCAATTTGTCTTTCTGCATTCACCATTTTACTTCCTAATCACAAAAAAGTTGATTCCTTATTCAATGAGAGTGTTTGTTGCAGCTCTAGTGAATTTCCATTAAAATGACATAGAGAACATCAATCAAGATGAAAAGCTCAACAGTTGTTTGAATGCTAGATGAAAAGGAGCCCAGTGGGGTTAATGTACTCGAGGGGAAAAATGTAGTAATATCACTCGTAGCTGTCTAAAATGTCCCAAACCTGAAGGACAGTTTCACTGCTTATTTGCAATGGAAACATAAGTGCTTCAGCCATGAAAAGTATCAGCCAAAGCCATGACTGGCAAAACCCAGTTTCTTTGGGAGCATTTCTGGAATCATCTTAGAGAGTGACACAACAGTAATTTCTTAGACATTTTAATCTGTAACAAAACAGGTCACTCAGTTCAGAGTGTTGTGATCTTATGGGTCATAGGATAATGTAGGCTGGAAGAGACCTCAGGGGGTCTCACCACCCTAACTCTAGCAGGGTGAGCTCTGAGATCAGACCAGGCTGATCAGGGCTTTATCCAGTCAACTTTTGGAAATCTCTAAGGGGAGATTGCTCCAACATCACCAATGTCACTATTTTGCATAGCATTGCAAAACACTGATTTTTATTTCCTATTCCTCATGAAATCTCTGCATTATGATGATGGGAGCATAGCTCATGGCAGAAGTTGAAACGCAGTAACATACAAATGCTGACCAAATGGACCCTGGTTGGTGTTCAGTAACAAAAACCCCCAACAACTGGATACTCTCAAAGGTGAAACCAAGTGTTTTGCCAGTGGCCTCAACTTTAAACAAAGCTGTTTTAATCAAGGCAATTGCTACAGTTATGCCAGTAGCACATAAATTAAACATTAAATAAATATAAGCAGACAAACCAAGTAACTGCATTATGACAAAGCTGAGGGAAAAATATCCAAAAACCCACTATTGCCAGAGTTCAATATACGGTAAGTGATTCTATCAGTGTGTAAAGTAATGCAGGAGGCAAATGGGAATACTAACTGTGAAGGAGATAACACAAAATATTGCTGTCATACATCATTAAAACACCTAAGGGTAAAATACTGAGCTACAACAGGAACTGACTGATAAAACATCAAAACTAAAGTCAAGAAAGCAAGAGATGAGAGTTTGAAGGACATAATGAAGAACTTCCTGCTCAAGATGCACCATATGTTAGGTGTAAGCACTTCCCAAACAAAGGCAAGGGAGAAAATAAGACCTGTGAATGAGAGGTGACATTTTTGTAGGACAAAAGCTTCCACAGGTAATCCTTAGGGGCACCAGCATCTTCTGTATTGGCATTTCCCATGAGTGTTTGGTCTCACTTTCTCATTATTTTCATTTCCAAGATACACAAGGTCTTAGGTGAAGGTTTTCTACCTAGTGTCTTTCAACAGCTGGGTGACTTAAAAAGTAATAGCGTGAGCAACAGTATGGGATTGCACATGGGTCGTATCATTAGTGAGTGGTCATTGCAAGAGAGAGCTTTTGCTTCAGCCATTGGCTTGATTAAACCTTGGATGGCAAGGAGAGATTTTCTACTTGTTCTTTTTGGTTTCCCTTCTCAGCTATTAAGCAAATCACTTTCTTCTCTCCTTTTGAGTGGACAACATCAGAAGCAGCCCTGTTCATGCCAAATGGAATCGACAGGCACCTGATTCTCCTAGAGATGACTTCAATTACTTCTGGTACATCAGGAAGAGACAAAAGAGACCTCTGCAAGGATTTTTTTTATTTTTTTCCACGCGTGTCAGGTGAGGTGTAAACCTTTGGGATGGGTGGTAAGCCTGTGTCCTGCAAAGCTGCACCAAGGTGAGAAGGAGCTCTGTTCTTACAAGGGCAGCAGGAGAGGCACATCTTCAGCAGCTGTTCCAGCCACCTGTTAGGCAGCTTCGCTGGAGTACCAGAGCTCACAGCGGTGGAAGACCTCACAGAAAAAGTTGGGGGCACTCTAGAAGGGAGCACAGGTCATGACCGAGGTTCAGCAGCAGACACACCTGGGCTGTGCCCTTGCCATTTCTCCGTGGTGGGGCCGAGCTCCGGCATCCACCTGCTCCTTCCTAAGGCATTCAGGGGGCTTTGCTCTGGATCCCCAATCCTGCCGTTGTGACAGGTCCCTGGAAGAGCTCCCTCCCCCCCACATCGCCCCGTACATCCTGCGCGCAGGCAGGAGGCTGCGGGGCGGGCAGAAGGAAGCCGGGGGGCTGCGGGAGGGAGGGAAGGATAGAGGGTGTAGAGGGACTGGGGGGCTCCGGGAGGCGCCATGGAAACGCAGCATGCGGTCCCCGCGGGCCCGTTATCCCTATTCCCCACGCTCCCTGCATCAGACGTGGCCTGGTTGGGGCCGCGCCGGCTCTAGCCGGTGAACGGTTAACAGCGGAGAGGCGGTGGCTCCTCTTCCCCCCTCCCCTTCTAGGTTCGGGTTTGTAAAAAGCGTGTGCACCCCCCCCGGGAGAAGAGCGAACTGAGCATAGCTAGGGGAGGGGGCGACCACCCTTCCACCTTCTCCAGCTGCATCTTTTTGTTATCCCCCACCCCCTTTCTCTGCAACTGGTCTCTCGGGGTGCCTCCGCTCAGCGGGACCGCCCGGGCCTGGGGCGGTGGTCGAGCATGGCTGGGGTGAGGGTGTGTGCGGCTCCCTCCAGCCCTGCCCACCCCACCCCACCCCATCCGCCGGCTCCCGCAAGTCAAAAGCTGAATCTGGGTGGTGACTGAATCTGACTACCCCCCAGCGCTCCCGCTTCTCCTCCCCTTTGATAGGGGCTCGTTTATTTTACTGCCTTTTAGGGGATTTTTTTATTTGGTTGGTTTGGTTTTGGTTTTTGTTCCGGCCAAAAGGAAAAATATACTGAAAGGGTGGGGAAGAAAAAAAAAAAAAGAAAAGGAAGCAGACACCCCCCCTACCCCCACCCCCGCTGCTCGTAGTCCACTCCACTCCACGCCGAAAAGAGCCATCGCAAGTACACGCCAGTTCTTCGCTAAAGTGATCCAGCCGCTGGAATTAAGTAACTCCCGGGGAACAAGCACACGCACACACACGGCAAAAATGAAGGAAAAGGCAATGTTTCAAACGGCTAAAATGCAAGGAAACGTGATGGTAAGTGGCTGCTGCTGGCGCCTCCAGTGCCTTGTAAGTAAGTGGCGAGGCTCGGTGCGACCCGGAGCCGTTCAGTGCCCGCACGGCTGGTGCGGAGCCCCCCCGGTGCTGGGGCTGAGCTGCTCGGGGAGCCAGGCGAGGCTGCACCTTTGCTTATTGTCCACCCTCCCACACACCTTGTCCGTCAGAGGGTCGCTGGTGATGCGGAGGCTGCTGAGGCATTCTCCTGGCGAGGGGCGAGGGGCTCCAGGGCTCGGCAGCGCTGGGGCGGGCATGGCTCCAGCAGTGCCAACTTGGCCAAGTTGGTGACCATGGTATGTGTGTGTGTGAGCTGCGGCTGTGGGGCTTACCTTGCCTTTCCTCCCGCATTACTAGTGGAAATGTTGGTCTTGATGCTGTTCTTTTTAAAACCTGGAGATGCCTTTTAAATCACCCCCACCCCAAAAAAGGGGAACAAAAAACCCCGCAAAACAACAAACCCCAAACCTGCTGCTCTCCCGAAAGAGGTGCTGGTTGCCATCTTGTGCTGATGGAAATATATTTGTGTGTTTTGCCTGCTGGCTTGACCCAGGGGGTTGCAGGGGCTGCCCCTCATGTGGCTGCTCCGGGAGGCAGCTGGGCGCTGGCAGCGGGACGATGTGCACTGAGGGGGTGGGAAATGGGATGGCTCAGGGGCGCTTTGCTTTAGGAGCAACTTACTTGAAATAACCTGGAGCTGGTAAAGGGCACCTGTTGGTCTCCTGTCCCCTCCCTCTTTTCTAGGAGAGCACTCATATCAGTGTTTTGCCTCCCTTGTGAGGGGAAATACCAGTATTTCATACAAAGGTAGTATGCATTTCTCTCATGCCTTGTGGTGACGTGTTCAAGAAGCAGCCAGAGTATTCTCCATCCTTTAATTAAGTTCTGTAGTAAAATGCTTTCCTGGCTTTTTAAGGGATGCCTTCTTTTTCCAACTCTAGCAATGTTGCCTTTTCCAGCGGTAGTTCTTATGAGGAAGGTGCAATGCTATGTGACCTGTGAATTCAACTAAGGGAACTGAAGAGGAACTTGTGCAAACATTTTTCTAGGGGAATTGCACAGCCTGTGTGATTGCATCCTACTCCTTTCATTATGCCTGTTAAATGCTTGGGAAATACCTGGTGCTGGAACTTTTTTAACATAGGGAAATTTAGATTAATATTTGCTTAAGCTACTGATCCTCGAGGTCATTCTAATCTTTGATTAGGATGTTCTCTATCAATAAGAAAAAAAAAAATTAAGCACCTGAGATGACATTGTTCAATTAAAGTACAGGATTAACCTAATTTACATACACACTGTCACAGAATTAACAAAAAGCCTCTGGCCCATTTTCCTTGCTGGTCTCTGAAGTCAGGGGATGATGGGCAGGCAGGGATTCCCCCACTGCCACTCAGCAATGGGCTAGAGCTTCTGAGCATGGCAAAATGGATCCACATATCCACACCTCTGTGAGACAAGCAAAGGCTGGAGTGATCGATCTGTACACAGAGCTGCAAAGCAAGCTGTCCACAATTCAAAACCTTCTGCCAGAGACTGTAGTTTTTTCCTTTGATTCAAACAGAAGCAGAATGCAGCCCCTAAAGGCTGCTCAGTCACAGCTATTTCTTACTGTCACTTGGGGCAGGCTCCCTGGACCTGAATGCAAGGTTTGCCTTTGAAGAACTCGTTTTGAGACACTGTCAATGAAATTTCAAGACAAGGAAACTGTTCACTGACACAGGTGATAACTTTAATTAATGTCTCTCTTTATATGGGCCACCTAAACCACACACAGCTGGTTTCTGTGTTAATCTGGTCTGTGGTTGCAGCTGAATCTGTAGTTTACTTAAGCAGGAATTTAGGTGAATATTCAAGCCTAAAGATATTTGGATAGATTTTATATTTCTTCAAGATAGTAATTAGTGGATCTAATGGAAGTTCTAGCCAGTTAAGTCTAGTACTTTCTTTACCCTTTTTCTTAAGCTGTTGTTCAGAACCCACAGTATTTTTACTTATCACTTTTGTCAAAATCAGAATCCTGAACTAGTTGTGTGAAAATGTAGTGCTGTAAGTGTTCTCTCTCATGTACCTGCCATTGTTTGAGAGGGCAGGGTTGGGGATGTGTGGAGTCCCAGGAGATGCCTTACAGTATGCATTCCATTAATTGCCCAGTAAAATTTGAAAAGTCATTGAAAACTTGAAGCCCACCATGGTTTTCTTTTTGTTGGTTGGTTGTTTCCTGGCAGTTTTACTGTTGCTTAGAATCTTGACAAGCTTCTAACTATGTATTGATTTTTCTTCTCTTTAAAAATCTTTCTTAAATTGAGCAATTTCATTCTTAAAATGGTGTGACATCAAGGGGCAACACTGGCATACTGGTCCCTGGCTATGCAATGGATCCTTTTTAAGTGTGGTGATAGATTATGGAGTCACTACACCTGTGATTGCTTTATTACCTAATTAGACCAGCAAAACCAAAGCCATTCTTGTGACACCGAGATAAATGTTTTTATCCCCGTAACAGTATTTCACTAGGGCTTTGTTTTGGCTTTTTTTAAGCAACAGCATTTACCTGGAAAGATGCCTATTTTTATTTTACTGCTCTACTTCCCATTCATCATTTGAGCTGGGGGAATGTAACTTACAGAAATAGTTCAAGCTCTTACAATGGGATTTCTCTTAATTCTACATAAATACTGTAGGGAGTGATTAATACACAGTGGTTTCTTCTAGTAAGAACTGACATACCCCATGAGTTTTCCACAGACTTTTTCAAGTTAATAAGCAACAGTAGAGTGTGGAGAGAGATGTTTTTCACTTTTGGAGATAAATTTAATGCACTTGCATTTGTCCCTAACCTATATAATTTCATTAAAACAATCTTGTCTTTTCCCTTACACATTCTGTTGTAAAGTCAAGGACAATAATACCAACTACATTTGTTTTGTTCTACTCTTGACTGTGTCTTCCTGGGGACTGTTTTATCATGTATAAGGGTCTCTTTCTTAATGGATTTGCAAGCAGATCCATCAAAATGAGCTGTTTTGAAGAGGACCTTTAGAGTAATGCCTGATTCTTCTCTTATGTAGACCTGTGAAAATCCAGAGAACCCAATTTGGTAGAGGTATAGCTGCAGTAAAGTTAAGAAGGGGCTAATAACTTCAAATGTAGATAATTAGGTGAGTGGAAACAGCAGGCTTAGTGAGAGTGCATATGGGTATTGAAGGCAAAATTTGATGTGCTCTATGTGAACATGCTGTTATTTTGGCACATTTAGTTGTCAGTGAAAGGAGCGAGCAGTCTGCTGTAGCTAGCTATCTCTGTTAGAAGCATATTGCTGTGAAACTTGTTCTGAATTTCAGTCTAGCCATCAGCTGCTCTAATGTTTGAAAACTACCAAGAGGAACTGTGCTGAATGTGTTACTTTTCTACTTTACTCTGATAAATAATTTATGAATGGGGCAAAAGAGGCAGTTCTGGTTTTTTGAGAGGCCTTGTAGAAAAGTCTGAAGATTTAGATGTTTGACTATTTCAATTCCAACTCTGATAGCTGCAGTATGGATGTACACATAAAAATAAGGCCAGTGGCAAGTGTCATCCCCAAGGAAGTCTTTTGGCACCTCTGAGACCTCAGAGACCTTAAGTGTACAAATTAAATGAAGACTAAGCTACTCTGACATCCTTGGAGTGCTCCTACTCTTCCTAGAGACATGTCGGTGCAGCCAAATAGAAAATCCAGATTTGCTCCTGCCCATTTTGTATTTCTAGTTCCTCTCATGAGCACTAACTTCATATTAAAAGCATAAATAAAAGACACTGAAGTTCCATTGTGATTTCCCATATTTGCCATATTTTACCTACAAGTTTCTTGCTTGTTCAATCATTATCCTGAAACATGGTGTAACGCTTCTCAGGCAAGAATGCAGCTGTCCTACCACAGTGTGAAGAGGCTGCAGAGAGACTCATTTTTCTTCAAATTCTGGCACTCAAGTAGATGATGGAGTTTCTGATCCAGTGCAGACTCCCTGCTACTTTATCCTTCCTTGTGTCTCAAGATTCCACTTGACTTGGAAACCAAATGCAGTCCAGATTTTGTGTACTATTCATTAGCTGTCTGCTTTGTCAGCTGAAACACAGGGACCTCCAGAGCAGGAGGCACTGTGGGAGCCGTTCCCAGGTGAGCTATCATGGCTCCAACTGAAGTTTAAAACA
The DNA here is from genome assembly GCA_013396975.1 of Bucco capensis. Classification (NCBI taxonomy): domain Eukaryota; kingdom Metazoa; phylum Chordata; class Aves; order Piciformes; family Bucconidae; genus Bucco; species Bucco capensis. Next base: position 695,816 of record VWZO01011422.1, on the reverse strand, counting down.
GGGCAGAAATTCAGTTGCCAAACTACAGCAGATCTGCAGCAACAGGCTCTTTAATGTCGCTGACAAGGGCAGAACAAGATTCGGATCTGGAAGTGGGAGTTAGAGCATTTTGGGCTAGAAGATAAAGTGCCCAGTTTTTACAGTGAAGGTAGAGGAGCTACTGGACCACTGTCTGTGGGATTGCAGTAGTTTCTGTGGCTCTTAAAGCTCTTCATTAGAGAAAGATGAGGATAGGATTATTCTGACTAAACATTGGTTTCTTCAGCCTGAGCTTTCATTATAATTTAGTTGGTGGAGTGCGGGACATGATTAATCACATCTTCATGTAGATGTATAAACTGGGCCAGAGGAACTGCACTTGTAAATGTCAGCTTCTTCCCATTGCTTTCCGTGTAAGGAAATGTGAGGTACTAGCTGAACCATGAACACCTATCCCGCAGATATCTGTCTTGAGTTTGTTGCTTAAACATAATCATAGATATTCCAGAGCATCTCAAAGGACACTCCATTAAGCCTCTGCCATTATATGAGACAAGTACTACTCTCCATGTCTATCCAGGGTTTGTCAAACACATCTGCAGTGGGGTGTGGGGATACATGAGCTGCATGCTTGGAGCTTTACTCTTTCCAGGTGCCAGCATGCTTGTGCAGAAGCAGGTTGGGTATCGTAGCACTGTAGTTCACTTGTAGCAGGAGAGGAGCTTCATCTCAGACAGATACCACCTTACTGCACAAATCACTTGCTTCATGGTTTGCATGCCCTAGAACATTATAATGCACCTCTGGCTTTGAAATTTAATCCAAATTGTTTAATGTCATCACGAAGGCAATATGGCATTTATTCTTCTAGGTCTGTGTGTTTGCATGTGTGTTGTTTGTACACTTAAACAGTGACTCACGTGAGATTAATGAGCAAAGCCCATTTATTAAATTGTTTTATGTACTATAAAGCTTGTGTAATTCACTAATGCATAATGCTGCCATTTAGGATCTTGGCATTCCTTCCCAATGGAGCATCACATTTAGCAGCTTCCCTTACTGTTCACTTTGAAAGGGCTGCAGTTGAGAATAAAATTTTAAAAATAGATCTGATTTACAGACTAGATCTACACCATTAGGGCCTGAATGCTCACAATACACTGAGAACTGCATCCCAACTGTAGCATGAATTCACCTGTAGGTACTGTGGATTTTCTACCATTTTCAGAACATTAGCAAGCCAAGTTTGCATTTGTGGTGTCCTAGTTGCCCTTGAAGTGGATTATCAAGGGTATGTTAAATTTCTGCTTTTGCTTGTGCATCTGTGGTGACACCAAGAGCACCTGGAGCACCTGTGTTGTAATGCTGATGCTGTGCACTGGGAAGAAGAGTGTTGTTGTCTTGCAGGTGGTTTCCAAGCACAAAATGTTCCTTATGGGATCTTTTTGTCCAGTCATGATATCTTCATTACTATAGAAGTAAAGGATGGGAACAGGAGCAGTGGCATTGCCTGTGCTGTTTTGGCTAGAGGGGAGAATTGTTGCATGTCTAGCTGATCTAGGTGGTTCCCAGTCTGCACACTTACAAGGCATAGTAGAACTGCAAACTTGGTGCACATCCAGCAACCCACACAGGATTTTGTTTGTTATAACTCGGTGTTTATTGACTTTATTACAAACTATGAAGAATTTCCACCATCTCTTCCTAGTTGCTAAGGAATAATGACTTCAGAAGTTACCCTGAGATGCACCCAAGCATCCAGTCAAAGCAAGTATGGGAAAACCAGCTATTCAAGACAATGGGATTAGGTGCAGTGGTGAATGTTGCATGCCCAGGTGAAGCAGAGTGGTCAATGCTGTGAAAAACCTGTCTCAAGAGACAGAGAATACTGGCCAGAAGATTTTGTCAACTCAGGCGTGTGCAGAGACAGTTAGACTTGGCATGAATTCCAGTCACACATTAGATGGCCTCATTCTGTAGTCATTATTCAGCACTTACTCAAGCAAAACTTTTGCTGAACTTAATGGGTTTACTGTTTCTGCTGAAATGAGTAAGAAATTTGTCTGAGCCTCAGGTGTCTTCAGGCTTGAGTCTCAACACAGATCCATACCATGTTCTGTGTCACTAAGGAGGTTCAGAAATCTTTAAAGACAGCAAACAGTGACATACTGGAATGGATGGAAAGAAAAACAAAGGTGAAGGGCAGGGTAAGACAGGAAGCAGAAGAAAAGCAGAGTGAGGTGGTTATCCTAGAGGATGATGCAGATTAAAAAAGGTGCTCTGGAGTTTTTACTTCACCTCATTTTATGAGTTGTGCCCCATGGAGAACCCCATCAGCTCCTCCATCAGATGCTTCACAGAGCATGCTGCATGCCTGCATTTTTGCTTATGTTTGTTTTCACTGCTGATGGTAAACTGGAAAACATGCTGGAAATGAAACATTTGTTCATCATTTGGGACTGAAGTTACTAAAAATGGGGAGAAAAACTGAAGTGATAGCTTGGCATGTTTGCTGTAAATACTGAGTAGTTCTTCTGCAATGTATGATATAACCAAAGCAACCTAGAAAAAAGCTTATGTTGCTCTTTTCTTGTGCCTAATTATCAGGATGTGAAAAATATGTTCTTATTAATACCTTTTCACCTGGCTGTGATGGGAGCTGAAAGTACCCCTTATGAAGATCTGGTTTGTAAAGCAAATGATTGTAATGCAGGAGTATTACTGTTCATGAGCTCTGAGTTTATTGACTCTGTTAAAAACTGGATCTGTGCTCCACATGAAGGATATGTAAAGTGCTGTGGGTAGAGCAGTGATTTAATTAATTGTAGTTCATATCAGTATGACTGAATCTTTCCTGATCTCACTATTTCAGAGCTTTTCTTAGGGAAGGGCACTTCATGCTATTGTCTCCATTGCTTTTATATAATTCTCTGTGCATTTTATTTAATTTGCTTTAACTATGTACATTTACATTCATAATTTGTTAAAAGCTTCATTAAGGAAGATACTAGTCAGTTGGATTTGGACATTCTTGTAGGAATCAAAGTCTAGAAAAGATTCCAGAAATTTAAAAGAACAAATTTCACTTACCTCTTTTTTTCCCAGTAACTTAGGTTTTACAAATACACCTTGGGTTTTGTACAAAGACTGTCTCTCACCATTTTCTTATTCAGATTTCAACAGAGCTGAGATCTTGGTAGGGAAAGGAGGCTGTTGGTAACGTTTAAGAGCTACAAATAAATAAAACTTGTATGTATGCAACAGCAGTTAAAGCAAAACCCACATACTCCAGAGGCATGCTCCTTGTTATGTTCCCTGTTCAGCAGTGTACTTAAGCACCTGTTTAACATTAATGGTGAGCATATGCTTAAATGTTTCTGCTGACTTGGGAATTATCAGAAGTCTGCCTTGCACACACAATAGCACAGCCCATTTTCCATCTGTGTGTGAGCCCAGGAGCATGGTGCAAGCTGAGCATTTTCCAGGTTAATTAGATTGGCATAACAGGATCCCTGGTGGACTCTGTGCAGTCATCAGCTCTTCTGCACTCTCTGCTATTGGGAGCTCTGCTTGAACTTGTGTATCTTTTGCTAGTAACTGAAACAGAATATTGCACTGTATTTCACCAGTGTCTTCAAATGGAAACAGAATTGAATGGATTGTGAGTGCACCATAAATATCAATTTAGTTTCCATATTGCTAGCATGAATATGATGCATCCTTCAAATGCACAGTGTCTACCAAGGACTATTTATTCTATAGAGCTACCAATAATGGCTGTGCTTTCATGAATTATGCATGTGTTTGTCCCTAAACATCACCTGATCGTGATTTGGAGTGTTTAAGATTTGAAGCTGGCTGTAAGTATAAATTGCAGATATTTTTCATAAAATAGAATGTCCTTACTGATTTCTTTGCAATATTAGTTGGATTCTATCATGCCTGCATCTCTAATAAAAAAAAATAATCAGAAGAATTTGAATTCAGTACAGGAAAAAAACCTGAGCTTGATGCTCTGAAGTCTTGCAAGAAAAGGCAGAATTACATGAAGTCAAAGGTAATCTATCCCATCTATTCACTAAAGCAGGTGAGATGAGATGGAGTCCCACTGTAGAAAAAAGGGGGTTATTATTTACCAAATGAAGAAAGGAAAATGGCCCCCCAGTATGCCTAGAAGCAACTTGTCAATGTGTAAGAACATAGCAGTGAGAATCATATGAACCATTCAGGTCTTTTGATGGGTCAAAATGAGGAGAAAAAGCACCAGCATTTAGGGAGAGATTAAATAGATGAGGAAGAGTATGATGATTTTATCTGAATTTAGTGGTATGAAATTCAACATTCCAGTATTTTTCAGAGAAAGGCTGCCTTGGTTTCCTCTGAAGATTCCCTGTTCATACAGTTCTATCATACTCAAACCTCTAGTATTTAACCTTCGTGTTCAGGTTTGTTGGGCTTTTTCTTAATGTAGCCTCTTCAATTATTAAGGAATTATATCTTTGTGAAGCATTGTCTATTAAAAGTGGAATCACAGAAAACATTGAGACAAAGTGGGCAAATCTGCAGAATGGTGACAAATGGCTGTAGTGCTATCCTGAGCTCTCTGCTTCCTCCTGGATTAAAGAAGACACATTATGGATAGATGTGGCTGAAGAAAGGCAGAACAATGGACAGACAGGAAGGCTTTGGGCAATTTGCATTTGGGTATAGGGAAGCTTTCAATCTTCAGTCCCAGTTTGAATCTATCCTAAATTGACAGTTATTGATGGTTGCTAACATCCATTGCCTGCTTGCTAATCTTTGTATGCTGTGGGAGGAAGAGAGCCCCAGCTGCATGAGGAACTGCTGGGAACTCTGGAGCTGACTGATGGAGTCCATGTTGCACATTGCTTGGCAGGAACCACCCTGGTTCCCAAGTGGCCTTGTTGTTACTGGAATGAAAGAATCTATGTGCATTTTCAGTTTGAAGTGCAGGATTCAATCCTTCTGAATGATGTTTTAGTTCTGTGACATGCTAACGTGTGTGTGTTGTGTGCAGAGATTGAAAGTACAAGGCCTACAGACACAAGGCTGGAGGAAACCTGTTGGAGTGAATCCAGAGGAGGGCCACAGAGATGGTTAAAGGACTGGAATGCCTTTCCTATGGAGACAGGCTGAGAGAGTTGGTGTTGTTCAGCCTGGAGAAGACAAGATTATAGGGAGACCTTGTAGCAGCTTCCAGTACATAAAGGGGACATACAAGAAAGCTGGAGAGGGACTTTTTACAAGGGCATGTAGTGATAGGACAAGAGATAAAGGCTTTAAACTGAAAGAGGGTGGACTTAGATTAGATGTAAAAAAGTTCTTCTCTGTGATGGTGGTGAGATGCTGGAAGAGGTTGCCCAGAGAAATTTTGTATGCTCCATCCCTGGAAGAGTTCAAGGCCAGGCTGGATAGGACTTTAAGCAACTCGACTGAGTGGAAAGTGCCCCTGCCTATGGCAGGGGTATTGGAACTAGGTGATCTTTAAGATCCCTCCAACTCAAACCATTCTGTTAGTCTATGAGAGTTCCAGGAAGACACATGGAAAACAGCCTCAAGGTAAACTGCTATATATGAAGTGTGGATGCTCAAGGATTGTTTCCTGGAGTGAAATACAATGAGCTAAATTTGTAGTCAGAGCACATGCAGTCTCCACTTATGGGCAGAGTCCATTTGTCAAGGAATGCTGCAGTTAGTGAATCCATGCACAGGCACATGAAGGACTTGCAACACATAGGAAATGCTGGATTGGAGGACACAGAGTTTAGTGCCCAGCTGTCTAAAGCAATAGTAGCATAGTGACTTTGTCATCGGTGTACATAGGAGAAATTGTGCTTGAGGCTAGTAGAGTTCATTGGATCACATAAGCTAAGCCTAGTAAACACATCTACTATCTGAAAAGTGAATTCACTTATTTCTCTTGTGCCTTGTAAATGTGTCAGATTGGCACATCCCCTCTGCTAGATTCAGTATCTTGTGCTTTCTCCTTTTGGAGAGTCTTATAGTAAGCCACTTTTCTTCCCACATGACTAAACACGTTAAAGTCTTGTGACAGAAATAATAAGAATGCTGTGATTGAAATACAGATGCAAATGTGTTTCTAGAAACAATGAGGGGGAAAAAAGGCAAAATAAGCATGAGAAATATGTCATGTACTGAAAGTAAAGAGCATTGTTCTCAGCAAAAAACCCTAACATGCTACCCTGTCAAACCCAGAAGGCCAGAGCTCTGATACAAGTCACAATACAGACATCTTTCCAGCACTAGATCCTGCTTTTTAAGGACACAAAAAGATGGTAGCGGAGAGGCTGATAGAGTCCAGTGATGGAATGTGTTCAAATAACAAAGTTACATGCATTATCAAATGTCTAAGTCTATTATGCTTACACCATTACTTTTATCAATCAAATCTGTAATTGCATCAAGAAATGAAATCATATTTTTTGGACAAGACCTATTTTGCAGAAACCTGTATAAGCTAACATTAATTATACTCCTATCCTTTAGTTCTTTATTATTTGACTCCCATATAAGCTTTACTACTTTTCCATTCTTAGAAGGAGGCCTTTTAAAGGGAGACTAGCCAAGCTGTTTCATTTCTGTGGGTAGACAGCGCACTGGTTTTGAAAATGCTGGTTGTAAATTTCTGTTAGAGCAAAATTTTTGAGAGTGAAATCAGCAAGGGTGAAGAGAAGATGCAGGCAGCAGCTTTGGGATATAGGGTGAGACAAAGCAGCATCAGCATGAAGGTCCATTCAAGAATGTGTGGCATCAGGAAAATGATAGACTATATGTCCATGAGAAGACAGCTCTTGAGAGTGTGAGGCAGAACAACTTGACGCTAGTGAAAGTCCTAAGGTGGTGGTATTGTTTGTTGTATGTTTTGTTTTCAAGCAGTAGGAAAGTGTGCTGAAGGTGTGAGGAGAGACAAAAAATATATTGATGATTCTGTAGAGAAACAACTTTATGATGAGAAGAAAGGCACTAACAATCCTCAGCTATAACAAGGGCAGACTGGGGTGAGAAGCAAAAGAATACTGATACAGTTCTGTGTATGCCATGCTGGAATTGTCACACAATCTGACTGAAAAGCCTGTGCCACACTGCTAGGATATCAAGCAACTTACTTAAGAAGTTGTTCATTCAAATGTGTCCTGTCATGGGGAGAAAAGCAAGTCTAGAGATTTGACTGTAAACGAGAGGAAGGACTAACCTATGGTAATGAAATGCAAAGTGTCTGATCAAAATTCAGCATGCTAATCTGAAGAGTAAATCTTTTATAGGAATGTGTCACTTGAGCCCCACAGTCTATGAGCTTTTCTTCTTGCAGTGTATGTTGCTCTTAATGTCCATTTTGATCACAGAGTGTGGTAACATTTCACAGTTGCCACTTCATTTGCCTGCCAGAGCTGCATGGAGTCAAATGACTTGAGTGGTTTCCTGACTACTGGAGACTCCAGGATCTGTAAGACAACTGTGATTCATTCAAATGGAAAGTGTGGAGCCTTTGCATGTGACTGAGGGAGTGTGATATTTAACCAGTGGGCATTGCATCTTCTATAGTCATAAAAAAATGAAATTTAAAATAAAAACTATTTAAAAGCCAGTAAGTGTAATGCTCATAGGAACCCATGCTGAGCAGTGGTCATTGTGGCATCTTCAGCTTATCTCTGTTATTCATGCAGGCTTTGACAGGTTGCATGGTTTCTGAGGAGAAACACTGTCCTGCAGTGAATATACTTGGATTGCCTTACACGAAATTTGAATTTAGAGGGAATATGATCGTGTTTTCCTTCATGACCATAGGCAAAACTCATAATGCCACTGGGCACAGGATAGCTGTGTCAGTGCAAAGCAGCTCTACCAACTTGTTTTGCAATAACCACACCCTGCATGGAACTTCTCATTGCTCTTTACTTCTGTTCCCTGTTTGTAAAATAGGAATGATAATTTCTTCCAGTCCTTTTCTGTGTGTGTTTTGATTGTGGTGTTTAAGCTCCCATACTATCCACCTGTATTTGTTTAGTATATGTACTGTGTCTTGTGCTAAGTTCAAGTACTTGTCTATACTTAGCATTATATGAAATGATACGAATGGCATCGATCTGTTGGAGATCTGATGTTCAGTAAGAGATGATAGCAGTGTGTAAATCTGTACAGTAGCAGTTGAGCTACACTTGTAGAACAGGTTTATTCTAAATTACAAAGAAAAATGAAGGTACTGTCTTCTATTCATGTCCACATTTGTGTTTGAATCAGGGTTTTATTAATCTAAGCAGTATTTTTCACAGATGGTGCACAGCAATTAACTTTTTGTTGGATCAAGCAATATCTTGCATGTTAATAAATTGGTAATATTTCAGTTGATGAGAAGATTCTCACAGATAGTGGAATCTAGTATAAAATTTTCAGATCAGGTATTTTTTTCTGTATTTGCACCATTAACTTCCTAGAAGAACCTTGTGGGTTTGACAATGCTTTCTTTAGAAGAAGAGGAATTAAATTCTGCCAAAGTCTGACATCTGGAAAATACTTTGAAATGTAATCCTTGATAGTTGTTTGCTTTTATGTTATATAAATAATAATTATTCCAGTTTATTAAAATAAGATATTTTTATTGAGAGCTGAAATTTTGTTTACTGGCAAGTTTCAGCAGGAAGGAAAAAAATTGAAATATTTTTTTCTACTAAATGAAGATTTAATTTCCTTTCCTCACCTTGGTTTTGCTTTTTAGCACATAATTTTCCCATCCATGAACCACCCATCAATAACATTAAACATGTGTTGTAAATTGAACTGACTGAATTAGGCATATTTAGACACAAGCTATTAGTAAGTGCTTAATTCATCCTTTGCTTAGGCATGAACACAATCACCATGCTGGATATTAAAGTTGTTGTGGATGGAATTTCAAGCATGAATTGACCCCTTTCCGGCTGTTTGTATAAAATGAGCAGAATTGGGTCTAGAACTGTGTACAGGACAGAAACTTGAGGGGTATGCTGTTTCTCTGTCTTCATCAGAAAGATCAATATCTGCTGTTTGAGATCTGGAATGGATGTGTGTAGCTTGCTTTGTCTAAATGCCCTATTGGATCTGAAATAGTTTCAGAGGAGTCATTACAGCTTTTACAATAAGAATACAATAGCCCCTGTGCAGATGTGAATATTTCTGTAAAATACTTGCAAAGTCACTCATTACTGAGAGGACACTGATGAGTGTGGAAGGCATCACTAAAGTCCTTAGCATGCACCATGGGCTGATTCTCAGCAAACTGTTCCAAGATCTCCAAATAGACAAAATTTTCAACCATGCCTACCTGAACGTGGCATCCAAATCCCACATTGCTCTGGTTCCAGTGCCATCCATTTAGATCTTGGCTTTCTACACATATGATATGCAGTTGTCTTTCAAGAGGCGCACAGAGAAGAAAATGATGTCCAGGGTGAAACCACAGCATGTAAAAACACTCTTTATCCATTTTCAAGTAGTCAGTGAATTTGGGTCAGGCAGCTGCTCGGAGCACCACGTTCCCATGATTAGTCTAATATCATCCCAGACCTGCTTGTGTAGATACATCAGAGCTTCTGTTGCACCCTGACCCTTTAAACTTGATCACAATCCCACCTCTGTTCAGTTGCTCCAAGTACATTTCATTCTGTCCTTGTTTGCCTTGACATATTTGCCAAGATTTGTGTGTTGGCTTTAGACAAATAGCTCCTAAGAATATGTTATCACTTAAGGTAATCTTTATTACATAAGCAGGTTTGCATGGCTGCTAGAGTGTGAGTTTGTGGTAGGAGATCCCAGTGTCCCAGGATAGCTGGAAGCTACCTACAGAAATAGTGTTGGTGGACTTGGAAAAGTTGTGCACAAAAGCTGGCCTAGTGGTTTGTTGTTTTTTCCTAGAGCAGGCACCTCAAAGTTTACGCTGTAAGACATGTGAGCTTGTTTAGAAGTAAAAGGAAAGAAAAGTGCTGAAGCAGAGCACTCAATGAGTTCTTTAGAGCTGGTTTGCAAAGGGTTTATTCATTTAAATAGTGCTTATTCCAGTGTTTTTACTCTTTGCATGGGAACTTTGTTTCTGGACCATTGTCTGAAACAGCTCTGTGAAAGCACCAGTAACAAAAGTTTTTCACTACAGTCCTAACCTGGTTGATTTTCTTCCTAGCCAGGAAGATCTAGCTTCCCCTCTGTCCTTGCATCAGACCTTTCCTGTCATCACAAGTGTATGATGGGATGAAAGTCAAGCCATGCTCATGGTTTATGTCCCTGTGCCTTTACAGGGTGATGATGGTGTGTATCTAGGTTATGGTCTTATTTTGCTGGGATGTACAGGAGAGACAGACAGTCTTTGAACTTCACCAGGAGAGAATTTGGATGTTACACTGCAATGTTCCCGTTTCTTCCTCTTTTTTTTCACTCAGCAATGTGGCAAGGAGCACTTCTATATATATTTTTGCAGNAGGCACAGAGTTTGTTTAAACAGTGTTAGGGCAACATGAGGGAATTTCACATTGGCAAGGAGCACTTCTATATATATTTTTGCCAAATGTTACTGATGAATACTGAATCCAAAGCAGTGGCTTTACCTGCTAGCTGGGTAGTTGCATATTTCTGTACACAGAAGCTGTCCCAGTTTGGGTGCCAGCTACTACTGAGAAATGAGGTGGTGTGGGGTTTATTTAAAAGCAAACCCAGTACTTCATCTCAAAGCTGCAATATGTAAAGACTGTATCTTTCCAGCCATGCTATCTGCAGTCTTCTCTGTTACAATGACAAAAAAATGTGACTATTAGTGTGTTTAGGTCAGTTTCCTAAAGGATGGCTTTGTTGGAAAGGATGTTTTTGTTTTCTTTCTGCCTGGGCTGCCCCAGCACTGTACAGCAGAGACTTGTGGAGCTGTGAGTAGGATGGAGTGATCTTATCAATTAGTCTGATTATCACTATCATAAATGATGCTGCATTTTCTAACCAAATGACCAATGAAGTGAGAGACATTGAACAAGATTTTTAATTATAACAAATGGAATCTGTGCTCTCTAATCAGATTGTTATATAGATGGCTATTATTCTTTGCTAAAAGTTAAAGCAATTAAACTTGAAGCAGTCATTGGGCAGATTATATCAAAGAATTATTTCATTTGAGGGTTTGGGTGGTTTTGGACTTTTTGTTTGTTTAATTACTCTCTCTAGTGGAAACTCACAGTATATTGATCTTTCAAATCTGTCTAAAGGTGAAGTACTAATACTGGTGCCAAAACAGCTGCTGCAGGCAGACTTGCAAACCTGAACAAATTTAATATTAGGTCTGAATTTTGTGAGATGGCAAAGGGAGCAGAAGGTAATTTAGGATTTTCTATTCTATTTGGGGTTTTTGTTTGTTTATTTTTCTTCTCAGCATGTCTTTCTTTATCTGAATTTTCAATCTAACTCTGAGCTGACTTTACTACATCTTTTCTCCTTTTCACATATATCAAAGCCTGTTGGACAAGTGTGGAAGGGGTATCTGTTTTGGTTCTTTGGGAGACTAGGCTGTTCTGGAGCAACACCAAGAGTGGATATGGTCCCTCAGTTCAGTATGCAGCTTGTTGCTGATGCAGTATGATCATGTCTTGAAGAATAAGGCATTTTGTACTGCTCCTTTGTAATGTATTTGTACCAGGGATTTGCACTGCTGAATCTACTTTGGTGTGCTTTTGGAACTAACAAGTGATTGCATTAGAATTTTAGTTATGAAGTGGATTAAGCTAAATTAAATTAAAACTATTTTAATTCCATATGGGACTATACTCTCAGATATTTAATGAGGCATAAGTCATCCATCTGCAAAGTAAATCTACATGTATCTTCCTGAGAATCTCAGTGTAAACAAGTCCTTAGTCCTTATTAAGAAAATCTTTATTTGCTGTTAAACAGTATACTTTGGAAATGTTTACTGTTATAATGAACAAGGGCACTAAGTGTTCACCTGGGGAATTGGCATGGAACAGCAAATGGGCTATAAATTCACAGCCTAGTTTAATTTGTATTACTTTTCCATCTACATACAGCAGGTTCTGTCGAGGTCTATAAGCATTTTCCTGTGGAATTTATGACCTTAGATTCTGCTCAGAATCATGATAATCACGGATTCATAAAGTGAAGTTGGAATCTGAGGCTTGATTCAGCAGGGAACAGTATGCTCATGCTTAGCTTTAAATATAGACATATTTGGATTGACTGGTTAAGAATTGTGCTGAATCAGAGCCAAAGTGCTGTGGCTTTTTGTGACATTTATATGGCTTCAGGTTATGGATGCTCAATGAAAACTTCAGTGACAGTCTTCCTTAATAATTCAGCAGTCCTGATTTTTCTTCAGAATTAATATCAGTCTGGATGATACAATCATCCTGCAAATCTGAGTCCTGGCTGTATAAAGCCATGTTTGCAGGAAGTAGCTTCCTGATTACAGTTTTATTACAGGCAGCAGGAGCATTGGGCTGCAACCTCTTTTTTTAATTAAGGCTATTTATTAAGGCTTTATTTTATTAAGGCTATTTTTAAACTATTTTTTAGTTTCCTGGGAAAACTGGTGGTGTGCTTTCCAGCAATTTTAATTGAGTTACATTTATATATGTGCAGCTTTTACTACAGGAAGTCTCTCTTCATCATTAGGAGGTGAAAAACATTAATAGCAACACTTTACATCAACAGCTTTGAACTACTTCACTACTTTATTGCAGTCACAGATTAATATTTCCTGGGGAAATAATGGTACAAAAGTATTCTTTGGGAAAGGCTGTGGGAAATCATGCAGTACATTATAAGTGCTATGGAATCCACACATTTTTGCCACTGTAAAAGAAAAAATCCTCCATTAATCCTTTTTTTTATTTTACAACTAAAAATATTTTCAAATGAAAAAGAATATCTTTAAAGATGAAAAATAACTAAATGAATAACTGTAAGAATTTACCGAAGGAGTTGGAAATGTTTAATATGAACAACTGTTTCTCTTCACAATATTGGAATAGCATAGGAAATACCTGGTTTGTGCCCATATCATTCCTGTAAAATATGGCAAAGCAGCTTCAAAGAGCACAGCTGAGATATGAGTGATCTGTCAGTTTCTTTAGGAAACATGAAGGAAAAGCTTTGTTTAATATATATGTCTTACTCATTCCTGATATATATAGTCTTCTTTCCAGGTATGTGGACTGAGGTTACAGATATATTTGAATATGCTGAAAACCCCTAAATAGCCTAAAGTTAATAACCTAATAATCTTCTTGTATTATCTCATTAAAGAAGGGGAAAAACCAAGTCACAAATACAAATGTATTTTCCTAAGAGCTTGAAAGGAATACAGTTCTTTCCATGTAAAAAGTTATCTCTTGGTTGTAATTGCAAACTTGCAAAGAAGAATATAAAAAAAGAGAAATGCATTATATATATAAAATTATTCNTCTTGAATGATGTCTCAGGGTTACAGTTCTTGACCCCCCCCCATCCAGAGATGCCGTGATGATGGATTCACTTCTGCGCATCTGCGAGGTTTCGTTCTTATCTCTTATCAGCTTCTCGGCTTCTCCCGGCAAATTCTTTCGGGAGGGGGAAAGAGTTTAACTACTGAGTCCTTTTCTTTTAAAGAAACAGTGTCCATATCCAAACTCAAAAGTTCAAAAGGGAACATGACGTACACTGTTAAATTTTAATCACTCCAGGACACTTATGAAACAATTTGCTTGCTTACTGGAAAGTTAAATGTGCAGTGAAAACAGTCTAGCCCTGATTAGGCATCATTTTGCTCATCTGAGGCTTAGGCAAAAGCCAAGGCTTTGAATCTCTAAGTGCTTGAGGAACTTGCATCTGTGTTTGATACTTGGTTCTCTCTGGAGAGTGTGTCCTGTGTGGCTATGTTCCCATGGGTGAGCATTCCCAGGCCACCAGAGCAGATCTTCCGCAGCAACGATGCAGCAAGTGGTCAGAGCTGCAAGAGTTCATCTCTGCCCATTTCCAGCTTGAGGGATTGTGGCTCTGCCACAGCTGCTTGTGTTCAAGCTCTTACCCCAAAGCTTGTATCAAACCATTTTTGTTTGCTCCTTACCCAGTAAAAGAGGAGCTAGTGACTTCACTTATGCATGTCAAGAGGCAGGAAGCAAGGCAGTAAAGGTGGAGGCAAGACAGGACCTGAAGGTGAGGCAGAGGCAAATTTGGGACTAATGTAGAGCCATGTAGCTAAATCTTAATTAAGGCCATGCGTTGTGTAAGGTCAACCCTACCCTACAACCTGTTCCAATATTTCATTAAGTAAATTGATATAACATTCATGTGCTCTCTATAAAGAAAAATCTACCATGGGAACTATTACAGCTTTTTCCCTTGACTACTTTATTCTGTGTTTTAGTACAGGACTATTTTAAATTAATTATCCTCTAATTTGTAGCTGAGGCACTCAGTGGCTGTAAGTGAAAACATCTCCACAGTGCAGTTAATGTAATGCTTTACTATGTGTACAAATTCTTGACAAAATACATTTTTTCCAAAATAAATTGGATTTTAATACATTAAACAGGATCACTTCTGCATAGTGCTTACCAGTGTGTTCCAGGTGCTTGAAAGCAATTTTAGAGGGTGAACAAATTTCCACAAATTGTTCATGTCTTACAATGTCTAACCATTCCTCCAGTAGACCTAATATTCAGTTAATAGGAAACACCAAAATGTTTTTGAGTATGAATATAGCTATTCGTGTGCAAAGACAATGAAGTAATTTGGATTTTCTGGATTCTTGACTGAGCTTTTTCATACAGGTTCAGTTGAGAAATTCTGATGAAAAATGTATTTGAAAAATAAAAGGTGAGGCACAGTTCTTCTCATATTCTAATATACAACATTTTTACTGTAATGATGAGAGCCAGAGTTACAGGAGTTATTTCTGTAGGAGACTTTTGTTTTCCCAGTGTTCTAGGAACCATTTTAAAGATTCTTGGTGGAAAATCTCTGGCCTTTTGAGAAATAAGGCCCAGTATAATTAGGATGGGTTGCACTGGAGTAAAATTTATTGATGAGATGTCTTGGAAATCTTGATCTTTGGAATGGCAATCTTCCGTTGAGGAAAAACTGGCAAAAGCTCTAGCATTTACTGGGATTCAGAAGAGCTGTGTGATAAGAGAATACCAGAGAGGAAGTTTGTATTTATGCTCTTAATACATTGTTTTCTTCATTGTGGATAGATTAATAAGACAAAAATTAAATACATGATTACTAGATGGGTTTTTGGTCTTTTAGATAAAGCCTTAGACTTTCAAAGCACTCTTGGAGACATTTTTCTGCATGTCTTGATTGTTATCCCTACATCATTTATGCTATAATGCATTACTGGAAGATCTGGAGTAAATTAAATTTCCTTACCAGCTGCAGTCTTTTCCTTTTGGCACAGAGTGATTATGTTTGGCTGTGTTTAGAATGAGAATAGAAAAAGCTTTTCACAGGGTTTCTCAGATCTGTGGTGTTGTGCAAAGAACTGAAGCAGGAACTTGTCATGCTAGGGACCCTGCGAGATTGGAAAATGAGACATTATGTTGCAGCAGCAGAGTTCCTGTTCTCCAGTGCAAGAACTCTGATGGAAATAACTTCTTTTTGCCAGTATTCAGAATACAAACTGTATTAATACTGCAGGCAAGATCACAGAAACATTACAAGTGGGAGATGAATCTGGGATGTTTTTATCAGGTCTTCATCCAGGGTGATGAAGACAGGAAAAAGCTTGCTCAGCAGTATGACATCACAGATGAGATTACAAAAAATGTCAGGGTTAGCAGGGCTCCCCTTGAAGTCAGCAGGCATTATCTCCATGACCTTATGGCTATGGGAACTTATATGTTTTAAATAAGCAGTTTGCAAATGCACATCCCCTAGCTATGTGTCAGAGTCTCAGTGCAAGGGCTCCATCATCTTGCCCTTCTCATAATTCTTTTGATTATACCATGTTAGTGTTGGCTCTTCTGTTGTGTGGGGTAGACACATTCCAGTATTGCTACTAAGTCAGTTCTGTTACTACTAAGCATTTATCTAAGTCCCTAGTATGACTGCATCTTCAGGAGTGGCTTTGCACCAAGAATGTTTGTTCCCCTGACCTTTCTGTACTGTAAAAAACCCTTAGAAAACACAGGAAAAGATAAACACAGCGTGGTAACAGCAACAACTCAGCAAGCTACAGTCTCTCCTAAATGCAAATGAGTGCAAACTTAGACTAATTAAATTCTGCAGTTAATGACAGACTGTACAAGCTTGATTTAGCAGATCCCCTAATGAGGCCCTTGGGACTTGGAAAACAGAAGCATGCTGCCCTCTGAGGTTATTAAGGTTTAGCATCACCCTCACCTAAGACCATGGAGGTGCTACTGTGAGGGAGAGGCCAGGGCACTCAAGATAGCCAACACAGGTTTCCTAGAGCAAACAGGAGCTAGCAGAAAGAGTAGGAGGGAAGCACAGGACCTTGTCATTGCTCCCCTAGTTATTGCCTGCTTAGTTTGACAGAAAGTTCTTCAAGGAGGAAAACCCAAAGAGTTTGGACCTCTTACGGTCTGTCATACAACAAAAGATTGTTGCTTTTTGCCTGTAATCAGAAGGCTAATAACAGATGTGATTTCATTTGCATCTTTGAGCTTTGAACATTATTTGTGCACTGTTCAGAGAAAGATGGTTTTATTTTATTTCACCATGACAGAATTTGGTGTGATTTGTCAGAGGTATGCAACCATTGCCATTAACCAAGTTAAATGTAGGGAAAGAGCTAGTGCCTTTTTTTGCATGTTAGAAAGAATCCAGTGCACATATAAGTAAAGGACTTGCCCTTTCACTATGAAGTCAGAGTTGACACTAATACCTGCAAGCTGTGAAATAGCTGTGACATGGAGAAGCATTCTAGTGATTAACATGCAAATAAGGGCACAGGACTTGCCCTTTGTTTCCAAATTCCCATATTCAGTACTGCTACAATAGACTTTTAAAAGTAGAGCAGAGTTTGCCCACAGGATAGCTTTATGAGATCACTGCAGAAGCTTATTCACTGCTGTTAGGTCTTATCACTCTGATGCACTGATTTGACTTCCGTGCTGGAATCCAAGTTCTCTTTCAGCACAGCTCCAGTTGCTCAAAAAAGCAATATCAGAGCTCTCTGAAGTGTAAGGTATGGGTGAAACAAGATTCTTGTGAATCTTTATTCCCTTGATGGTTGACCACAAGAATTCCTCGGCCCGTTTCCTGCAGTCTGTCCCCAGTGTTCTAGATAAAGGTTTTGAGCCCATCTAGTTCCTCACTTGCCCCTTTTGTGTTTTGATTGTGGCATTTGTTCCATTCCTCAGCTGCATGTTCTCACTCATCTCTGCTGTTCTTGTGAGATTGTACTCCATGTTCTCCAGCATGATGGTGAAAGAGATGCTTTAGCACACAGCACGAGGTGCCAGGGGCTGCAGAGTCCTGAGCAGTTGCCTAGTGTGTTGAACACTGCTGGGAGAGCTATTATTTTGAGCTCTGCAGAATTGTTTTAATTGGTGAGCCTGACTGAAGAGCTAAAGCAAAGATGTGATATATAGGACATGATATAATTATTGCTGTTAATTATGAATGATGGTGCATCACTTTAGTGCCTGTGAGGCCTAAGTTACAGACCAGGAATCCCATGATATTCAGAGCTTAATAAAAACATGGTAACTGCCCCCCGAAAATCATAACTTAGATTTAAAATCCAACTAGTAGCAAAAAATTAGTCTCCAAAATGACTATGATGTCAGCAAAAGAATTCACAAGAAAGTAGGAAATCCTTTCTCTGAAGACAGATGAGATCTAAGCACATTCAGGTCTAACAAGAAGCCTATGACCTTGAAAGTCATTGCAATATTATCAAAATTAGTAATAATTATTTCTTTGCAGCATGTTTACATCTAGATCTACTTTCACAAATGGAAAATGTTGAAAATGTCTTTCTCTTAAGTTTGAGTATTGATTGCTACGTGTGTGCATATGTGTATAGATATGTACATGTGAATATGTACATTTATTATTTGAGCCCATTAAAAATGTCTCAAAATGGAAGCAATTTCAGTGTTTCAAAAGCAGCTTTTCATTTTTCACCCGACTGATGAGATTAACTTAAGTCTGATGTACATACAATGCTAAAGAAATACATAATTTCTCTAACACAGCATTAATGCCTAATTTTCAGCATTTTCAAGTGACAGTTAAGGGTTGGGTTTTTTCAGTATAATCTGTTTTACAATGTTGAGCCTCCTGCTGGGGAGTAGAGTGCTGTATCACTGAAGGTAGATGTAAAAGCAAAGTGCTGCTTTTTTTTCTTTTTTCTTTACTTTTTTCTTCTATTCCCTTCCTTCCTGATAAGGTATAAAGCAGCTTTAAGGGCCTAGCCTCCTCTGGGAAATCTAAACGTGTCCTACTCGTTCATCTATAAATGATGAACTATCAGCTGGCACTGGTGTTTTAATCCACAATCCTATGTAACCCTGCTGAGAGTGAGTCTGATCAGCACAGCAGTAATGGCCCAGAGGTGATGGAATTTCCCAGATGTAGCCAAAATTAAAGGTTAAGTGATGGTCTCTCATTGTGGAGTTTAGGACTATTAGAGCTTTAGTTTTTCTTTCAGCTCAGGGGCTTTGCTTATAGTTATTACCTTTATTCAATGTTATAATCTAGGTCCTCTGAAGACACTTGTAGCCTTAGCTAGCAAACAGAGGGGAGGGTGAGGATGTGATTGTTTTAGCATAATATATTCCAGAAAACCAGCACCAGCTTTGAAGATATCCTTTCTAACTAGGAAATGTATTATGGTTTCATAACTTACTGAATTTATAAGTTGCTGTGGAGTAACTTGTAAAGGAGACACCTAGGAAAAAATAACCAACTCTAAAGCCCTGAAGGACTAGTTGCTCAGATTCAGTCCTGGCATACCTTGGCTCTGTAGGCAATGCTGAGAAGTGGCAATGAGGGAGGAAACACAGAGCTTGTTTACAAAGAGGAGTTACTGCAGAGTTGCTACAGGAGAGATGTAAACCTTACTTGCTATTCTGCAGTAAGGCTCTGTGTGGCCAGTCCTGTTCCATAACCTCTGTGTGGGTTTTAGGAGTTAGTGCCATGGTCCTTTTGACCTAGTAAGTAAGGGAGGACGTTTCAATATGGGAGGAGAGGCTGGGACAGATCTGAGTGAAAGACGACTGGCAAATTCACAAGAATGATGTAGAGAGGGCATGGTGGAAGCAGGAGAGTCTGCTGCTTCAAGCTGGAATTAGCTAAACTGAGGGAAGCATAAAAAGAAGACTAAACAAGGAGAAGAAATGTGAGTAAGACTCAGGAATTTTTTACTACTTTGCTCTTTTACTCTATGTACTTTGTTCCTTCTGGAGGACTAATTAAATAATGCTTTGTGCTGAAGTCCTAGAGTCATTTTAATCAACTTACTGTTCAGATATCCCTTGAGTGAAAGAGCTTAGCAATATGAAATACAGTTACTCTTGTTGCATTAACAGTACTGGAAGATGGAGGAGCACAGAGAGAACAGCAGCAGATCCCAACATGGTTGAAGCAGGTGGCTCTACTACTCAGAGTGTGGTGCAGAAATCCCAACCTCTCATATCAAATATAAATTAGAGAAAGATTCCTGGGGCTCTCTGGCATGTTTTCTGGGGGCATGGCACTATCTGTGTCTAATAAAAGCCTGTTCCCAGCAGAGTGAGTGACAACTTCTTTCCTTATTTTCTATGAACTAGTTTCCTCAAACCTGGTACCCTTGCTCATTAAGAGCTACAGAGTTTAGGGGATAAACATAAATCTGGATTTTCTTTTTACCTCAGAAGTAACTGAAAGGTTATCAGACTTGCTTTTGTGATTTCAGCAGTTGAGATGTCTTTTTGAACTTTGTTCCTTTTCAACAGGATTTACTTGGTTCTTACAGTATGCTGATTACTTGTTAGAAACAACTTTGAAATGTGCTGTGGGCAAAAGGTTGCAAGACTACTAATTTAGGAAAATCATTTAAATCATTCCTATGAGGAATTCACTTTAAATTTCAAGAAATTTATTTTAACTAGATACAATTAATTTTAGCCCATTTAATAAAACAGATAATTTCTTAGAAGCATTAAACTGTAATATTTCCTGTCCACAGAGATAAAACTGCTTTACAAATGAGAATAAACAACTTATTCCAGTTACTCAGTGCTGCTACTAAGTCACCAAAGAGATGACCTAAGCAAGGCACATACTAGCGAGTCATCTATAGTGTGAATGTCTTTATTTCTGGTAATTATTCTGGGCTTCCTTTATAGTCAGTGGAAATAAATCATCATGTTTAGGGTACAATTCTTCTGACCTATTTTAGATATCTACATTAAGAGGAGAGGAATCCTGCCTCACAGGCAGTTGGCTGTCAAGGTTGCTGAGGATGGCCAGCTCAGAAGTCTCCAGTATCTATATTTGATCAGATAATTCCCATCCTTAATAAGTATTTTATTCTCTGGAGTGATTTGTTGCAGTGTCTTAGTTTTCCTCTATGGGTAGTGAGCACTTAGCCAAGGCCCATTGAAATCTTATGTAGAGGAAGGCTGAAAATTAAATGTGGTAAATAGCTGTTTGCCAAGATCTCTAAGTTGGGGAGTGATTTCCCATCTCTCTCTGCTCCTCTCCACATTTCAAGGCCCAGAGGTTCACTGTGATACAGCTGATCACTATGAACCTCAAGATGTCTCGGCACCAGGAGATCCATGCTAGGAGTGTTAAAGAGTAGCTGGTTGATCAATTATCAATTTTACATGTAGTTCCTTACCATTTTCACACTCTTAAGAGGTCCCCACTCTGCAGAAGAACCAGACCATCTTCGTTTTAGATCTCTGCTTGAAGTTTTTATTCAGTGTTTGGTACCACACAGGGAATGGTGGAAGGAATAAGTGGGGGTGAGAGTGACTGAAGTGGTCAGCTGCATTCTCCGTTTATGGCACATCCAAGTACTTTCTTGCCCTGTCACTTTTTCCCTCCTCCATCCCACTTGTGAAGTTTCCAATTCCTGAGCAGCAGTATGAATGGCTGCACTCTCAGCACAGAGTGTGGCAGTCCAAGTTGGTCTAAAACTATCACCCATGTTCCCCCTCTGTGCTCCCATGGTTGCATGGTACTTTGCCTCCCTTTGCTTAGCAATAGTGCTCATGTCCAGTGAGATCAACTCCATTGATCCAGCTGAAGCTGAATATTATTTTCTTTTACTGGATCTGGCTGGTTGAACAAGATGATCTGATTCACTGAGCCACAGCATGACATCTGGGCCAACAAGGAGCATGGAGCAAAGAGGCTGGAAAAAGAACCTCTCTGTTTGATGTTGGTATGATGTTAGATGAGTTTAAACATGGCTTAACAGAAAGAGAGGGGAACCTTCTGGGTTTCAAGACAACTGTGTTTGGTGTAGGGTTTTTTTTTTTGTTGTTAACTGTACCTTTACTTGATGAATGAAGTACTAGTTCTTGCAAAGCAGTATTAGCCATAGTAATATAAACAGAACTGGTGCAGTTCATGGTAGCCCATGCTGTGTATGGTTCAGAGTAGTGCAGTGTGACAACAGCCTGGAGAGCTGTGTGTGAGCACCTATGCATGTATCTCAATCTCTTGCCTGTTTCTCAGATAAAGGGTGTTCAGAAGGAGAAAAAATAACCAGGAGCTGCCAAATTAGTGAGCAATGTGGCTGCCCTGGAACCAGCCTAGGTGAATGCTGACACATGCATCAGTCATTAATTGGTCACTGTAGCAATGCAGGTTAATAATCAAAGCTGCATAGAACTTTCATGTTCTGCAAATGAAAAGCAATTGAAATATAAAAGATTAATTAACTTCTGTTTCTACATAGGTCTTATTTTCAGAATAAAAACTATTTTATTCTAGATTAGAGTGCATGTGCTGGAACAATTTAATTAATCCATAGCCATGTATTTTTCGCCTGCTTTGTAGCCACAGCAGTTCATTTCCCAATGTAGCTGAATACTGAAATGGGTTGGCTTTGAAGCCCAAATAGAGCTGTAAATGAGATATGATGCAGTGTGAAAATTGATCTGCATGTCACAGCTTGTAATATAGAGGACACAGGTACCTGTTAGTACCTGTAATGTCCTACTCCTCAGCCTAAGGCATGATGGAGTAATCACTTTGAAAATTACCCAGAGTAGAGGGCCATCTCAAACAATTTGCTGAAAATCAGTTCCTGTGTAGGTGTTCCTGCTAAGCAAGTACCTCATTTAAGCTTCATGCTGATTAAGGAAGTCTTTCTATATACAAGGATATTAAAATGAGGTTGTTTATTTTTTTTCCTAGTAGATTTAACAGATATTTTTTCTCTGGGGAAGAACTTTATTATTACATGTTTCATTTGTTAGCAAGTAATAAAGTTGCCTTTATTACCAAGTAACCAAGGAGAAAGCCCGTGTGTCTTAGACACAGAGAATAGGCAGCTTTTACCCTAAAAGCATGTGGTCCGTGCGAGAGAGATTGCTGGGGAGTAGGCTAGGAGTCCACATTTTAGAGCATACAAGCATTGAGACAGACATATATGCACAGAGCAGGGCAGTGCACTTCCCTAAGAGCTTGTGGGACGTTTTACAGTGGCGCTGCTTGTTCAGCTGGGACTTAGCTAAAAGCAAAACAATGGCGCAAGTGTGAAGTGAAAAGGGGGGGCACAAGATGAGCGAGGCAGAAGTGAAGAGAGCTTGAGCACAGTGTATTCCTACACAGTGCAGGAAGTCCATGCAGCACTGCAAGTGTTTCTGTGACCAGACAAAGGCTCTTCATGTATTTGCTTCCATGACTGTTTCTATTTTTCTGGGGAAGGACTCTTTGCAGCTTTTCCTGGTGCTCTTTGCTGGAGAAGAGACCCCAGAAGGAGTTTATAGTGGATAAACCATCACATTACTGTCCCTGTCCTTCTCTAATCCACCTCCCCACCTGATAATAGCTAGAAAATCTCAAGTAGCATTGCTACTGGCTTACTGTAAAACAGGGGTTTGTTTACTTCTTCACTACAGTAGTATTTCTAGCATTTCAGCTTTCACTTATTGTCACAGGGATTTTATGGGATCTAAAGATCTTGGTAATTTTGACAATGTTAGTTCTATGTAATGTCATGGGTAGTGTCCTCTTTACAGGGATGGCAGACAAAAGAAGGGTGTTGGTAAACAGACCTGTAGGTATTAAGTGAAATGAAGGCAATGACTGAGGTGTCCCAATCCAAAATGACAGCATTCTTTTCCAATTCAGATGAAACCTGCAGTCCTGCTGACAACACGTGCCACAAAACGTGCTGCAGGATCAGAGCTGATTCTAGGATGAGATTGCAAAGCAAGAAATACTAAGCCTGAATCCAAGTTCTGACAGCTATTCCCAGTGACCTGGTGGATAGCTCCTGGCCTGCCACATGTACTTCATTCTAGGGTAGCGTGTGACTCCCAACAGTAGATCACAGCACTTACTGCTATGAGCTGTAAATAATAATCTCATGTACTGCAAGGGAGGAGTCTTGAAGTGTGACACTTAGTCACCAGCCCTGAAAAGGTTGGTTGGTCCACCTCAATTAAAATCACTTCAGGAAAAAAATATTTAAGACATAATTGTTGACCTCTATATCCCTGTTCCCACACAACGACAGAGGAATAAAAATGGAGGTTATTAGGCAGATCTGTAGCAGTAGTATTTATTGCCTGAGGACCTCACATCAATGCAGATAAAATCCATATTGATGTTGGCCCACGTACAGCTGTGCATAAGAAACCTCTGTTCTGGGAGAAGGGATAGTCTTTCATTCTTTTCTATAAAATGTCAGTGATATCATGAGCTTGGTGAGATCTCCTAAGTCTAGCTGTGGTAAAAATTATAATTGCCAACAATTAAGGCTGTATTTAATTGAGCAGGGATTCTCTGGTAGTTTAAATGCAAAGTTGTTTCATGCCAGTGGCTGTTACCACAAAGGATCCATCTTGTTTGGCAGTACTGTTTTGAAATGATGAATCTCTTAGCAATAGAGAAATCAGCAAATTTCACCTTAAATCTTTGAAGTGTGAGACAAACTTTAACTGATGTGAGCTTTCATTCTGCCTGCCTCCCAGGGAACAAGTTGATAACACCACTACTTATGTGTCACCTCACTTTTAAAAGCACCTTCTGATAGGCATCTAGCAGAAGGCTTTGTTATTCTCTGGAGTATACAGTGTAGAAGAGATGTTCAGTGTTACTCTGTACAGATGTTTTGCTGAAGTGTGGTCTGGGGTTAGATTTCAGCATTTCTCTATGAGAAAGAATATCTGAAAAAAATGCAGTGGTCAAATATTTAGTCTTTCAGTGAAATGGATCTCTGGGTGCCTAAACTGCTTTGCTATCACAAGGGATATCTAGAAGAGCATCTTGAGAATAAAGCAAACATTTGATTAGCACAGTCTTACAGCACTACCTTAAAATCTCTTGTTAAAGTATATGATTTCTCTAGGCCAATTCAGGAATGATATGTATGTAAATTTATTGTTAATTATGTAGTTTGAGGTTTGGATAAACATTAGGTGGTAATTGCCAGGGATTGCAACTGAATACTTAAGTTACTTTTACATCTATATTTTACTATGGGAGCATGATTCAATAAAGTGTCTGAGGAGGAAGCTGCACAAAGAGTAATTCTTTTTTATTGATTTTTTTTTTTTAATTAGTACATATTGGCCAATTTATGATTGTCTTGGTTTTACCTCTACAGCTATAAAATAATTGTACCAATGAAAAAGCAGTTGTGACTCTTGATTTCATGAATTTTTTTAGTCAGGCTGGAAAAAGAGACTCTCTACATATCCCTAAATTAGAACATTTTTTAAATAACTATTCATTTATCTGCTTCCTGATGTAAGCAGAGTATCAGCTACATCCAACAGGGTAAAGTTGTGCAAGGGGAGCTGTAAGAGTGCAGTGCTGCTTAGTACACACAGACATACTGAGCTGGCATGCCTGGGGTATTTATGAAGAGAATGGTTTGAGCTTGTAGTGCTCGGTAGTTTTTTTGAGTTACATGTGCTGGATGGAATAATGAAGTCAGCTAAACCTTTTGCTGATGGATAATAATCCACTTTCTGGTAACAGCTGACCCCTGTGAAGAATCAGCATGGGTTGCATTGATTAATAAGATGAGAGACTGCAGCTAGATAGGGACTACGCTTATTAGTGTGAAACAATAAGTCTATTGTAAATTGCATGGCCTAACAAATGAGACAGCAGGAATAAAATGATGCTTGAGCATTTTGAGATCTCTTGATGGAAACCCCTCTATAGCATGAACACAATCTATGCTTCTTCACTTCTTTGCTTTTAACTTTCTGTCAGGGAAAGCAAAACAGACCAGTATGGTAGA
Organism: Bucco capensis; assembly: GCA_013396975.1. Taxonomy (NCBI): domain Eukaryota; kingdom Metazoa; phylum Chordata; class Aves; order Piciformes; family Bucconidae; genus Bucco; species Bucco capensis. Next base: position 670,402 of record VWZO01011422.1, on the reverse strand, counting down.
GAAAAAGCAATGGATGTTCAAAAAATGGTTGTCTGTGGTACACATTTGTACTGAAATTATTAGTCTACCTAAACTATAGGAATGGAATGGCTATAAACTGAAGGAGGGGAAATTTAGATTGGGGATTAGAAGGAAGTTCTTTACCCAGAGAGTGGTTAGGCACTAGAACAGGTTGCCCAGAGAGGTTGTAGATGCTCTATCCCTGGCAGTGTTCAAGACCAGGCTGGATGTGGCCCTGGGTGACCTGGTCTAGTGATTGGCATCCCTGCTCAGTGCAGGGAGGTTGGAACTAGATGATCTTTAGGGTCCCTTCCAACCTGCCCATTCTATGATTCTATGGCAAAGATCAAGAGTGGTGACACAAGATATAACTAATGTGCTTGGTAAACAACTGAGCTCCTAGAAGCAGATAAGAAAATCAATAAGCTGTAGCCAGTATATATTCTTAACTTATGAAAAGTATATCCAGGATCTCCTTTGAGTAAGGTCTCAGGAGCTCTATGCTGGACTTTATACTTCCACTGTTTTCAGAGGTATGCAACCTGTCTGTTATTGTATGATGTAACTGCTAGGGAAAGAAACTGCCAGCAAGTTTGGAACAGACTTAAAGCTGTGAGATTACTTTATTGAATGTTATTTATCATTCAGTTTTTTCTAGGTAGGACTGGGATGACATCATTGTGTAGGTTAAAAGCCAGAGGGGACAACATCACAACACCCTGATAGTCTGTTCCGGAGAGTTCTTTGGTATGGAACCTCATATTTGTAATTATTTTTAGAGAGAAAAAAGAAAAGATATATTTGGAGTTTTTACATGCTCAATTTCTTGACTCCAATTATAAAGGAAATATTTGAGGTAAAAACCCGAAATATTGATTATGGAAAAAGATATACACATTGTCCAACTTTGTACAGTTTTGGGTCGAACTAATTCTAGGAAGGAAAATCAAATTATCAAAGCCAAACAGCAGCAGCAATTACAAATGAAAGCAAATAGGAGTAAGAAAACGTCACAGAAAAATCCCCAGCAAAGCAAAATGTTTGCATTTGTGATAGGAATTTCTTGCTGACTTCAGGGAAAGAGACTAGGAGCAAAGATGCAAAGTTTGACAAAAGATGTTACTTAAACTGTCAAGGCAATTCTGATGAGCCTGTCAACACTCTGTGGATACCTAATCTTGGATGTGATGCCAGGGCCATAAATTTGAGCTAATTTATTCATGGCGAATTAGTCTGCCAGTGTCAGATGTTTGTTGTGAGAGCTCATTTGCTGATACATGGCCTTAATACAAAACACAGAAATCTACTCAGTGAAAATATTTTTTTACATGCTTTGGCAGTAAATGCCTATGTTCAATCATAACCAGAAAAGCATCCTCTTGGTTCTGTTGTGAATGCTTACTGTTGATCAGTGATGCTTCTTCAGAGGCATGAAATCCAGGCATTCTTGCCTGGATTATTGTGGGTAAGCATTCTTGATGCTTGCCATGTCCTAAGTAAATCTCTTCCTGAAAGGTTCCTGGAACTCTGTGGTCCAGTGCACAATAAGCTGCTACAGGCACTTGGTACAACATCAAGGCTGAAGAACTTCTACACTACATATCATGCTATATATTATGTTGTGACAGGATGAAATTGTTCAAGTGGTGAGCTTACATGACAGTGTGTTGTCAGATCAGCCAAAAGTTGTGCATGAATTTGCTCTGAATTTGGCAAATCACTTTGAACCCCAGAAAAGGAAGACTTTTAAGTCAAAATGTTCTGCTCTAACATTTTCCAAACAAAGCATTTTTACTTTCCCTCTCAGAACAGTGTATTGTGTTGTAGTGAAACTACATGTTCTTACTTTCTCCAAAGTCCAAAGATGATGCAGGTTTAATGAAAGTAATGTTTTCTTATTTATTTATGAAGATATAACATCCAACTTTTTACCTAAAACTCCACCTACATGCTCTCCATCTCTAATCAGTCACTAGCAAAAAAACAGCAATTCACACAACTCAGGTTTTATTCTTCATGATGACTCCTGTTCTCTTTGAAATTGGTAGAAAACATTTGAGGGCAACAATAAATCGGATAAGGTTTGTATCTGTCTTAGCAAGGTAGACATGACCTGTCTTGAGTTCATGAGAACTTCTGGTTCCTTTCAAAGCTGGCTTGGCTAACCTCAGTTTTAGATCCAATTTTACATTCTTCGATGAAGAGGATATTATAAGAGCAGCAAACTGTTGCTTTTTATAGGGTTATGAGGTCACATTGGTGATTTCTGGAACTTGCAAGACTCCTAAGTCACAAAGGGAAGGTTAAAGCTCCATTCAGAGGGTGATCTTAAATGGAATCCAAAAACTTATATCCCTTCAATGACTTCTGCAGGTGAAGGTGGGCGAAACTTAAGCTGCTCAAGTACCTAAATGCATTTTGTGAACTCTTGAAGCATGATTCTTCTTGTCATTAATAGTGTGGTGTTCATGTTGTTTAAGTTGAATCTCATGGTCAATTTAAAAGTTGAAGAAAATATAAACAAAATGGAAGAAAATTCCTTCTGTTTTTAGGTTTTATTTTTTTCTTTAAAAAAATTTAGTATCAAATCTTATCTCCCAGACTTTGAGTGCACTTTTTGTTGTCCACATATATTTTATATGTTCCTGTCTGATCTATAATGATTTGTGATTTAACAGCTTAAGAGTCTGTAGAGAGTATGGGCCTTTTTTGTGTTTTGGGGAGCTGGCCTTTAATTTGGACATTGCCTCCATCACTAATCTATCATAAAAACCACCAGAGCAGTATTGCTTTAATCAGTCATGTAGTTTTGAGAATGCTGATGCCAGGGAGTGCTATTGCCCAAAGTGATTTCTATTGCTTTGCAACAGTTGAATCCTTATTTTGCTGGATAGCATTCACCAATATTTACATCCAGCTTGTTTGTTACTTCAAAGAAAAGTGAAATCTGATACAACATAGGTCTCTTTTAAACTACTGTGTCTCTGGGCATGTGTAAACTAGTCTCATAATCCTAGCCTTCGATAATCAGTAACTATCAATTTACTGCAAATCCCAATAGATAGCGTTTGTTTATGGAAAATTGAGCAGCTCAAATCAACTTCTTATTCCTAAATCAGACAATGAAATTCAAATTAAGGCAAAAATCATCTATATTTTCCTTCTCCCCTTCTATTAGTTTTAACACACTGCAAGAATTAATTGGTTCTATGATAGTGATTGTTTTCCAGAGATAATGATACCAGGCAGTGTGATCAGATGAATTTTATCCCATCCCATGAGCACCTTTTCCTCCCAAATTTGTGTTTTGAGAGCAAAGCTAAAGACTTTCTGGATTTCGCTTCCCCACACACATCCCCTGTGCAGTATTGATTTGTTGTCCCATTTAAACAGAGTTCAATATTCAGGTGTATAAGCATGACATAAATAAAATGGCATACTCTGCTGAGCCAAAGGGGCTGTTTTCCTGGGAGCTGCTGTAATTTATGTTAGGCTTGGCACCAGCATAAATATCATGAGTTCATTATCACAGCCAAACAGTAAACCACTTCAGGCTTGTGGAGGACGAGTGGTCTTGAAGAACAGAAAGGAGAAGTAAAGGAGCTGAGAGCTGTTGTTGTGCTGATGAGGATTCAAGGCAGCTATGCCTTGGCATGGCTGTGACTGGAGCAGCCCTGCCCGCTGCCACACAGGGCTGGGCAGAGGAGGATGGTTTCCTTGAATGGGGAAATGGTGGTTTTATTTTGGTGATTGCTCAAACCCTGAGGAAGGTGATGGGAAGCTGATGAGAAAACTAATGAGAAGACCCCAGGGCATGGTTGCAAGAGATCCATTGGAGCCTTCAGCTGGAGAAGGGAGCAGAGTGAGTCTTGACCTGAATGGGAAGGGGGATTTTCCTTCCCTCAACCACTGTCTGCCACAATGTCGGTGATGATTTCTGCTCAACAGACGCTAACCACCACCTCCTCCTTGGTCTCTACTCCTCTCAGCAAGCTGGTAGGTGTCCTGCCTTCCCATCCCAGCCATGAGTCTGCTCACCTCAGTTCCCTGCAGCCCTCCCAGGGCAGGGCATGCAGAGCCTCCTTCTAGTTAGCCTGCCCTGGTCAAAAGCCTCTCAGGGCTTTGCAAATGGCAAAGCTTTTCCTCCCCTGGCCTCATCTCCCTGCCCAGGGCAGCTGAGGCTGCTTGGCCCCAGTGTGAGGAGGCTCGGACAAGGCAGGGGAAGGGCATGAGTTATGCCAACTGGAGCAGCTTTTAAATACAGCTGCCGCGAGCACCCGTCGTAAAACGGAGGGAGAAATTAATCTCCACGAGGCAATTTCACTGTTTCAGTGACCTACAAATTACTATGGAAATTGTATTCCTCAGCTCCCCCTCCCAGTTCTCCTTGGGCGGGAAAGCAGAGTCAGCAGAAAGCAGTGGCAGGGATGTGAGGGTGATCTGCTGCCTTCTGCCAGGGGCAATGGGCATGCCCTGGCCCCAGGCTGCAGCTGGAAGGACTTAGGCTGCTGTCCCTTACAACAGTGTGAAAGCAGGGAGAGAAAACCCACCAAGGAGGGCAAGTCCCTTTCAGTACCTTGCAGAGATGGCTGGTGTCCTTCTGTGCAGAGCGGGGAGGGAGAGGGGCTAGTGCCTGTGATGTCAAAACCTTAGGAAATTAATGATCAGAATCTTAATCTTTACATGAATCTTGTAGTAAAGATTAATTTAGCTTAACAATAGCTTGGTTTTGTGAAACAGGGTATCTGTTGCTTGTCTATCTATATGTATGTGTGTGTATATAGATGCTGTTAAGGTTCTTCACCCAGATGGTGGTGGAGCACTCCTTCCCGGGGAAGTAGTCATGGTATCAAGCCTGACAGAATTTATGAAGCATCTGGACAATGATCTTAGACATAGAGTGTGACTTTTGCAGTTTTTCTGTGCATAAACAGGGATTGGACTTCATTGATGATCCTTGTGGGTTCCTTCCAACTCGAGACTTTCTATGTTTCTATAGTTTCTGTCTGGACCCACAAGATGAAAAATTGTCTCCCATGTTAGCAGCCCCTGAAGGACTAATTAGGGTTGCCAAATTTCGGGAGAGTTCAGATAAAGGTAATTCTGACAGGGGGAGATAGAAGACCCCTGAACAGAAGATTTCTCACCCAAAGAACCACAGACCCAAAAGATTAAGGAAGTAGAAGTCGTGAGCATGTGTACTAATTTACATGGAAGTGAGGAAATGTTAACCAATCATTTAATAGAATAATAATGTATATGTGTTAGAAAATTAAATGTGTTAATCTTTTGTGTCTACATAACTGTTAATTTGAGACATTGGTGCTAGTTTAAATCTAGCACCTGTATCTACACATTCACAAATGAAAGAGAATACCTCTGCTCTGTGTGTGAGTTGGGTGATTGCACACCAGGTGACAAACCCTTTTTTGTGGCAATGGTCATAGCTGCAGTGCTTTGGGAATGGGCATGGGGCTGAGGCACCCCAGGGCCCCTTGGCTCTCCTAGATGGCAGCATGTGGGGCTGTGCCTGTCTCTGAGGAGGAAAAAAAGGCTTAAATCTTGGGTAGTGTGTTCCTCTAAACCCTGGGGAGGAGGGGGAGGAAATTGAATTCCCAAACGGTGCCAAACTGGGCAATGTGAGGTTGTCTGGTTTATTTGTGTGATGGATCCTCCTCAGATCCAGCTCCACTTTGCCCTTCCAGTACTGTTGCCAGATTTTGGCTTAGTGCATTAGAATTAGTATATGCATGGGTTTTTTTATTATTAAAGGAAAAACTATTAGGCAGCATCCCTCATATTTCTTGTTGATGCTCTTCCATGGGAGATGTGAAGAGCACTGAAGCAAAAGTTAGTCCTAAGGTTTCATTTATCACCTGCACACCTCTTAAGATTGATCACCTGAATGCCTTTAAGAGAAAGGCAAATCTTTTTTGAGGATTAAGCTGAAAGTAGGGTGGGAGAAACCATTCCCCAGGATAATGTCTCAGTAATGCTTCACTTGGGTTAGAGTGCTGGTGTTTTTCTTCCCTTAAGCACTTGGCTAATAGAAGGTAATAATTGGGTTGATTATAATGTTTAGTTTTTGTTGGTTTATTCTGTTTCCTACTGTGAGAAGAATATGTAAGCTGGTTTTAAACTGTTCCATTTTGTGGCTTGAAATCAAAATAAATCATAAGGCTCTTTTTAATATAATTAAGTGTTTCAAGTTGTTAGCTTCAGCTTGCCTTGTACCTTGTACAAGCTGCATGCTTCACGGAGTTAAATAACAGAGTTAGGGCTTTTAATCATAAGTAATGGCAAAGGCAGAAGCAAATGAAGAGCTGCAGGCAAGAGCAGAATAATGTGTCCTGGTGAGATTTGAAAACTGATGGTTTATGTGATTATTTGTACTTCAGGACCAGGTATGGTTGCACAGGATGTTCCTGTTGGACATGAAGTAAAAAAGTAAATGAAATACACAGATGAAGGAGAGGACGATGCAATTGTGCTCTGTTATGTTTTGAGGAGAGTAGGTGCAGCATAATAAAGCTTTGTGGATGATACACATATTTGGCAGCAGCAGGAGTGGAAGAGGTCCAGTCACAGCTCATTGTGGGGGGTTGATTAGTGTATAAAAGCACAAAGAGATAGCAACATTCAGTAAGTAGTTCTAGGGCACAGGAGCTGCAGAGAAAAAGGTGTTTAAACTCACAATTTCCAGGTGATATGAAGCGATGGCAAGTAATTTCACTCTAGGTAAGAAAACATCATTATGGATGTGATGTCTTATTTGAAGTTGTCTTTAAAAATAAATAAATAAAGCTTTTAGTAATATTGCAGAAAGTGCCAGCTCTTGCCTGGGAGCTGAGCACACAATTACAAAGCCCCAAGAAGAAATTTGCCAGCTGAACCTTGTTGATATTTTCAGATTTCTGGAAAATCAGTGCATGCAAAACAAATGGATAGAATTTAAAATGTTGATATTTTTATTAATATTTAGTAATGTACATGTCTAGCATAATATGCTCATTCAGTGTAATTGGATCATCATGGCATTTAATATGTTTGGCTGATCACTTAACTCATCATCATTTCCAGCCTGCCTTTCCAATGCTTTGTGCCTGAGGCAGTCATTAACAGCCTGGAAAAGGAGGAATAACCCTCTGCCACAACAGCACTGTTGTGATTTACTCTCACTTTGCATGAGTGGAAACAATTTCATATTCTGGGAAATAACCTGAGAGGACTTGGGAGTCCTGCAAGTAAAATGACCTTAGGATAAGGGAACTTTTTTATCCTGGTGTGATAATTTTGGCTGATGCTCAGTCCATAGATGAACAGATTATAATTTCTGCTGCTTCTCTGAAGTTTTCCTGCAAGTCTCATGAAAAGTTCTATATAATTCTTGTGTCTTGCATGGCATGCCAATTTGTAGTACGTTTTTGGATGTGGCTGTTAACAATAAACCCTTTGGGTGACCTGTACCTCGTGCTCTGGTAAACACTGCTCAGTCATTTCTGGCAGCTGGTGTTGTAGAGGACTTTGGCATTGGCTGACACTGTATATACTGCTTAAGCTTGAAGGCTCTCTTGCTTGCTCCAGTCAATCCTTTTAGTTTGTTTCTCTGCATTTACTCCATAGTTGCCTTCTCCGCTGCTCTCCTCCCATCCTACTTCCCCAAGTCTGTAGCTGTTAGGTACAATAGGTTTTCTACTGCAGTTCAGCTGGTTTTCCTTTGTGTGGCTGTTTTAAGCTGGAAGCAGCCCAGATAGTTTGTTTGCAACACCTATAGGATCTTTGCATCAGTAGAATGCCACCCTGGTTTGGACTTCTTTTAGCTGCTTTCTTGTCTTAATGGTCATTTTTCTGCTAGGCTGCAATTATTGTCTATTCTGAAGAGACCAAGCAGAATCTTGACTCTATCCTCTGGAAAGAGATAATTGTATTGTATCAATGTTCCTGAGTAGAGAGTCCATATTTTCCCTCTTGCCTCTGCTTTTGAGTCTCTTGGGTTTCTCTGCTGCCACTTCTGCCTTGCTACACAGATAAATGGGAAGAACTGGCACCATAATGCTTCTATAATTCACCACATTGTGATTGCATCTACTTTAGTCCCATTTGAAGCCATCACAACAGATGTGATACCTATGGCAAACTTCCCTTGTGTCTTGACAATCCATGCTTGAACATCTCTGGTCTCCCAGCTTAGAGAAACTGGAGCAGTAACCTGTGATCAGACACTTTCCCCAACTCAGTGCTGTAGAAAGTGGAATCAACTCAAAAACATTCCTCAGTGTTCATAAATGTGTGGTGTTGGGTGTTATTTTTTGTTTGGTTCGGTGTTTGTTTTCTGTTGATCATTAGCTCTGTGCTCATTTCAGTGGGTGCAGAAATGCTCTAAATTGCATGATCTTTTTCAGTGACTCCCACGAATTCTGTGTTTCACTAGCCTCCTGGGCTCAGTGGGATGGTTGTTTCTAGCTCTAGTTTGTCATATTTTAGTCCCTTACCTCAAAGTATGTTTTCTGATTGTAATACAATGCATCGTAAAGTCTCTGGTGACAGTTCTCCCTCCTGTGTCACATTAAGATTTCCTGATTTTTGGACTGTGATTAAATCCATAGCTTGTGCTTCCCGGCAGTGACAGCAGTGGTTGGTTCTCCTGCATGTAAACTACTGGGAGCTTTTTTCAGTACTTGCACTTGTTTTGGTGGCTCTCTTGTCAACATCCTGCATTTGTCCATTGGCCTCAGCATGGCTTTAACATCAGCTCTTGAAGTATTATGTTCTACTGTTACTGCCTTGTCAGTGTTGTAGGGATAACATTGTAGCTGGCTACTCAATCTTGCTGGAGTAGAATTGGTCATTGACCTAATAGTGTAGCTGCCAATGTGGTGATTGAATTGTTGGCAGTTTTTTTCCTGTGGTGGGTACATGTTGATAGCCCTAGGATTTGCTGAAGTCACATTCTATAGCTCTGTTTAATTGGAAATCTCTACGTCTTCAATCACTGCACATACTCCCTTCTCTCTTCCCTCGAGTGGTTGTAGTTTTTAAACTTAAAAGATAGTGATTTTCAGCATGTAACACGCCTGTTTTTCTTTTGCCTTCTCTGTCTCCCACCCCTTCAATGTATCCTGGACCCAAATGCCTGTGTATCAGTTCTGCTTCTTGTTTTCTTTTTACCTCTGGCTTTAGTACTTGTTCTGACTGTTCTTGTTTTCACCTTTCCTCTGTCAGATCACTTACCTTTGCTGTTAGCAACCATTTGTCTAAGGTCAAGTGCAATTCAAGCCTCTTTCCTATATGACAGAATCAAATGCCTTGAATGCTTTTCTGATTAGAAATCTCTGATGCCTACAGAGTTACATGCTGTTTGCAGAAAGCTCCTAGTTAGTACAAGACATGACCTCTGCTCAGCAATGCTAGGTCAGCAATGACCAAGCACTCTGCTCCATTTCTTGGCTCTGGCTGTATGGAGGAAGGTAGTTCTGTCCAGGCTCTTTCCCCCTTCCCCTTGAATGCTTGTACTTATTAGACACTCTTACTAGCTGTTGCTGGGTTTGAAGGCAGTATTCTTTGCAAGTCTGTCTCATAGGACTTTAAGTTTTTTCCACAATTTCATTGTAAAAGTTCTCATCTTTATTTCTGATAGTTATCTGTTAATACAGATTGTTCCTTCTCTCTGCCCATGTTTGTGTAAAGATTTTGTCTAGAAAACTGCTTTCCTGTAGTTCCCAGATAGAAATCCGAATCCCTATCTGTATGCCTTAGTTTCTAGACAATGATCTTCTTTCCTGTTACTCTTTGTTCTTTACTATATATCTGTAGTTTTTGTATCAATAGCTAGCTCAAAAATTCCTATTTTAAAAACTGAACTCACTTTTTATTCATAGAAATGCTTGCAAAAATACTGTATATAATATGAAAGTCCTGTGAAAAATGTATTGATTGCCTTATATCATCACCAATTCAAGATCTATTTTATTCTCTTCTGCTTTCATGGGGTTTGTCCAATGTGATAAACAAATGATTCAGCAATATATGAGGCAATGGAAAACAAATTCATGAAGATTGTTATTCATGGTTACGTGTCTGTGTTTTCTGGGTATTCATCTTTCTAGTCTTTTGCTATTGGCCATCTCACAGGTTTTCATATCTTTGTTTTTCTTTTCACACATGGCTTGAGTAATAATTTCACAGTAATATGGATCTCTCATTCTCCTCAATCCATATCAGTCTTGTTTTTTGAACAGATTATGTGCAAGGTTGTGATACAGACATGTTTATTTTAGGGAATGAGAGCTTAATCCAAACCCAATATTCAACTAAAACAGACGCTGTCAGGAATTTAGGCATGTAAATCTAGAATTACAGTCCTCTGCACTTTGGTTCAACTACAGCCTAGAGCTCAGGGTATCTACATGACTTCAATCTTTTACTTTTTAATGTTTGTCAAGTGCCTGGACAGCTTCCCATTGCATGCTGAGGTTTGTCTCTCTTTTCCAAAGTGGAACAGCCTCCTGCCTCTGCTGTGTCAGAAGAAAGTGTCCAAGTCCCAGCAAGGCTATTCTAGTAGGTGCTGCCACTGTATACTAACCAGACATTAATCAAATCTTACTGAAAAAAAACCCCACGTGGAGCTTCTGCTTCAGATGGAATGGTGGAGGAGTACAGAGGAAGGATAATTTATCTGTTTTCCATAGGAACCTGGGGTCAGAGTTTGCACCTATGTAAAGCATGAGACCTTTCTGCTGGAGTGGACTCAAGCCCATATGTCCCTTCCTGGAAGTAGAAGAGCATTTTCCCTTTATCTTTTAAAATGCTATCTTGCATGCAGTTTGGGATTTGTGAGACAAAGGACAACACAAGACCTACTAGCCAGCTCATTAAAGCCCTTATCTTTGAATTAAGAGTCTTGGGTTTTCATTCTTGCTTCTGGCCTGTTTATGTATTTTTTAATTAGACAGTTACTGGTTATAGCTCTAAGTCCTCCAGACTGGCATTGGATAGCTTGTTTCATTGTATTTTTAAGTAGCATATCTGTCCTTAAGAGCAAGGTGATAAACTCTGCCTGACAGATCAAAAACTAAATAAATGTAAATATCCCTTAGGCAGGGAATTTCTCAGTTTACCTTACTATTTTTGTCATAATAGAAACACTTGGAAAAATCATCTCCTCAGCTTCAAGAGGAGATTTATACAGGAGAAAAATGAATACAGGAGAAATGTGTGCAAAAGCAATTTACTCCTTTCAGTGGCTTTCTGAAATCCTCCTTTGTTTAACCTTTATCCACAACATACATTGAAAAAGCTTTCTATCCACACCTGATCTAAGAATCCTTAATCATATCTTTGTCACTTTAGTCTGTTGCAAATAGAAATCGGAGAGAAATCACAAATTCAGCATTTTATGAAGAAAGCAAATAACCTCTAGCTGAGGTGCTTTGATTTGTCTACACCAGCACATCCTGATCTCTGTAACTGTGGGCAAATCCTGGGGGGTTTGTATGTTTCCTGCTACTTGTGAAACAGAAAGAACACACTTTGCAAAGGATGTTGACAGGTATGGAATAAATGTGCTGAAATACTTCATTCTTCTTCAATTACTGTGATTCTGTGATAGTCTCATCTATTTCTGAAGGGCTCTGTAGGCTTAGTACCACACCTAAGCTAGAAACTGAAGCAGGTGATATGCCTGTGTAGGAACAGCCTCTGACCCACTTGTTTTTTAGGAACCCTGGGAAGTTCTCCTATAGCTGCACCAAGCTTGTGTCTGACTATCTCCTATTCCTACGTGCTGTTGTCTTGTCTCCCCCTGGGATCCTGAAATCCAGTGAATACCTTTTGTAGCCATTGGCATAGGCATTAGTTTGTGAGTAGTAGGACTTCAGCTAGAAATATATATGAGGATTGGCCTGTAACTAGTCTTAGAAAGGACTCTCACAAGACCAGCTGCATTTATGCTCTGTACTTTGCACGTAGCAGCTCGACTTGGCTTTAGAGTGTGGACATGCTTCCTCCCCTATTCTTTTACAGCAATCCTTTGCCCTGAAGACAGGGGAGAAACATCCATTGTTACCAAGCATTTAAAAAACCTCTAGAGTGCCACTCTTGTTTGTCTGTTATCTGTATACATGCAGGTAGAAGCATTAGCAACAAGAAAAGTGATGGAAAGGTCAGAGCATAATACTGATGAACTGGATGCTTCATCACTGCATGTGTGCTGCCCAGTCAGTTTGGGCAGACTGATGGGGATTGCCTTTCAACAGACAACTGCTTTAATTAAATTTATTGGGAAGTGAAAGAAGTTCTGTGCTCTTACTGATGTTTTATATTAGTAAGTTGCAAAACCACAAAACTAGGCTGTTTTTGTGGTTTATGCATAGATGTATACATTCTGGATTGAGAAGAAATTAGTATTTATTTCAGTGAAAATGTATTTTCTGCTTATGCTATGGTTATTATTACCTTATGTTCTTCTCCTATATTTATTATATTTGGCTATTATGTTCTGATGTTAAGGCTGTAATAACCTTTGTATCAGCAGTTTTTACATTAGCATTAGTTAACATTTTGCAGTGAACTTTCTCCCATCTTACAGCCACAATCTTGCAGTTGTATTTATTGGAAAATCTAATATTCAGCTGCAGTATTTTTAAAGGCAGTTTCTGTCTGTGCCCATGATACTTATGAGGGAACTTGCAAATAGAAATCTTAGTAATTTGAAAACTGAATGACAAATTAAAGAACTGTGCTTAAATATTTTTTAGACCTCATTATTCTAATCCTAGTTGTAGTATTTGAGAAGTATAACACTGAAATTAATTCATAGCTGTTCAAAGCTTGCAGTGTTTATTACTTCTTGGTGTATATTTTTACCATGTATTCAATGATGCCTCTTGATGAGACTTGGAAATATAACAAAGAATAATAATAATTTGGACAAAGTCTAAAGAATATACAGGTATGCACACACAGAGGGAGGAAAGCACTGTGGTTTACTTCTTCTCCAGTATGAAAATCCCCATATGGAAAACATACTTTATAGAAAAATAACAAATCTTCAGTAGAGTTCTAAAACTTAACTACAGCAGGTGCCAGAAGCAGCACAGGGGCTACCAAAAAGATAAAAGACTCTTAAATATCTTTTCATTAATTCCAGGTTTTTACATACTGCACTAGACATATGGCACAGTGTTAGCAGAATTTTAAAAAGTACAGCTAGGGAGAATGTGATGGTTTTTTCCTACATTTTCCTCTTATTTACAAGGGCATTCACTAAGCTTAGGTAGTTTCTCAACCTGAAATTACTGTCTTTAACAGGTGTGATTTTTTTCCCATGTCTCCCTGGTTGTCAGATGCCAACTGATGTTTAACCTCTTAAAATACATTCTCAGCTGAAGCTCATTTTAAAAGCTACCAATGTCATAAGGAGTAGTTTTTCAGAAATACTTCATAATGGGTGGAGTAACTGCCTGTCTGCTCATGTTAGTGAGATGTGGTGCTTGTTCCAATATCTAGCTCAATATAGGACTGAGGATCAATTTTAGTTTTAGTTAACTGTAAAGGCTCAGATAGTGCAGAAGTTGCATTTTATGTCACTTCAGACAAAAGCCATTAAAACAGAGTAAAGAGCATCTTGGTCTCAAGCTTGTGAAAAAATTACAGGAAAAAAAAACCACAGCCCTGCTAATAAACCATGTCAGGTTAAGGAGATTTCTGTTACAACACATTCTTCTAAATGTGACTGTTGTATAGCATTGTTTGTGTATCTTCTGCTGATGACTGAGTTATTAAATAGTTAATTATGTTTTGTTTTAAGTGCTTTATTTGCCCTCAAAAAAATGAGTGCAGCCAGCTAGCACTTCAGTGCTATGCATCATTGACAAGGTAGAAATGTTTAAAGTGTGGCTGATAACATTCTGATCTGCTTTGGACTGTGGAGAACTCAGGTCAAGTCTGTGTTTAACCTAGTGATTTTTTAAAAAGCTATTTCATGCACTTTCACAGAATCTAGCACAAGTGGCCCAAGGCAAGTCTCAGGGCTGCCTTGGTAGTTGAGGAGTTCTGCTGGGCCTAGTTTCCCGCCGAGGCCTGCTCTTTCGGCCCTGTGCAGCCGAGCCTGCCTCACACCAGCATTTTCTGTGTGTTTACTGCCAAGAAGCAACATGATTTTTTAATTGCAAAACTGATTATTCTTACAAAGTTTACATGTGCTTAGAGAGAACATATTTTGACCTTACTGGAAAATCAGACTCCCAAGATTTTTTGCAGTTGGTACCCTCAGCAGAAGCAGTTGTTTTGTGGCAGTACTCTTGCAACTCAGAAAACTAGCCAAGAGGACAGCCATTTGAAAGCCTCTGAAATGGTAAGGTGGATATTATTTTCCTCTTTTGATTTGTATTTCTCTGCTTCTGTTAGAATTGAATTGCTCAGAACTGCTGAAACACTGTAAGCAAATCTATTTTTGCTGTTCTGTGCTGTGTTGTGGTCCAGGCTTCCTCTTGTCCTGTATTGTTATTGTCAAAGGTTTTCAAACTGTATTAAAGCTTGAGGGCAGTACAGGTCTGTGGGAACAGACAGGCCTATCTGTGTTCTTTAGAGAAGAGACAGAAACTGTGGCTTCAAAATCATTTGTACACATCTATGGTCTACCAGATCACCCAGCAAGATGAACTGGATCTAATTTGGGTTTCGGCACATGGCCACATTTCTGTCAGCTTCCCCAGCACACATGTTGGCTTTTAGGGCTGCTGTAGAAGACAAAACTGTACCTGATCTCACCAAAATCCTGCAGGCAGAACCTCAGCTTGTCTGCATTTCTGTAATGAAATCAGGCCAGCAGCATGACTTTCCATTAGACAGTGTTTTGTGTCATATAGCTTGAGGATTTTTGATTGGGTGCTGTGAGCCTTACAGGCAGATTTGCTGTGTTGCTGAGCTATGGCCTGAGCAAGGAGATGTGAGCTTTAGAAATTCTTTACCTGTTAGCTCTGCTTGTAAATAGAGGGCAAGGATACACCTGTACAGTTTTTGTTGAAACAGTAATTTTAATATGATCTGTTAAAAATGTACATGAGAATGAATGTAGTTTATACTTTTCATAAAATAAATTATATATAAGGTATTTATAGCTTGCCACAGATGCAAATGGCAGGTGGACCCTCGAACACAGCACTCTCCCTAATCCCACTGCTCAGGCTGTGTCAGTATTGTCTTCATACTTCAGAAGTTGGTAAGACTTCACTTCCTATTTATTTATATTATATATATATATATATATATAAGAACCAGTAATGATTGTGATATTCTGGATTGACTTTGCTTGTCAAAGTAGCACAGGATGATAATATAAGCTAAGAAACCTTCACAGACTCACAGAATGATTCGGGCTGGAAGGGACCTTAAAGATCATGTAGTCCAAGCCCCCTGCAGTCAGCAGGGACATCTTTAGCCTGACAACTTGAGTAGGCTTTGGAGTGGGTAGTAAACCCTGTCATAATTCTGCTGGAATGTATTTGAATAATGGATCCATGTAGTAGACATCTGATTGTAAGGAATCTACTTTATCACTAGACAAGATTTAATAATAAAAATTAAAGCAGATGTGTGATAAATAACAAAACAAGAGATATCAAACCAGAACATCTCCTTAACATTATACTTAGCAATAGGGATTTTCCTTATCTATTCCAAGTCAGTCAGCTAATTACCTGATGTGCCCTGGAGACTTCTTGCATCTATATCATCTCCTTTCTATCCCTTTTTATAAAAGCAACTTGTTTTCTTTTCAGTGTAAGATGGAATAATCTAGCCTTGATCAGTTAACTCCTTACAAGACCTCACTTCTTTGTAATTTGGGATTGGGCACTGGGACATCACAGGTACTGACAGTATTAAAAAAATTATTTTCCCCTGTCTTTCCTAAAGTTTCTTAATTAACACTTTTATGGCCTATCTTGACTAGATTATGTTCCTGGCTTTAGGCTTTAAGTTACCTTCCCCATTTTACAGCCTTTTTAAAATATGGTGATATGACTTTAGAAAATAATGAGAAATACTAGCAGGATATAGGAATCTTAAAACTTGTAATATGTAGCTCACCTCAGGCTTTTCTCAGGACTAGGTGTATATCTGTATATGAAGATAAATATGTGAGTCTTTTAGTGGGTTTGTAAGGCTAGAAAACCAAAACTGCCTAACCCTTCACTTCCTTTAAAACTTATATTTTGTTACGTTTGAAAGGATTTGGTAGACCTTCCATTGCAGGAGTCTAGTGCTATACTTTATGCTCTGAGACTTATCTTAGGAAATTCTAGGCCATTTTCTGTCACAATATCCACCTTCAAATGCAGTAGTTGTGTGTCTGTTGCCTTTGGTTGGCTGTATCAATCATACCAACTGCTATTGCTTAGAAGAGGTACAATTTTAAGGAGATATTCCTGGTGTGACTCTCATGAGACCTTAGAACTGATATTTCTGTCAGATGGGTCAAAAAACTGTGTTCTCTAGTTTGTCAATGAAAAAGAAAAACCAACCAAAAAACCCATAAATATACACATCTTGAAAGAACTCCATAAATTTTGGAAGCTGTACTGAGGGTAAAGTCTTCTCATGTTCACTCTCACTTTGTTTTCTAGACTCCAAAAGAACTAGTTAGACCTTTCAAGGGCATTGGCTTTTCTTCTATGTATAAATTTCCTGCAGTCAGAATGGACTTCAAAAAAAATCAGTGGCAATATTTAGAGGTACTGATGTGAGGCAGGAAGAAGGCTTGATTCTTGGTGTGTTCATTTTCTAGTTTTGTCCTTCTCTGTGGAAAAATCTCAAAAAAAACCCCGTTTTTGAAGTTTTGGGTTGGAAGCCATTTTAAATCCTGTAACTGTTTTGCAGATCATTTTTCTCCAATGTGAACATCAGTGAGAGAGTTAAGCATGTCAGCTCAGAAGTAGTCTGACTGTGAGGCATTTTCTGCTCTGGTGCCCAGTACGGTTGAGAAGCTGTAGATACCTGTTTAGAATTAGAAGCTCATTGGAAAGACATTCAGGAACAATGTATGGAAATCTTTTTATTTGACAGACAATTCAGGGCTAGAGACTGCTGCTTTGTGCTAGGCTGGGAGAGGAACCTGGGTGCTGTGCCAGTGAAATGTGCTGAGAGTAGCTTGTCAGACTGTGTACCTAGATGCCTAGTTTTTACTACTCCTTGTGTACTGATGAGAAGGAGCTTTAGCTTCTCCTTTTTCCACTGGTATGTATTTGCTTTTCAGTAGTGGCTCCTCTCTTCTGTCTCTTGATGGATGCTTTGGCCAAAAAGCCAGCACTGCACAGTGCCTCACCCTCATTTCACTTCCAAGCCTGATGTAATGGGATGAGTCAAAAGAGATTATCTAAATGATTTGTCCATGGTAAAAGCCATATAGATGAATGTGTACATTTAGGATCTCTTAAGAATAAAACTGAGATGAAGATTAAAATATATCATTAAATTAGCTGATAAACAGGAATGCATCAGGGAGAGCTGGTGTCTTGCCAGCTATAATGTCTACTGATTCATTTCCAAAGCAGACTTTCTAGTTCTCTGAAAAACTACTGAAAAATCTACCCCTACTTAGGAGGATCATAAGGAAGGTTGGTCTTATTGATACATCCTAGATTTCTTTCCTTGGATTCATTATTAAAAGCAGTAAAATTTTTAAGTGCAACTGTTAAGTAATGTCAATTAGGCCAGAGAAATCTACCAGGAATTCAGAGGAATCTTACTGTTTGACTAAGCAAATGGACTTGATACTTTCCTGGTGTTCTTCAAATACTATAGTCTGTTACTGATGTAGTAGATAATCATTAAGGACTCTTAGGAATTTATTTTGATGTTCAGAGTATTGATGGAAAAGTAATCTGAGTTTCTCAAATGTTGACATCAGTTTACAGAATTATGTCTGAGAATGTGTTAGTTCAGATTATGGAAAGAACTGTAGATTTTTGTGGCCAAAAAGGGATCATTATGATAACCTAATCAGAGCTTCTATGCAACACAAGTCCACAGGGGACTCAGTAGAATGTCTGTGCTAGGTTGGCTGGCAGCCTTTACTTGCAGAGGTTGTTTGTCTTTACCTTATGTAAGATTGAAATGTTTTCTGGTCATTTCTCTGCTCTGTGCTTGTATTGGGTATATGACAGGCTTCTGGTCCATTCCAGTTGATCAAAGAATCTGATGAAGGAGGAGAAATGTGGAAGGTTTCTTTTATTTTTGCATGAGCTTGTGCAACTGTTTGTTCATTATACTGGAGAGGTTTTTTCACCTCCTACGGGAAGTCAACCCTAGAGCAACCTAAGACAGGTGAACAAGACTGACAAAGATCTTGAATATTTAGGAAAGTCCTGATTGGATAAAATTTTAACAAAGGGCTTGGGATCTGGACTGAGATTCCTCTTTTAGGAAACTTTAAGTAATTTGGAAATGATCGAAAGAACAGTTTAATTAGAGAGAAGGAAAGTAAAATAGGTGGAAACCTTGGCTTTTATCTTAGACAAAACCACTGGGTTCTCTTAAAAGCTCTTGGTGAGAGAGAGTGCATATAATCCTTGTGTAATAGCCCATAGTCTCCTTGGGTAGTGACTTTGCTCCACCAAAACTGCCTAGAATTACAGTGTCTTTCTGTGGATCTCAAAGAAAGCTACTTGTCCAAACTGAGTGCAATAGAATCATAGAATGGTTTGGGTTGACAGTGATCTTTAGAGATGATCTAGTCCAAACCCCCTTCCATCGGTAGGGACATCTTTCACTCAGGTTATGCAAAGCCCCAGCCAGCTTGACCTTGAGTGCTCTCAGTGATGGATGATCTACAACTTCTATGGGCAACCAGTTCCAGTGTCTCTCCATTCTCATCGTATGAAATGTCTGTTATGTCCAACCTAAGCCTACACTTTTTCAGTCAAAACCTTTGCCCCTTGTCCTGCCACTACAGACTGTATGAATTCTAACCTTTCATTTTAAAGAAGCAAACTTCAGGTCTGCTATTTGGACAACTTTGAGCACCCCCTGATCCCTGCATTCAGGACATGATTTCATTAGTGCTACTTGATAGGAGAATACCTACCTAAATTAAGGGAAATCTAATTCTCAGACAGAGTCAATGGGCAATTTTATTTTATCTGTTGATTTCTCCACGGCTTTGCTCTCCCAGTTTCAGTTCTGTATAGAAGGATTATGAACTTCTGATCAATTCCACCAGACCTGGTTTTCCCATTCTTTTCTGAATAGCTACTTGCAGCTCTAACTCGGAAACAGTTTCAAAGATGTAGCTTTGCTGTACACACAGGTCCACTTATACTGCTTAAGGCAACACACTATTCTTGCATACCTAAACAGCTTTACTCAACTGCCATTTGTCAACAGTATTTCTCTAGCTCCAGGCTATTTTGGGTAGGATATGTCATTCAAAACCGGGTCATTCTAGCTATGTAATTATGTGAATATCTTTAGTCATGCATACACAGCACCTCCCCGTTAATTAGGTACTTGTTCTTGCAAGGTGATTAACAAACTAATTTATTCTGCTAATTGCCAGATGATTTGACCCTTGACCTGGAGAATTATCACACATGTGAGACAGGACAATGCTCAAGATTTCTTATGTGACTGGCTGATTAGAGATCCTCTCAGCTGTTGACAGTCTGCACAATCAGGGGAACAGTTCTCTCTTGAAATGGCTTCCCATCAATGGTGCCCTATGTAAGGAACAGCAGGAGCTCTTTTATAGGGAGGAGAGGTGAAGCATTTTCTTTTGGAGTGCTTATCTTGATTGATGATCCACAGAAGTGTTCGTGGTGTCCTCAGTTAACCTCAGCTCTGGAGCCGAGATTGGTTTCCCAATGCTGGGGTTTATGGGCTTACCTCCATTTTATGCACTTCCTTTTTACTTCTCATTTAGGATTCCAGATTCTTCTGCTTGTATAATGTGCAAAAATCAGAAATTCTCCTGTATAAAAGTTGCCATAATGACTTCTCTTACAAGAAAGGTGTTAGAGGTGTAGTTAGGCAGGCAGAATTCCTTTGGCTGTGAAAGTAATGAAACTCTTTTCCACTTGAAAAACACTTCTTGGTTATCTCCTCATACTTGCAAGGGAAGATAACCTTGGTAATTCTCAGCACTCTGATTTCCTGGGGTTCAACTTTTATGAAAGAATTGAACAACCAAAAAAGGATCATGACATATAACTTGATGTCTTTTGGCACCCTAAAATAATACAGTTTGCCAGTGCCAGTTATCTTCTAGGGTAAAATAATATTTTGGAAGGTGATCTAAAGTAGTTTTTACTTGATTGAGAATTAGACTCTTTACCCTTCTGATTTTTTGAAAGACAGCTGTTTGCGGAAAACAAACTAAAAGTTATCTACTGTGACTTGCCTCAAGCCTTTAGAGATGGACTATCTTCTTGGACTTGGTGATCTTAGAGGTTCCCTTCTAACCTTAATGATTCTGTGACTATTTTTTCTGGGAGGGACTCTTGGAAGGATAGTCTCAGCAGTGCTATCTTTGGCAGTTCAGCAGTTTTGATATGGAATAGATATACCCTTGTTTTGGATATAATTTTTTTCACAAATTGAAGAATTGAGATACATAGAAGCAAGTATATGAGGTTTTTGTTCAAATCTTACAAGTTCCAGTTTAACATTCTGAGGCTGGAGAAATTTCTATGTCTGTAAAATTGGATCTGTGTGTGGAAGATGCCCACTTGAGCAATGATGTTGGCACTGCTGGGCATCTTTAGTATTTTAGTATTGAATATAATGTTAGAGTACTTACTGCAATATAGTTTCAGAGTATTTTTCAGTATAGTTTAACTTGTGGGTTGGTAAACTTACTGTTGGGGTAATTCTTCTGTGAGCATTTCCTCAGATCCTGCCTGTGTATGAAATATCAAAAGTCATTAAGGCTTTTGTTTAGAGGTGGACTGAGCTCTAAAATGAGCCCCAGACTCTTAATATTCCTCACTTCGTGCTGCTGCGTTCACGAACTAAGAAATGCAGCTCACTAGGGGACACAATCACAGCAAATAACTGGAAAATCCAGCCTTTGGAGGAAGCTTGTCGTCTTCTATGAGCATTTTCTTACAGTGAGATGAATATACTCAGTCACTTCTTCTATTGTTTTTAAACAGACTGCTGTATTCAGCAGCTTGTTGAAGAGCTTTTCATGTTACCTGTATTTAAGAACTGCTGGATTGAGTTACAGATCAATCTAGCCCTAGCTGCAGGGTTCTGCAGGGGTTCATCTGTCTTTCTGTGCTTGTGGAAGCAAGTGATGTCTTAAACAAATAGATTCATGCCAATGCTATCAAAGGGACAATTTATAGGCATAAATGAAACCTGGAGGACAATAGTAAATTGCAAAAAAGCTCCAGAACATTTAGATCTTGTAATCCCAAATCCATTTTCCTACTTGAGGTCTGGGACTATAGTCACTTAGTGTGGTGTAAAAACCAGGAGGAATAATGCTTTTGAAGTCAGCAGGAGTGATGCCTTCTAAAGCAAGAATAAAATCAGTATAATCAAGTGAGAGGTGTATAGTATAATGAAAATAATCTTCAAAATACCTATTCTGACACATGAGGGTTTGAAGGTCCTGAAGGTTTTTTGTATAATGCCCAATTTCCAGAGGACAGATTTTCTTTCTATATGGTTAAGCCATGCAATCTCCTAGGAGGACCTAAAACCCAGACTGTGAACATTCTATCTTGTTCATCCACAGGAAACCCAAACCAAACATGGTCCATTAGTGTAAGCTGCAGAGTAAGACAAGCAATGTGCCCAGCTCCTGATAGAGAGGTATTAATTTATTTGCAGATTTACACTCAGTTATATTTTATAAATAATGAGATACTACAACATTTTCCAAACATCTATTAATATCCAAGAGATACAAGTGCTAGTGATAAAAATCACTGCAGCATTACCAGTTTCTTCTCAGGGAGAATGTTACTGTCATTCTCAGGCTGAAAGCAAAGCAGAATGAAAGTATTTTTTTCTGTAATGCTTTTACCCTCCCAAGAAATCAAGGTGAAATTAAACCCATCATAGCTGTGCTGAAAACTAAAATTTACATGAGGAGAATATGAATCAATTTGTGAGCAGACTGTTCCCTGCCTCTAGGAAATACAATGAAAATACAAACCAGCTGGCTGAGTATTGGTTTGTGAGTGTTTTTAAAGGCTGTAGGCAGGCCTGACAAGTCTCACACATAAAGTGTAAGATCACACATTTGGCTTCCACCTCACACTCCCAAGTCCCTTGGCTTGTACCTCCTGCTTTTGAAGTATGCATGGTTTCTCCCCTGTGCTGTGACCCTGTAGGATGCATGCTCTCCAACAGCAGCCTGGCTTCATGGTCCTTTTCTTTCATCAGGCTGTGATGCATGAGGACATATCCACATCTGACAGAACAGAGACTCTGCATCTGAATATCTCTATAGATTTAATTTTGGCTTCTCCGTGCACTTGATTCTGAGTTTAGCAGACACTAGCAAGGAGTGTGTTTCAGTGGGCTGCCAGTGAGAGTTGAAGTACCTTGGTGGTGCCTATGCATGGAGTGGTTTTGGGATAGGTATGCAGACACCCTTTTTCATGGTTCTTTCCATATTAGCTGTGAAAGAGGATTAAACTAGAATACAGTGTTCTTCCTGTGAAAGAAGTTGATTGTGGCATTACTCTGTCCTATACCTCACCTTCCTGGCTGGGACCAAATCTGTTTGGTTTTCCTCTTGTGTTCCTGGATGAGTGATTTCACACTTAGGTAGTCTCAGATGTTCTTTAAGGATCCTTGCAGTTTTCACCACCCTCAAGTCAATTGGCCTGTAAATTCCAGTTTCAAAAGTGAGTTAATGGTTGAAAATCAAAGGCATTTGTGCTCTCAAGTCAGATTTAGAACTGAGACCAAGCATCCTAAATAGCTTAGGACGTTGCAGATAGTTAAAAATGAATATTTGTTTGCATACTTATGTGTTTGCAATGCCTTTATTTATGGTATTTACACATATACTACAGAAGTGTTTATGCATGCAATTATGAAGCCATATTTGGTTTATTTTGATTTTGGCATATTTGAAAATGATCTAATACACATAGAAATGTTACACAGAGAATGCTGGCCAGATTAAACATGGGTTAGGCTACAAGCATACCCCTTGTTTAATTGCTGTAGAGTCTCCTTTGCTGTGTCCTAAGGCTGGAAAGCTCTCCTTATTTACCTAATTTCTCCCCAGGAAGGTGTCAGAATACATGGTTGTTGGGGGCCGCTTGGTCTCTGCTCTGTCTTGTCCTCTGTGGCCACGTTGCTGTAGTAGTCACATGTAACAGTCTTTAATACCTTTTCCTTGATAGTACTTTTTGTGAGAAGATAGTGTTAAGGTCCACTTAGGAGACTGGCAGACAAAAGGCAAGATTAATTCATGATTGACTCAGGATTCCTGAGTAAGTGTAGGCATTATGCAGGGTAGACACATTACATCTGAAATGGTCATGCCAATTTCCTACTGAAATTTGTGGGGATCTTGTGGGTGTATGTCCTGAGGCTTGCATAGAACTAACTGCTGCTTGAAATAAACACTGAAATAGATCAGATGACTCCTAACCTAAACTGATTATTACTTATAGAGGGAGCATATGTATCTAGAGTTTAGCTATAAATATTTAAATTGTAGGTGCTTAAAGGTGTGAAAGACAGCTCAGCTCATACAGTGAGGGTGTAGCATTGCCAGCAGCTCAGGTGATAAGAAAACAGTGATTTAACTGTAAACTCCACATTTGGTTTCCAGGGAAAGTCTGACACAGTGTTGGCTTGAGATCCTTCTCTGTCACTGTTGTTACACCATTGCAAACATAACTCAGGATGCAGGTTGAAGATGGTGCATTGGAGCTAGATTAACTGTGCATTCATCTAAGTATCACAAAAGAGAAGCTTTGCTGTGCAGGAGCAAATCCATAGCAGTGAATGCATGCGTAGGTAGCCTATCTATTCTGTTTCCACAACAGGACAATCTAGAAGGGGAACATTTGTGCTGTTGTATTGAAATGCAGGAATTTTGTGCTTGCTGAATGGTTTATTGCAGGCTGTTAGTGAAGTTATATGAAGAAGGAAGACTTAGTGTGTTGCTCTCTGGAAACACTGAGGCTGGTGCTCAGTATTGATTTAGTCATTGTCCACAAGAACACTAAGAATTATGCCTGCTGTGGTTGTTATGCTTTCATCGTAAAGCCTTTATTGAGCAGCCTTGGCCAGTAACACTAATGGATGGAGCACTATTAAGCTTCTTGCTCCTGTAGGTCAAATGAAGTCTCAAAATTTAGTAGATGTTCAGTGTGTCCTTTCTTTGTCAGTGATTCTGCACACAGTTTTCCTGGAGTGTGTTGCAACAACAGATTTGTGTGAAAAATCTGGTTCTTGAAATAATGTGGCTTGAAGAGGAACCTGAACAGGCATATACTGGGATCAGTAGGAGCTCTCATATACACTGAGACAGGATCTTAACCTCTTCTCCCAACTCTAAGAAGAGACTCATATTCCAGTCCTGTATATAGTCCAAGTAGGCACTTGAGCAGAGTTTCTGGCATCAGCACTGTGTTACCAGCTACTCTATGGCAAATAGTGTTTCTCATCAAAATGTTCAGGGTGTGGGAAACCCATTTGTTAGTGGATGTAAAATGCAAAACTAATGGGTCAGATAATTGCATAACTGTGTCATCTGGCATTAACAAGTGTTTGTAACTGCTTAAGATTTCCTGTGGATTTAATGAAAACTCCAATTCAGCAGACCCTACTCTATTATAGTTGCCTTTGATTTCTTTGGAATCAAATCTCAGGATAGCTAGGTACCAAATTCATCTTGCAAACTTCATTGGTTTATTTACACACAAAAGCTTTCTTGGTTTGAATGCTTTCTTCTCTTTTTTTTTGTCAGAAGCAGTAAGGAACTATTGATAAAGAATGCCCAGGAAGCAGGGCTGCATTTAGGTGGAAAATGTAGCCACCTGAGGCAGTGGATAGATGCAGAGGAATGTAGATGATGTTTCTAGTGATGTTAGGGTCCAGGGAATTGTAGTTAATTGCTAGGAAACATACTGGATCCTAACAATTTTTGAGCCTTAGGGAAGCTAATGGGATTCTCATGTAAGTGAAAATTTGAGTTAGGAACACCTTAAAAGATACAAATTCTGAATATGTTATTTTCTGCTTTAATTTTCTGTGTAAGTCTCCCCTTTCCACACAATTCTATTTCTTATGTACCAAAAAGAGTCTCTAGAGAAAATTTAGAATATGGCATTACAGAGAAAAAAAACTTTGTAAGGACATATATTATTAGTTTATTGTCAAAAGAATTTTCCATAAGATTGAAACAACGGCATTAGAGTATATTTAAATAGCCACTTGTTAATTAAGTTCCTTCCAGATTCTGTTGAATACTCTGTGGTTTACCTGCATATGTGAGCATGTGTGTGCTATCTGATAGATTCATAAATAATCCTGGAATGATAGCATGAGAATCTACCTCTTGATAACCTTGATCTTGAGTTGGCTTATGTGCAGAAATTTCCTGACAAGTATCTGTTGTGCATAACTTTTTCTTTTGATGGTGTGAACTGAGACCTCTGGAATTAGTATGAACAGAAATCAGAAAAAAAAAAAGTAAAACAAGAGTGCTGAGGGGGAAAAAAGCTATTGATTTTCTTCTGATAAGACTGTGTTTTAGGGATGTTCAGGATTTAAAATCCTGTCTGCTTTCATGAGTTGATGATTTTATTTTCTCAGGAACAACTTATTAAAACATAATTAATCATCATATATGAAGAATCATTGTGACTGAGAGTCCTTTAAGGTTAGCAAAGAGCAGTCTATCATGATGCTTGTAAATCATACATGTAATATAAATGTGTATCTAGGAGCAGAGAGAGGTCTGACACAGAAACGTAACAAAAAACCATTAATAGTCTTATGTAAAGTCTGGTGAATTAAAATTCTCAAATGAAATTAATCTCTGACCCCTTACTATATTGGACCATGCTCAAATGTTTTAGTGGACAACTTAATGGCAAGAGTTCTTCTGCCTTCACTGTAGATTTCATCCTGTCTGTGTTTGAAATATGCCACAGAAGCATAACAAAAGCATTTGTCTAGTCTTGGGAGTTGATGATGAACCTTGTAGTCATTCCCATACTTCTTTCAGTGGAGAAGATGATGCACAAAAAGAGGAATAAATCTCCTTAATGCTTTCATAGTCTTATGGCTTCATACTTCAGGAGATGAGGTGACCTACTTAGGAAAAAAAAATATAAGACAGTAAAAGAGAAGTAAAGGACAAAGGAGCAATAACCTAGTGTGAATTTGTGAAGAATTATAGCAGAATAAACTGATCATTTTTGGTTTCTGGTGGTGTGATTCAGCTTGCTTTCTGCTATGGGCTCCTCAGAGCTTAGCTTCCAGAGATCCTATGGGAAGTGAATGCATTCAAGAAGTCAGACTGGTTTGATTAGCAGGCAGTATGGCAGACTGGGCAGAGGAGAGGCTTCAGTATTTGGAGGGAGATAGAGTTTTACTTGTAGCTTTGTGGCAGTTTCTGCTGTGTGTATGTTAGTTCTCGCTGTTTCTTTTCTCACCTTCTGTCTGCCATGCCTCTGAAGACTACAAGTGCTTCAGAACCAAAATTATCTCCCACTCCTTGTTTATATGTTGTCTGGCACACTGAGACTCAGATCACAGTTGAGGTTTCTGCATGCTCCTGGAATATAAACAATAAACCTCTTTTTTCTTTCACTAATTCTAACTCTGCATCTCCTGATATTTCCCTAGTTGTGCTCAGTTATTTGACAAGATTGCTGAGACACTTCAGGAAATGCACAGAGTCCTCCTTGCTTACCACTTACCCTGCTGATTTCAGAAGAGAACCCCAGTGAATGCAGCTGAGCTTTAGATGGAGCATTACCAGAAATAAAGTTGAAGATGTGGTCCCAAATGACCTTCTAGTAGTGACAGGTGAAGGAATGGTGGTGACTTTTCTGTACACGTGATGCAGTTTGTTTTGGGCACACTGAACTGGTGTAAGGAGCAACTGTTTT
The DNA here is from genome assembly GCA_013396975.1 of Bucco capensis. NCBI lineage: Eukaryota > Metazoa > Chordata > Aves > Piciformes > Bucconidae > Bucco > Bucco capensis. The sequence continues at coordinate 643,307 of VWZO01011422.1, read as the reverse complement.
GGCCAAATGCAGCATCCTTCTCTTGCTGAAACAGTTCTTGCATCACATCACAGCTTTGTATTCACAAATATCCCAGAGGGTGGATCATGCCTATTCCAGAGCAGTCTCACAAAAGCTCCATATCTTTGAAGTCTCCCTATTTTTGTGCCAGCAGTGCTTCAGCAGAAATGATTCAGTTACTTCTTTCCCTAGAAGTCCTTCAGAATGAACTTTACCACATAGTGCTTGTGGAACTGCTGATAGACCGATATCCAGAGACCATTAAAACTTGACAATCACACTTCAAAGGAAACTCCCTGGCTTCATGGATGGGAATGTTTTGGAGGATCCACTGGATCCACAGAGCTCTCCAAAATTACCAATTTAAGACAGCAATTCCAGGAATTCTGTTCAGTTGTCTTAGGGCTCCCTATAGCCAGCGGAGAGGAGAATGTCCTTCCAGAGTGTGAATTCAGAGCTGGTAATGCTTAATTCCATTGACTGAAGATCCCAACTGTAGATAGTAAGTATACTTTTGTAATGCACTCTCTTGGTGATGTGTTCCCCCCCCGCCCAGTTTCCAAAGGTGAAGCATTCACAGTCATGCTTATGTATTTCTGTCTTATTTTCTCTTTTTCACTAATGTTATAACCCAGCCTGGCAAAGCTATGTGAAGGTAGAAGCCTATATTGCCACAATTTTCTTTCAAAACAGGTATTTTGGTAAGAAAAGACACAATTCATGGACCCTTGAAGGGAGAGGGCAGCATAATTTTTGCTCTTATCAAGCACTAGAGGCTTTTTAAAAGAAGAGCTGCTATGAAAGGCCCTACATGCAGGGCAAATTTCAGTTGGAGCGGATACCTCATTGGACACTAGAGAATCTAAGCATTTAGCTGTGTCTTGATAGAAAAGTTTGCTTTGCTAGTTCTGCTGCTCCACGAAAATGCATATTGTTTTTTATCTCCTGCGTTTATTGCTGGTTTTAGGCCAGTTGTTTATGTGACTGGCAAATCCAAGTACTGCAATCTGCAAAATACCATCTGCTGTGAATGGCTCTCATTGCTATGTACCCATTAGAACATCATCAAAGATGTATGTGAAGATACAATGGAAGGCTTCAGGAGACAGCAATGCAGCTGAAGCAACATTTTGCTCCATACATGATCTCTCTGACACCAGTAGGATTGCCTGAAGTTTAGATTAGCATATAACCTGACCTCAGCTGCTTAACATTAAGTAGTAGGGACAAATCTATTTCCATTAATCATGGTGATGGTGGATGTAAAATGTCTGCCTTAAGCCATTGAGCTAATCTAAGAAAGCAAAGGTTGCTGCTCTGATGTGAAGCAGTAAGAAATAGGAAGGAAATCTGCAGTAAGGAAATGGGCAAAGTGAGTGGTATCAAAAATTGCTTTCATGCAACCCTTTTTATGCTGCATTAATTTTTTCTGTTGCTTTGCTAAAAGGAAACTAGTGTAATTCCAGCTGCAAAGGAACAGCACCCACTTAATAGCAGTTTGTGGCATTGATATATGAATGGGCCACTGAACTTAAGGATTCTTCTACCCTTTTTATTCACATATATAGAAGGTTATTGCTTTTCCTGTGCATATTTGCTCTTCAAATAGCAGGAAGAAATTTGGTTATTGCAGATGGTCAGTTCATTCAGACTCTCAGCATTTCTCAGCTTGTAATGCAGGAGCTTGGGAAGGGAAGCTAAGCAATGAAATAGTACTATGAACTTCTTCCTTTTATGGGTCATCAACAGGAAGCAGGTGTTGGAAAGATTAAAATCTATTTTGTAGTTGCAGTATACCTTATATTTTACTGTAGCACTCTAGTGAAATGACTGGTGGTGCTTTGAAAAGTCTGTGGTACTCATTTGTGCCATTCATGAAAGATGGGCATCACAGGTAAAATTCAGGGTACAGGAGAAGAATGAAATATTGCCCTATTTTATAAATAGAAAAGCTTACTGAAATACCAAAAGACTGCTCATTTAAACAGCATGTTGTGGCTGTACTTTCTGTGCAAATAAACACGAAACCTTGTTCCTCACATATAAATAATCCCAGGGATGAACACGATAGCTCACAAAAGTTCTACTCCCTTTACCAGTACCTGCCTGGGGTTAATTTGCCAGTCTTGGGAGAATTCAATTCTACTTGCACTGCCTTTTCCGTGCCTGGTCATCTATAGCCAGGTTAATTTTGCACTGTCACAGGCTAGCTATGGAAATGCACAGATTTTACTTCTGAGGGAAACATTTTGCTTGACCTGGCCAGCGCAGGATCTCTACTGGCCATTTTCAGGCTATGGGTGGTGCACAAGATGCCAGTTTTGATCTGTTGTGCCGGGAGCTGATCCAGCACAAGGACTGTGCTTGCATCATTGAGCTGAGATCAGACAAGTGCCTGACCTGTATGGCCATTAGCTGAGGCAATTAGCAGAATATTCTCTAGGGCTCTGGATTGTGTTTCTAATCTCAGATCTGAAATAGTCCATGTTTAGAGAATTAGAATATGATGCAAAAAGTAGAGAGGACTTTGGTTTTCTTACTTCTGCACTGAAGCAAGTGATAGCTGTGAAAATGGCTAGCAGACTGCATTTCTGTAAAACTAATTACTTTAGGGCTGTTGAAATTTTATTGAGTGGTTAATGATATTAGGACATTGAGAACCCATGGAGAGGGATTTGTTAATCATTTTAAATCTAAACAAACAAGTTGTCATAGCTCTTGTGCTATTTCCATTCTGTTCTTTATAAATTACCTTTTTTCTCTAGAACTCCTTTGCTCAGTGCTGGAGACAGAAAGCCTTTCATTGATTTGGTTGGATGATTTTAAGAAATGGATGTGAATCATTCCATACTTCCTCAGCTCACCAGTAATCTTAGATGCAGGAAAGTAGCTTCCTTTGCTATGCTGCCATGGATAGCAGAGCCCTCTGGCCATCCTGTGTGGAGAGACAGTCTGGAAGCAAGAGCATATGGTGCTTCTTGTAGGAGGGAAGTGAGAGAGGTGTGTCACATGCTATTAGCTACATAACCTGCTCCTCCGCTGCCTAAAACCCTGAGTCCCTGAGGGAAGAAGGAGGAAGCCTGCCTCCCCTCTGTCCTTGTACTGATTGATACATGGTAGATCAGAATTGCTGGGTGCAAAGGTGAAGTACATGCATCTTCCTCTGCTGTGTCCTGAAGCTTGGCAGAACTCTGGAAAAGATATGTAAATGGCAGACAGTGATGGGCAGCACTTTCTTGACACACAGCATGGTGTGTGTTGCTCTTTGCCCTGCAAACAGCTTTCTTTGACATAGCCAAATGTAAGCTTAAAACCAAAATGCTTAAAAAAATAAATAAGAACTTGTGTCTAATCAGAGGAGCACGGAGAAAATCCCTCCAAAGAATGGAAAGATGTCTTCTAAAGAGAAATGAGGTAGGGCACTACCTGGGGCAGCAAGAAATCTTCTCTTGCTGAATGGGTTAGTGACAACTGATTTTTCTAGAGGTCCTGAGTTAAAAGACAAGGTTATTTATAAGTCTTGATTCTACTTTGGATGTTTTTCGCTCCCCCTGAGGAGTGAAAGAATTTACTAAATTTGTGTAGTAGTCAAGCTTTATTCTTAACAGGAAAGTGAATGATAGAGCTGGGGAAAGCAAGAAGTGAAAGGAGGACTGCAACTCTTCACAGAGTAAAGGTGAGGGTGCTGGTTCAAGAGGTGATTGTCCAGAGTGCTGCCACCATAACACAAAGCTGTAGCTCAGATCTTGCAAGAATTTCTGTGCAGACTGAAGATTTCTCACAGGACTGGAACATATATATGATCACATTTTTAGGATCACCTGTTGTTGAGGATGATCATTTCCAACTTCAGGTGCCATCCTGCTGTCACTGAGTTCAGTGGAGAACTCTGCAGATGATTTACTGATGCAGGATAGTTGCTTAAGTAGAAGATATCATGCCCAAACACGTTTTTCTGCAAAAATTGGATAGCAGAAATCAGAGTATGTTCTAGCTTCCTGCTTCCCCTCCCCTCCAGCTGTTAATTATTCTTCTGCTTTAGATCTTAAGGGAGGAATTATTTATCTTTTGCTATTTGTGTTTCAGTGAAACATTAACAATCTCTTACTAATTGCCTGTGCTAATTATCTCAACAGCAGCAGTATTGCTGCTCATCTAGTGAAGCTGTGAAGAGAGAATGTGAAGCAGGAATAATGATGTCACTTTGTTGTCCTCTTTCTATGCATGCTGCATAGGAGTAAAAGCATGGTAGATCCTGACCCTGCTATGCACAAAATGCAGAGCTTGAGACCTGCCTGTAGGAGGGCAGATGCTTTGAAATGCTTCTATGGAGAAGCTGGGGGTGTTTTGCAGTATGCCATAATTCAGTGTTTGCACAGCTGTCACTCTCTCCTGTGTACACTGACACAAAGCAACCGCATGCTCCTTCGAATGAAATATTTCAGCCCAAAGATTTCAGTGTTTTAAAAACATTTGTGCAGAGCAAACCACAGTGGTTTAATATGAGTGACAAGCATTCCTTATCTGTAATGAGTGCTTACAGGCATTTGCTATGATACCAGTTATTTACTGGAGGAATATTAGAAATGCTACCCAGCATGTCACTGGTAAAATTAAACAGAATGAAATATAAGGTGGGAGTGTGCAATAAATAATAAAATTAGTTATTGAAAAAAAATTAACTGCTGCTAACACTGCTTTAATACAAAAGATTTTGCAATGACAGACTTAATAAGTATGCTTTTCTGAGGTACTGTTTTCCTCAAAACATAAATCATTTCTGTTAAATAAGGTGAGGGAAAGAAAGCACAGAGTTATGGAAACACAGGACTGATGAAGAGAAGGTGATGTGAGTTATTCTTATGTGAAAGGCTTTCTCATCTCTAAAGCTGACCATCTCCCAAGGAAATACATTTACAGTGTTATATGTTACTTGTTAATAATTTCAGCTGTTCCAGTCTTGGAGTTCACAACTGTGAGCTCGAATGTGTATTTTAAAAGTAACTGTAACAGTTTTCTGAGAGACAAGAAAGTCTGATCATTTTTCTTGTGTAGACATAACTAGGACAAATGTCTGTCCTTGGCATCCAGGTGCTTTCCTGCCATTAATCTTCACACACGCCTCTGGGGTAGGTGGAGGTTATTATGCATGTGTTTTATTCCTGCAGTAACTTAAACAGCATCAGAGCAGCCTGCCCAAAATTTAATCCTGGTCTGACTGAAGTTAATAGGAGGTAAATGCATCACTTTGCTGGAGGCATAATCTCCCCCACAGTAAAGATCCAAGTCAGGAATCAGGAGTTCCTGTTTGTGCATCCAACAGGCAAATCACTTGGCTGTGGCCTGTTTCCTGACTCTTCTCGTATGTGTAGGCCAAGTTGGAGCTCCACATAAACCTGTGAGATGGACTCAGGTTTTAAATGAGGCCAAGATGATGTTCTGCCTTCTTCTGCTATTTTTGTCTTTTAAAAATGTTCTCACAGCAGTTCTCTGACTTGTAGAAATTATGCATATCTTTTATTTTGTTCATATTGGAAGTGTTCATCTGGTATTTGTGACCTTGGTATAGGGAAGTTGGTAGATTTTGGGCTAATGTTAATCATGTGTAAAGGTATTTCAAAAGTAATACAGTTCTCAGAGGAATAATCAGGGCACTGTCTGCAGAGAAATGAAAGTTTAAAAATACCTAGTTGAACAATGCAATGTAGAAATGAATAGGCTGTAGAAAAACCCATATAATGTCAAGACTGTCTGCCTATTTCAAACACACTCTTTATAAAGAAGGGGAATATTGCCATATTGCCTCCAATTTCAGATGCCCTCATAAAATAATGTTTTGCTACATAGGCTCAGTGATTTATTCCTGTCTCTGTGTCTACAGGAGTTTTTGTTCTTTTTCTGATGCTGATGAGTATTGCAACAAAGGGGCCAAATGACTCTAGTGTATTAGAGGGCTTAGGCCAAAGAAGTGAGTGGCTAATCATATCATTTGCAGAACAAATTTCTGGCTCATGCACACCTATCCTAGTACATTCACCCTCATTTCATTACTTTCCCTTTGTTGTCTATTCCTAGGAAAGTGAGGCACAGGCATTTGTTGAGCTGTGAGTACATACTGTGTAAAGATGTTCATTGGGGTTAACTCAATCTTCTCCTAAAATTGGCTCAGTTCCTTACCTGTGTGAGTACAGCCCTGGGAAATGCATATTGTGGATCATTCTTGCTGTCAACTTCAGCAGCATCATGTTGTTGAACAGTCACCAAAGGGAGAGGACGTGAAAGCAGAGTGAGACTCTCTGCTTCTCATTGCAAAGACTCTTCCTAGTGCTTGTTCATAGATTATGTGCACCCTTGCACCAGGGCAGTCTTAATTTTCTAGCTGGTTGCAGTACGTTGACCTCCAGTCCAAGGTCCAGGTAATCTTCATTTTTTTTCATTAGTTCTAGAAAGCCTTTAAACCTACCACATTCTAGTGAGCACTCAGTAAAGAGATTAGAGCTGAGAAGGACTCAGGTTTCAAGGCTTCAAAACTTTTACTGCTCTGAATTAGGATGGATAATCAATCTTGGAAATGTTTGCTCTGTGGCAAGCCAAAAATATCAGATCAGTTTGGGTCAACTGAAATTACTTATTTTTCATTTCAGACTTCTTTATTATTCATCAGGATTTCAAAATCACTTCATTTTTGGAAATGATTTTGTGTTATTTTCAATCTGACAGTGGTCCATTTATATCTTCTAACCTTAAGCAATAAACCTCCTCCACAAATGTCTTTGAATTGGGAATTTTCCTTTAGCCAAGGCCTTTTTCCACCAGCAGTTTTAAATTCGATGGATCAGCATTTTCCAAGAGTATCATCAAATAGTTCCTGACCAGCTCTCTTGAATGTCTAGTAAGAGTCAGATAATAGAACTGGAATTGGACATGCTTTCAAATGAGAGGTCGTTATGTGTGCAGTCACTATGCTTTCACATATGTAGTGATTTCATAAGTTCCTTTTCAACTTCATTATCATCTACTCTTTTTGTTCTAGTTTTTATATCCTCATGAGAAAATAATGTTGTGTTGATAAAAGGGAGGTTATAAAAGGGAGGTTCTATAAAACAGGTGAATCCTAGATAATGTTTGACTCATTCTCCATTAAGAGTTCTGTGGCTTTCTAAAAACATTTTCTGTTGTATTTTAGTATTGCTTTGTGTTTTACTGACTATTCAATATATTTCCCACAGAGACTAGTTCTGTGTTTCCTGTAGTGAAGACTATTCAAATAGACTATAATCCTGTAATAGTTTATAGCAAAATCAATTTGATGTGCCTTGGAAAATATTCTCTTGTATTACAGTCAAAGGAAATGTGTGTGCAGAGCTGAGAATTTATACTTGTAATGAGTTTTTGAAGTTGGAAATGCATGTGCTTGCATAATTGAGGGTCCACTTTTGTTCTGCTTAATTTTTCCCTTTCCTGCTTCTTTTTAAGAAGTCTCACCTTAGCTAGCTAGGAAGGTTTTAGGTTTTAAACCTGTATTTCAGAAGATCTCCTGTTCAGCTGTATTTTGTGCAAATTTAGCTCCAAATGCTCTGAGTGCCTCCGTGGAACTAATTAGGTGAATCATTGCCTTGTAGTTCTGTGTGCAATACCTGCCTGGTAGCACAGCTTTGAGTTAATAGTTAAGAACTACTGCAGCACCCTCAAGTGGTGATGCTGATCTGTATTTACAGGGGTTTTTTTTCAAATGGTTATTTCTAGGGTTATGAATCAATTTAATATTTTGGGTTGACCTGCTCAGATATTGTCAGACCTTGCAGTCCTTACTCCAGTAAAGCTCCCACTGCATACAATTATTCTCACTGGGATCTGAACAACAGACTCGGCAAACTTTTCCTTGGTTTGTCAAATGATTTTATGGAAAGCATAAAGCATTCTCTGTGCCCACAGTAACTCTGACTTTTCTGTCAGTTCGGCTAGAATAAATAACCTGAGAACACTACAGAAAGAGAAACCAGCACGTTAGTTTTTATATCTCAGGACTGTAGTTGCAAACATAGAACAACTGTGGCACAAGCAACACAATTGCTTGAGCACACCCACACCCCCTAGTGCCATCTAGAGTAGTGACTTAGGACGAGTGCTGTTTCTCGGGGAAGTTTTACTATCTTTGTGGTGTAGTACTCGGACTTCAGCTTTTTTTTCCTGTTAGCTGTCTACTTCAAACAAGCAGCTGTGTGCTAGAACACATGAATGACCCTGGTTTGGGGCCCCTTGCTTCCAAAATAAGCAAGTGGTGTCATCCTTCTAATTTTGCTGAGCTTTCCCAGTACTCAACATAGAGTTGTTACCTGTAGAATAAATGGCCATAGGATGAAGTCTGTGCACTCTTCTGCCCTAAGTGCAGACTTGCATGAGCAAATCACTTAGCTCCACTGGTCTCATCTGTAAAACACCAACAAAGAGTTTTATTTCAGGAGTTTACTGTAAGTCTTAATGGATAGTGTCTCCACTTTAAGAGCCTGGAGTGAAAACAGATACCAAAATGCTTGCTCTCCTGTCACTTACAATAGTGTGTGCTGGGCAGAGGGCACAGGCTGGCAGGAGTGGAAGTGCTCCCTCACCACCAGCACTGCTTTGTGCTCTGTGTGCTAATGCTGCAGGTTAGCAGGATGGCACAGCTGCTTGTTTACCACTGACACTTCTACCAGGTCTCGCATGTTTTATGTAACAAATGCAGAGAACAGACTTGACAAACACTATAAACAAAACAATTTTATTTCTGAAGGATAGAAGCTGATGCAGACTCTTAGTTATAAAATTGTATTGATCTGATACAATTATCTTCAGAATTTAATAATAATTAAGAAAAAATTATTTTTTTTCTCCCCATCTCTGTTTTATGACATAACAAACAGAAATCCCTAACATTTTAGGGTTTGTCTTCACATCATTCTTTTTCTTTTTGCCTCTTTCCATAAAAGATTCATCTCTTTTAAAGTGTGCTATCTATATTGTCGTGTATGTAACAGACTGCATTGTGTTTCACAAGAGAAGCATGTCAGCAGAGGGCAGGGCCCCACAGTAGTGAGTTTCCAAAGGGATTTGATAAAGAAATAACTATTTTCTAATATGAACTAGATAATAGGCAAAAATCATGTGTGATGGAGCATATTAAATATAATGTCTGTGCTCTCTTCTTAAAGGCTTCCCATCAGCTTTGAAATCCCACTGTAATATAACAGTATCTTTTTTTTTTTTATTTAATTCTTCTATAGAAAGGCACTATTGGTAACACAAAAGAGGAAGAGAGAGAGATGACTTTGTAAACTTGCCTTAGGCTGCTCCTAAAATAAGCAGAAAGGTGCAGTCAGACCTCTTCCACCATGGCTGTGGTACTAAGCTGGGATATGCTGGCAGCCCGCACTGCAGCTGACCCATAAACCTACTTTCAAATATTTTGGGGCACATGTGGGGCCTGTGAGGTGGCAGGATGCATGGCTTCTGCTGCCTCTTAAACTAGGTGGCCTGGCTAGAGAATTGCCTGTGGTGGAGAGAGGAGCTGGAGCTCAGCATGAGAATCCCAGTCAAGAGTCAGTCATAGGAACAGGGAGCCCTCAGCCCTGGCTCATGAACTCAGCACATGAATACGTTACAGATAAAGCAGTGCTTCTTTACAGTTCCCTGACAAAAGCAGGCCAAAGATGAGATCATTGCCAGTGTGTTTATTTAGAAATAAGCCTTGGCTAACATTCTTAAAGTAAAAAATATTTGGGGCTTGAAGATCCTAGCAAATTGCAAAAGTTTGAGCCCCTTGCAAGTGTTTTCTTTCCTTTCTCATAGAATCATAAAATGTTTTAAGTTGGAAAAGGCCTTTAAGGTCATGGTGTCCAACTGTAAGCCTAACACTGCGAAGTCTACCACCAAACCATGTCACTAAGTGCCACATCTACAAGTCTCTTAAATACCTGCAGGGATGGTGATTCAGCCACTTCCCTGGGCAGCCTATTCCAGGGCTTGGCAACCCTTTCAGTGAAGGAATTCTTCCTAATGTCCAATCTAAACCTCTCCTGGCACAATTTGAGTCTTATTTCCTTTTGTCCTGTTGCTTCTAACTTGGGAGAAGAGATCAACCTCCACCTCACTACAACCTCCTATCAAGTGGTTGTTAAGAGCAATAAGGTCTCCCGTGAGCCTCCTTTTCTCCAGACTGAACAACCCCAGTTCCCTCAGCCACTCATAAGACTTGTGCTCTAGAGCCTTCACCAGCTTCACTGCTCTTCTTTGGACACACTCCAGCACCTCAATGTCTTTCTTGTAGTGAGGTACTCAAAACTGAACCCAGTAGTTGTGGTCTTACCAGTGCTGAGTACAGTGGAGCAATCACTTCCCTGGTCCTGCTGACCACACTATTTCTGATACAAGCCACGTTGCAATACTTTCTTGCAAATACTTCAACACAAAGCAAGCTCTGTGCATTTCAAGATGAGGCAGATGCCCTTGATAGGAAAATCCCAGGTCATTTAAATTCTTGCAAGTCCAACATGACATCTAAAATTCTAGCCAAACCACAATTTTGTCTCTCTTTGGGGGCACTATCCCACTTTCTGGTTATGTCATCTCTATTTTCCAGCAAATGTTTCCACCTCTGACAAGTTGTTGCCGGCATTTGTCACAATATACTGCAAATGTCTGTACTGCATGTGCTTTATCTTGAAGGACCTGTATGCTTCTAGATGACACAACTAGGCCATGCTAATTGGTTTTGAGGTGTCATCCACTTTCAAAAACACCAAGCAACAGCAGTATAAGGATATGTTCCTTTGAATGAGGATACTCTTCTCAGTAAAGTATACTCTCAACAAATTTATTATCCCCGGAATCAGTAGTGAATTCTGTTTTACTGAGTTACTGGATAGGCAAAGACATATTTAAATTGGTGAATAATGGCTAGAATAAACAACTCCCACAAAAAAATGGTGAACTTTGCTCAGTCTCATGAAATTGAAAGTTTTAGTGTGATTCTTTATATGAAATAGTGTTGAGAAACAATTTAATGATTATCCAGATAAATGGTGGTGCTGTCTCTGTGTGCTCATTACTGAGAGTGTTCCTGGAGGGGAGACATCAGCTGCTGTAGCAAGTGGTGTTTCATCAGAAATTGTTAGTGCCTAAAGTCATAGTGGTTTAATTTTGTCAAGAATTGCTTTCCCTGTTGGTGCTTTTCCAAAATGCAGCTCTGGTCACGTTGCTGAAGTCTTGTTGATGTTGTTGGGTGCAGAAACTGAAGGACTCAAAGGCTCATTTTTGGAGCCTTGTTGTTACATATTAGCTGTCCTTTTGCTGCTTGTCTGCTTTGTGGGGAAGAACAAGAGGATCTGAATACTGCTGTGAACTTGCATAACTTGGAGAGAATTAGATTATTTTTCTCTGGCAGAGCAAATCAGACTTCTTTCAAAGGTTTGAAATTATCAGCTGGAGTTAAAATTCCACAGGATTGCCTTTGTCACAGTCATATTCAGATCATGATGAAGCAGCTTGCATTTTCTTGCCTAGCAGAGTCCTGGATTGCTTTTATCTTTGTGGTGAAATTATTGAACATCCCTAAAGGTAGTTTTTACACATTCTTTAGTTTGGCTCACTTGATATGCTTTTATGATTCCTTGGTATATGCAAATAAATATATCGAGAGATCTGCTTTTAAGTCAGGAGGTACTGGAAATATGCATGTCTTGTTTCACAATGCTTTGCGTTTATTTATATTGTAAAGGTATTACTTAGCAAGCTAATAAGATCTATATTGGCATAACTAGCAACTAGGAATCAGGTGCACGTAATGAATATCTCAGGATGCATGTGAACATCCACTGGAATTTTCCAAAGCAGCAGCTGATATTGATTATACCATCACCAATCTGATTTGGACAGTTCCAGTGTGTATTCCAGTACCTCACATTGCCAAATACCTTTGCAAAGCTGACCTTAGTGCCTTTGTTTGACATACTTTGAAGAAGTTTGGTAAGGTTAAAGGAAGCTCCTGTGTTGATAAGTTAAATCAAGGCACATCCTTGATTGCGTTGTTTGATCCTAAATAACTGTGGTCATAAACCTATTGAAGAACAGAAACATAATGAACCTGAACATAATTTATTCATCTCCTATCTGTATTCCATTCATATCCTTGTGTCTCCCACCTCTGGTCAAATGAATACACTCTTTGGACAAGCATTTATAACCCTCTAGATTGGCTGTTACATACTGGCAGTTGACTGGAAGTGTTAACAAACCTTTAAAAGAGCTTCTGAGAGCCTCACTTATTTTAGACTTTCTGTTACTAAGACAGATGAATTGGATGAATGGGGTAATTTGTACTTAGAAAACTGTAAGTGAACTGGGAAGCTTCTCCCCCTCCGCGCTGTCGCTCCCGC
>VWZO01011422.1:529510-630875 GCA_013396975.1 Bucco capensis | reverse complement strand
CCCCCCCCCCCGAATCAATTAATGAAGAAAAATGGGCAGGAAAGAATGTGCACCAGCACTAATAGTGACACAGCACAAACATCTACCAACTTAAATTAGTGCCAAATCCCAAAAGGAATTATTTTAGATAATTTCAGAGGGCTTCAGACAGCTATTCTAGAACTGTGTTCCATCAAGTCCCTTACAGCCCACTTAACTCCAGATGACTGAAACTCATTAAATGCTTTTCTGTTCAGCCTGAAAACTTTCTGAAGTACCTACATTAGCAGTTCTGTACATTCAAAACTGCCCTGAGAAGACATCTCAAGACAGCCCCTCTCCTGTCAGCAGTCCCGATGAGAGACAGAAACTGGTCTGAATTGTACCTACAGCCTTCACGATTCCTTGATATCCAGTATATATTCCTAGAGAATACCCAACGTGCGCTCTCTCAGGGTGGGTTTTTTGCAAACCTCTGTCATTGCTTTTTTCTTTGTAAAAGGCTGCAAGAGTAGAGTATTTCAACATGCTGAAGCTGTGCCAAACTACAGGAAGAAATGTGTGTCTGGCAGGACCAGAAGGAGAACAAAGGAGTAGAAGGATATTTTCTTAAATTAATGGTAGCTAGTTTTTTTGAGATGCCTGTCTCTACTTATGTGAGGTTTTTTTCCTTTGCATATTCTTATTTCTCTCTAGGGTATTCCTTCACCTGTGGGGTTCCAAAGCCTAAAATTGTGTCATTGCATCCCCTGGGTCTTTTATGAAATCTGGGTTTTAGTTCTCTTCCAAGCAACAAGAAAGATGTCAGTTTAGTGACAGCTAGTCCAAGGAGTTACAGATCTGTTTAAAGAAAACCTCTGTATTATAAAAGAGTCTTTAAATGAAAGTATTTCATCTTGTCTGCTCCCTTTGAAATCTGTGGCATGCAGTTGAAATGCTGATTGGTTAAATCCCTTCTGTTTCTCTAAGATTCTGCATGCAGAAATTTCTTTTCAGCAAGTGGAAATTCAGAATTTCTCCAAGGTGTGTTGCTTCTGTGTGCTACAAATGTTGTAGTGCTGAATTAGAGAGGAATTGCATCAGCTTCTCTCAGCGTGGGCAATTAAGGATGTGCAGATGTGGCTCAGGCACTTAAGATGGAGCAGGAACTTTGTACATCTCCTTGCATATAGAGCTGAGCAGGATTTCTTACCTCAAGACAGAGTCCATCTGAAGTAGCTCATGGAACTGCCAGTGGATCATTTTCAAGATAGTTACTCTTTTGATAGACTTGTAAGAGCCTCCTTTGCCTTTCTGAAGAAAAATATATCTCCTCTCCTTACTGAAAACCCCCTTGAGAGATCACATTAATCAAGCAAACTGGTTGTTATGGCATATCTGACTTAAGCATCAAATACTGGCAAGTGAAAAAGCAGAGAAGAATATGCATAGTGGAGACCAGTTCAGCAGCATTAGCCAAGCCTTGCATGGCTGCCAACAGCTCTTGGCACCCAAAGAGAAATGTATTTATCTGTAACTTTAATGCTTAACTTCCTGGCTTCTCTTGAAGACATGGAATTGGTATCTCATCCTAACTTCTCTCACATAAAGCTTCCAAAGACAGAATATGAATTAAGGCAAGAAATTCTTAAGTGCAAGTTCCTGTTGGCATGTATAGCATTGCTAGTTAGAGTGGTAGACTAGGACACCAGTGTGGTGTACAGCTGTACAAGCATGTTGCATCTGTATCTTCTTTTACTTAGGCTTTGCAGTTACCTTTTCTGGCAGCAAATTCCACAATCTTTTCCTTTTTGTGTTGTGTTTTGTGCCTTCAATCACTCCAGTACCACTTGCAAAATCATAAAAAATCCAATGGGAAAGACCTTCTTGGTCATGTGGTCTCTCCTTCTGCCAGTTGGCAGGATTATGCCTTACAGCACACTTTCTAGTTCCTCTTAAAGGTTATTTATAAATGTCCTCAGCTTTAGGACTTTCACACATTTCCTTTGGAAACAGTCCTGCTCACACTACTGGGAAGTACTTGCTGATACTCACTATGTGTTCTAGATTTCATTTAATTCAGCCTAGGTATGTATCAAGATGCTCAGTGGATAAAATCACATTTCTACTGGCCACTCAGTGAACATTTATCCACCAGGTGTTAGAAGTACCTCCCTGGAGCTACTGATCTCCCTGGCTTTGAGAATCCTTCCATCCTGTGGTTCCAGTTAACCTTACATCACTTTGGCCTGTCTCCCTGCTCTCCAGACATGCTGGGCTTTCTATCTCTGCCAGTTTTGGTTCTTTTCTTCTCTGCCTTTTTGGCCTCACTTGCCTTCATCTCCTTTCTCTCTCAATCCTCCTGGTACTCCACTGTGTCCCTGCATCTTCTATGTGCTTTTGTTTTCCTTTCTTCACTGCTGTCTCTGGGTCCATCTCTTTCCCTTGAAGAGCCTTTTCTTCCAGTCTACTTTCTTTTTCCCCTCAAAATCTGGTATCCTGTAAAGCCAAATTTGCATACTGTTCCCACTGCTTGAGTATTTTTTTCCCCCCACAAAAAGCCTTTATTCAACCACTTGTGGAAAACAGATTTTTTCTTTCCATGCCCAGAAAACTAATCTTTGCAATGCCTTTCTTAGACAATCCTGGAAAGCCAGCTTGCTTGTTTGTTTAGGGATTTGGGTTTTTGGAATCATTGTAGAAACTGCAAGATTATCTTTTTTTTTTTTTTTAATAATCTGTGTGATGCCAGAGAGAAATATGCCTGTGTGTCTCAAGCTCACTCACTGTCCCCTGCTGCATTTCTTCAGAATTTGCTGAGATGCTACTAGCCCAAATAATGCCATCAGAAAGTGAACAGATCGACATACTAATTCCTCAGCATATAATACCCCTCAGTCTCCAGCAGCCCTGCTGTCACTCATCTTGACACAGCAGTTATGCTTTCCCCCCAGCACACACATTAGATCAAATTGAACCATCAGGTGTATCCTCAAGGATTTCTGAATTGGTGTATTTGACACAGGAAAGAGAAGTTCTGTTCTGTTCTTATCGGGTTGAGTTTTTGGATGGCAGCAGACAGCAGATGTATAGGTGGCATAACCCTGGGGCCATTAGAGATTCACCAGCTGGACATTTTTATTTTGGCTAACAGTAGTAACAGGAGTTAAAGTAGTG
Source organism: Bucco capensis (assembly GCA_013396975.1). Lineage (NCBI taxonomy): Eukaryota > Metazoa > Chordata > Aves > Piciformes > Bucconidae > Bucco > Bucco capensis. Next base: position 627,740 of record VWZO01011422.1, on the reverse strand, counting down.
TATCTTTGCTTCTGTCGTGCCTGGAGAGTTGCTATTATAAAATATCAGAGGGATTTATATTAATGAATACAGTCATTTTAAGGGCAAGCATTAATTTGGAGTTTTCTGGAGTGATATGAAAAGATAACCAGGAAATTCTAGAATTCCTTTAGAAGATCATTGGAAAAGGAAAATATAGTGTTTTGAATACTAAAAAGTCTACTTGAGCTATTGAAAAAACTTATTTTTGTTAAAAAATTTTTACTGATCAGCTGCTTATGACTATCACCGTGTGAAAACTAGAAACATACTGAGGTCTGCAACAAACTTGATATTATTTAGATGACAAGTTCAAAGTTTAAGCAAACTGTTTAGTGAGAACAGAATAATGGAATGTGAATAAAAATGTTTGGATTCCCTGACAGACAGAAGTCGTATTTAAAAAAGAATATCCAAGAGAAATATTGCTGGATGGTTTCTTTGCCAGAGTTTTCTGGGAAGTCTTGTCCAAAAAGAAAACTTACATGTATAGTTTTGAGGGCTTTGGTTTGGCCTCCTTCTGATAGTGTTACATTAATAGTGATGAAATGTGGGGATGCTGTTTATTTATAAAACATGGAAAAACCAAGTGTCATTTTTATCTGTATGCTTTAAAAATGTCAGTAAAACATAATTACTTTGCTGCTGCAGGGAAAATATCTGAAGTTAACACACTTTATTTTGATGGAAATGTCACCTCCTTGCAAAACTTTGGATGCTGAATTAAATATACAACTAAGTGATGCTTGAGGACACTGGTTTGAAATGCCCTGATTTTTATCTTGGGATCTTGTGCAGGATTTAGGGAAAGCATCTTTGTTACACGTAAGATGAATGTTTAAAGAGAAGAATCTTGTCTTTATGTTGCTGAAATATTTTGCCTCTTCAAACATATTTCATAATGCAAGTTGGTTTTATTCTCCTCAAATCTCTCCATAGGCTGAAAAGGTCTTTTGCTGTAATGAAACTTCCGTTATTGATAGGAGGTTTGTTTGTTGCCACTTTACTATCATACCTCAATGATTCCTGTGTTTCTTTTTTGGTTTTGGCTCTATCCTGTTTTCCATGCTCTGTTGCTGTGCACACTGTATGACAGTATCTGGTCGTATAACAGAGACATTGTAGAGCACTCTGGGTTCCAAGTCTTGCATAGGCAAGCAGCAAATTAGCCATGGAATTGCAAGTGAAGAGTAGAGGATTTTCTGGCACTGAGCTGTGACTCAGGAACATTGGGATATGTCCCTGCCTGAGAGGCAAAAAGGAATACCATAATACATGCTCATAGGGGACATGCTACATCCTGAGATGACTTGTGCACAGGCAGACTGAAAAGCTCTCTGGAGTCCTTAATGAAATCATCTGGGTCACCTATGACTCTGAAAAACTCTCCTCCATTCAATGATGGCATTGACAGACTGACTCTGGTGAATCTTACTGCTGGTGGTTATTCAAGATATTTGTACCTCCAGCTGCCTGCTCAGTCCTTCCACATGAGGTCACTGACTGTAGCAGGGCTACAGAAACGTGTGTTGCTGTTTCCAACTGGTGCAAACCATTTCCCTTTACCCACCAAGATACCCAGAGCACAACATGACTTTGCTTTTGCTGTCCCTGATCTGTCATGGAGTAGAGAGCTGGAATCAGGAAGCCCTTTAAATAGCTGTAATTATTTATTTCAGGGCAAATGAATCACAACCCAAAGCTGCATGATCAGGATTTTTTGGTGGATGAGGACCATTTGGCTGCTTGTTATTCACTGAGCTTTTGTAGTATTTGGCATTGCAATTTTATGTTCCCTTACTATAGTTTTCCATGAGCTGTGTACACACATACATGCACAATATGTGTGTGCATGACTAGACAAACTCGATTACGTGAAATCTCGGTTCTTAAGAATTTAAACCACAAACTGAGTGTATTTGGATCTGAACTGGCCCTTAGTGGCTCTTTAAGGTTTCAACTGAGCTGTGAGGCAGAATGTTTTCTTTTTTCTGTAATTTCTTGGAGAGCTTATAATTCAGACGTTTAATCTTTGTTGGTTTGTTGTTCTTTTTTTCCTGCCTGGTGGTTTCATTTTGCATTTTTATGGCTTGCTTTGATTATCCCTTTGTGTCCTAGTTTTCCTTAGAAGTTAAAAATGTTATTTCATTCTCATGTTTCTATATTTTTAAATTTTGTTTTAATGCTAGTTGTCACCAATTCTAAATAGTTATAAAATCACTCTTCATGCAGTTCAAGATGGAATTTAGCAGAAATAACTGTCCAGATTTTTGGTAGTGTGTGGTCAATTTGTGTCTGAAACATAATTTATGAGTGGTCCAAGTGGCTTCTGTAAAGCTACCTCTGTTGTATATGTGTTGCTATGACTTAGAAGCTAGACCTTCGCTTCAGTGTATTGTGTGCTCATCTAATTTTTTGACTAAATGTCAGGATCTCAGTTGTGAAGATCAAAATGATTCCTTCTTTCAAGTTCCATCAGGAAGAAAGCAGAGTGTTTGTTTTTGTTTTCTGTCTTGAAGAGATAAGGTTTCCTTTTCATCTAAATGTTAAGACTTTTCATCCTTGACTTTGAAGAGTCAAATAAAAAGCAGGAGATGAAGCTATTCAGATGTAAAGAGATTTTTGATCAGGCTGTTGTTGAAATCATGTAAGGAGAATAGCTGCATTTTAAAATATTTTATAGGTGATCTACTGAAGTGGTGTTGGGTTTTTTTTGACTGATGAAATGGCATGTATCAAAATTGGTATTTTCTTAACAGCTAAAACTTTAAGTAAGAACTGTGTTAAGAAACATCTCAGCCCTTCAAATCCACTTTCTAAAGTAGAATCAAGTTTGTGAGCTCTTCAGCATCAACTCTCTCAATGGGAACAGGCAAACTCTGGTTTATGCTTTGTGGGTTTCCCATAAAAGGACGCCTGGTAACCCTAGTATCACTGGCAAACTTAGGGGTCAAAGAGGAGGACGATGTCGGGGAGGAGAGGGGGGGACATCAACTCTGTCACTTTCCTTTAAACCTATGCATCTGTTGCTATGGAAACCCTGCAGCTTGATGCTGGAGCAACAGGAATTGTCACCCTCTGTCCCGATGCAGCCGTGCTGGGCGCGGCTGGACACCCGTTGCCGACTCCCCTGGTGCTTACCTGCGCACATGCTCATCTCCTCCTCCGGGAGCCTTAGTTAAGCGGCTGCGGGGCTCTGGGCCGAGGGAGCGCGGTCTGCCCCTCTGCACAAAGGCCACTCCAGGGCGGCAGGTGGACCACGGGTGCGGTACCTGCCCGGCTCTGGGTCTGGCTCTGGGTCTGGCTCTGGATCCGGATTCAGCCCCATCCTGGTCCGATCAGCCCGGGACCGCGCTTGTTTATCCGCGACCGGTGCTACCGGGAGCCACTTCGGGTGGATTTCCACTGAGGGGCGCTGAAGCACGTTTTAATGCAGCAAAAATGAATTAATACAGAAATAGTGAGAGACACGATTTACCGGATTCTTTTAAAAAGCGACAACAACCACCTCCAAAAACCCGCATAGCACCCCGCCTCCTGGCTCCCTTTCCCCAGCCGTGGAGAGCGAGGGAAAGAGGAGGTCCGAGTAGAGGGCGATAGGGACCGGGCAGAGCCGTGCCCTCGGCCGGCTAGAGCAGGGCAGGGCATGGTGGAGAGGCTTCGCCCTCCCTCCCCTTCCCCAGGGCCGAGCCGCTCCGGGCTCACTAGCCTCCCGACCCCCCTCCAGCTGCTGGTCCCGCCTCCCTCTTCCCCGCCTCGTCTTTCCCCTCCCCACCTCTTGTTCTCTCTTTTGGCTGCCGATCAGGTGGCTGTTGGTTTGGCGTTTTTTTAAGTTGTTTCACCGGGAAAAAATAATTTAAAAATAAAAAAAATGGGAAGAAGAAGAAGATGCCGATAAGAAGCTGATTGTAGAAGAGCCCTCCCTCTCCAGAAGAGCAACGTGCTTTGAATGAGGCTTCCCAGCCTCTTCCACTCCGTCTCACACACTGTCACTCTGCCTCTCGCTTGTGCACACTGTTGGTATGCGACCTCGGAGACGACTGCTCCTCCAGCCCAGGCTGGGGAGCCGCTGACAGGCAGCCAGGAGCCAGCCCCCCTGCCGGCTTTTGCTTTTTCTTCCTGCTTTTGCAAACACACACGCACACCCCCAAAGCCCATTTAATGCTGATCCACTCAGGCGCCATTAGCGGGGGTACGTCTTCGGGGAGTGTTTTGGTTCTTTTTTTTCCTCTTCTTTTTTTTTTTTCCTTTTTTCCTTTTTTTTTCTTTTATTTTTTTTTTTTCCTTCCCGCTCCTTCCCAGCACTGGATGGTGCAGCATTCCCGGGGCCTGTGGTGTTACAGCTCGACTGCGTTTTATTATTTATCTATCTATCCATCTGTCTCTCCTCTCTCCTTTGCCCCCACCACTGCTCTGTCCGTGCTTTTTAGATTCTTCCCCCCCCTCTCCCCGCTTCTCGCCGAGTGCCGGTGCAGAAGACCGGCGAGCAGCATCCCTCGCTCTCCCTTCCACTGATGTGGGACTGAGCCTCTCCCGCGTGTAGCATGCTGTAGCCGAAAAAGAAGAGAGGATAGGGAGGGGGGAAAAAAAAAAAAAAAGAGGGAGAAGCGTCTCTCTTTCCCTCCCTCTCCCCTTGTTTACCGCGGATTGACTTCATGGCTTCTCTGTACCAGCGGTTCAGCGGGAAGATCAACACCTCCCGCTCCTTCCCCGTTCCCCCCGAAGCGAGTCACCTCCTGGGCGCCCAGAGCAGCGAGGAGGACGGCGCTGCCGGCAAGACCTCGCGTCCACTGCAACAGGAAAGCAGCCGGCCCCGCTTCCAGTACCAGCCGCGAAGTGACTGCGAGGAGGAGGATGTAAGCGCCAGTGCCGGTTGGGTTGGGTCGGGTTTTGGCTGTCTTCCCCCTCCGTCCTCCCATCCTGCCGGATGCCCGTGTGCCCCTTCACCCTTGGCGGCGATTTCTTGTGTTTGTCCGCTTTCCAAGCGGGTCTTTGCGCTTCTGTTCTTTCCCCCAAGTGCCGGGGATGGTTCGGGACGCAGCCGAGCCCAGTTAGGGCTCTCTCGTCCCCGCACCTCTCGCCTTTACCTGGCTCCTTGCGCGATTCTGCGCTGTCGTGAAGCGGGGCTGGGGGCTCTGGGGTCATCACATTTGGAACCGGCAAGTCGAGCTCCGGCCGTCTCCCTTCAGGAGAGGTGACAAGGCTTCCCCTCTTTTTTTTTTTTTATTGTTATTGCACGTTTCACCCTTTCACACTCCCCTGGGGCAGAAGTCTTCACCTTGTCCCTCCCTCCTTGCTTTCCCGTCAGCCTTTCCCCACCTGCCAGCGGGGAAACTTTTTAACCCCCGAGCAGCCGTTTCTGGGTCTTTCTCTCTGTTCCTTTCCCATCTACCCCGAACAAGCCCCCGCGGGTAAGGCGCAAACTTCGGCTGCGCACCTTCCGCTCCCGCGCTGCCTCCGAGAAGCAGCGACTTCAAAGGGAGCATCTGCATATTGCCTTAGTAACGAGTGACTCATGCAGGCCACCAGCTCGCTGCTGTGCCTGATGGAGTTAAACTAGCTTGGGTCGATCGCGTCTCGTTCTTTCGGGTAGGGCCTGGGGGGGAAGAGAGGATTTAGGAAGTGAGGGAGACGAGGAAGGGCTGGTGGTACATCAAACCGGGTGGCTGCCTATCGCTGAGCGATGTCAGGTTTGCAGAGGGCTTTGAGTGTGTTTTGCCTCTGTGGAAGCACACACAAGGGGAAGCAAATGACTGCAGCTGCGAATAATGTTTGTGTCTGTTAAAAACACTTCTTGCCCGGGTGGGATGCGTTAGCTTTGCGGCAGAACTCGGCTCTGGCTCTGGGAGCCTTCCCGGGAAAGGCACCCCTTCAAGCCGAGACAGCAGGTCTGCCTCACTCAGAGGAGAGTGCTGTGTTCGCACGGAAACTTACTCTGGATGTCTTCTAATTCCTTGTCCCTTTTACTGTCCCTTTGTAAAGATTTTCGCAGTCCCTAAAGCAAGTGCACTTCTGCCAGCGACGAGGCAAATCGATCTCAATCTCCCCGAGGTGATTGCCACGCTGATAGCCCTCAGGGATCAGCGCTGACAGGACCCCGAGTTTACTCTTCTCTGTGACCCGCTCAGTGGCAGCGATCTTGGCGCTGCAGCTCCTTGGCCCTGGCTAGCTGCGGGACGAGACCCCTCCCCGCACCTGAGCACCCGCACCTAGCCGTGGCCTTTCCTAGCGGGACTGGGGACACGGGGCCCTTCCCAGCGGCGTACTGGGCTCTAGGTGTCGCTGCGGGCCAGCGGAGAGCCGCATCTGGGGCTGTGATCGGGCACATTTCCTTCATTACTTCACTGTTTTAATTTCGCTTTTTGGGTTTGGAGATGGCAGATGTCTGGAGCCGCTTCTCTGATCACCAGAAGCGCTAAGCTCGAAAGCAGAGCACGCATTTTAGCATGAGCGAGGGATTTATGCTGACAGGCTCGAAATAATATTAGTAAGAATAATATTAAACTACTAGAGGGAGAGTTGGTTTGTGTATTTTTTTTCCTGCCCTCAGGGCTTGTGGGTGGTTGGACAGCCTTGTTGGGCAGTGCCGTCTATAGAGGGAAAGGTGCCTATTTAGGTGTCTCCCGCAACGAAGTGCTAAAAGCGCAGCCGGAAACAGAGATTTGGGGTGACTTCTAAACTCACGTGTGCACTTCAGGTGGATTATTTTTAAAGGGGGCAGCGTGTATAAGAAAGCACAGTGGACTAGATCGGACAATTCAGAGGTGCTGTCGTCCAACAGAGACTAGGCAACCTGCATTAGGGGGTGTCTGGTCTTTCGGGTTGGAAGGATGAAGTCGTGACGAAGCCAGTCGAAATGGCCTTTAAAGCATGTGTTGCAGGAAGAAGGGGTCCTGCCTGCGGGGACTGGAGGCAGAGGGCGAGCATAGGCAAGAAGGAAGGAGGGACTGGTGGAGCTGTCTGCGGTGCTGAGCCCTATTTGTGCCAGGCAGAAGGAACGCTCTGTGGTGCTGAAACCGCCTGGGTCTGGCGCCTTGCGACTGCCGGTGGCCTCTTGACCTTGGCCATGGCGAGGTCGCGGCAGAGAGATGGGGTTTCTCTCCTACCCCTGGCTGTAGCAGACAGGCTTGCCCAGGACGAACAAATGCAGCTTCGGCCATGAAATCCCTGAGGCAAAGGGAAAAGTGAGGCAGGCAGGGACTATGGGAGAAGTACAAGGAGAGCAGTGTGTTGGTACAGGGGACCAGGAGGGGCATTTGCTGTTGCTTAGTATGGGGAGGGGCTTAATGAGACAGCATGGAAACCCCTTTCAAAGGTGATTAGATTTCTGATTTCTCTTTTACACAAATACTGTAGTGGGGCATTCACATTGTGTTTTATCCTTCAGTGTCAATCTACTAGGAAAAGCTAGAGCTTAAATATATAGAAACAAAGTTTTGTTGCCTGGCCACACTTGAAAATACCAAAACAAACCTGAGAAAGAGGCTGTTCTGTTCCTAACTTTGTCATATGATTAATAATTGGGAGAAACCCAAGGGTTTTTTGTAGGTTACTGATGATGACTTTCCCAATTGAAATATGTGTGCTGCCTTCAGTACTACATTTTTAAGCACTGCTACAGACCTTAATGCAGTACAAAACAGATGGAAAGACAGGATCTTGCCTTTGAAGGTCACAGTATTGTTAGTAAGCATTTTGTCCGCTGAAAGTATTACTGATGGAAAAATACCAGATGAAACTTGTATGAAGCTAAAGATGAAGCAGTAATTTTTAAATAAACAACATTTAAAACAAAGACAATCATGATTTAATATGACAAATGTTCATTTCACCTTACAGCCACATCTGAGATGTACTTGAGGATATGGGTTTTGTTAAATGAACCATAGCAAAGCAGAAGTCACAACATTCTTCAGTATTTTGACAAGTTTTCATGATGTTTCAAATCATGCTGGCTATGTGAGAAAACATCTGTATTAGACCTAACATGTGAACAAATCCTGGGTTATATATAGCAAGTTTTTCATGTTAATGATTAGCCTGATAAAACAATCATGTTATTTATGAGAGGACTAACAGGAAAACTAAATCCTTTATAAATGACCCCAGAAAGCCACTTCCCAGCTGACTCTATGGCAGTATTGATACTGAAGTTAATTATTGCAATGGCTGTTAAATTTCTGATTATATTTTTCCTTTGTTGTAACATTACCTATTCACTACATTCATTTAGATATAAGGAAATACATGTGAAGACTCTTAGTAAAATCTAGTGTGCTGCTATAGCAGATTATGAAGAATTTTGGTATCATAGTTCTCCTTTTTCAAATGATGAGGTTAGTGCATTCCATATTGTGCTGTGGAAAGGACTTTCTCCTAAATGTTGCCTTGAGAATTTTTTTCTCATAAAATAGCCCTTCTTCATCTTTTCCATGCTTTTTCTTCTTTGGCATCACAATGATTAATGAGTTTAATTTTTGCAGGCAACTGCCAGGAGGTGCTGAGTAAGATGTATCATGCTGATTGTGTATAACCCCGCTCCTTTTAATTACTGCAATGATAACAATACATTAATCAGGTGCATAAGAAATTCAGCACTTTCTCTGTAACACAGAATATTGATCTATAAGACACTGACTATAAAATGATGATCACAGAAGTAATTTTTTAATTAAATTTTGCATGATAAGTTATGTGTTAAAAATACTGAACCTCTACCGAAACATTTTAACACTTTTCTCCATAAAGAGCTGGATGCTGTGTTCTTACAGGTTCATTACTTAACCAAAACTTCTGTTGGCTTAAATAGGAGACTTAACCACATAAAAATGGCCAGACTCAGAGTACAAAATCTTACATTACTGTGAATATTCTCTCCATAACTGAATTCTGAAGCCTTTCCTGAATTTGCTTAAAAATATATTTGGCCCTATATTCTACCTTTCTATTTTTGCTATTGATTATTCAGACTGATTTACATTTTGAGAAGTTTTTCATTCAGATACAAATAGCAATAATTTTGAAATGCTTCAGTAAAACTGTGTTTCCTGCTTGAATAAATTAAGGATTAAGTGAATCAAATATTATTTGTTAATTGAAGGAGTCTGAGAAAGTGAGAATCAAAGCCACTATTAATGTAAAAAATATTGTTGTTTGGTGTGTCAGACTTGCTGTTGCATGTAATTGAAAGTATTAATTTTAGTTCATTATTTGTCTATTAGGAAGAGGTATTGCCTCCTAAGAAATATATGTCAAGGACAGTGTTTCAGAAAAGTTGAGGCCTGAGCTGCAGACAACAGGCATTTCAGAAGCAGTTGGTCTTTTCCCCAAAAGATAAGTGATTTATTATACAGAAAGGTTTGTAGGACTGCAGGAAGCAGAACATTACCATAAAATACAGTAGTGTAAATTGTAAATAGAAGACTGTCAACACATCTGAACTACTGTGCTTACTGACAGAAACTAATGGTTAAGTCTGTAAGAATGTCATCTGCTGCTGCTTCTTGGTGAGTTCTTGGATGCTAAACTCATCTTCATGGCTGTTATCCCACAGCCATGAAGATGTAGATACTTGGGACTAGTTCTTTCAGTGGAAATAGTTAGGCCCTGCTGACATTCTGTAAGCTCACTTTTTGAAATGAATAACAACTACAGCTTACTTTCTTTAAAAGAAATAATTATAAAGCTTATAAAAATCATGGGGTTTATTTGCATGGAAGCCCATTGTGTATTTTGTGATTACTGAGTAGTGGGCACTGATCTGGAGGTGATATATATTTTATTCTTTTATTTATAGCTATATTTACAATTAAGCTACCTTATGGTATTTGTTGCCAGTTTAAAATCAGCCCCAGTTTCTGCAGTCTTAGTAGCCATGATGATGATGCATGCACTAAAAAAAAAAAAGCTTCCAGAGAGAATATATTTTTAAGTGTTCAGGATATTCAGGAATAACTGTGTGGAGAGGCTGAATCATCTAACAGTAGTAAACTGTGCAATAATTTGGGATACCTCATGTAGAGTATTTGGCTCATGTTTTTTCTCTTGAGTTAGTTTCCAAGGAGCTTTCAAAGACATAGGGGATAGGAAAAAGAATCTAGGAGTATGTGCTGATTGCCATTCCTCTGTGTATTTTTGTTTCAGAAAAGGCCAGAAAAAGGTTGTAGGGTGTCCATCACAGATTTGAAAATACTCTTTTCAGAGTTAGAAGATTTTTGTCCCCTGAAATAAAAACGTATACATTGATTTTTGGCTAATATGTTGATGCTTGTGATTGTCCAGAGAAATTTTTCATTGAAGTTCATTAACTGCAAGTTGATTTTACTGGGACTTCTGCCTGATGTGCTGGATGATTCCCAGCATGTTGCTGTGATCTATGTGCCTTTTCTCCCTGTGACCAAGGGGTGGCAGGGTGTCTTGATTACACTGTTCCTGTAGAGTACTTGGCATTTCATGGCTTTCATAGTAAAGCACCAACCATTTGTTTGCACACTCATACCTACATGTCAGGATTATATTTTATTCTTTATTGCTTTCTCTAGCTTTGATTGGCTTGATGACAGTTTTGTAACTCTCTTTTACACCATCAGGGAGAACTATTTGTTTCCATAGCTCATCAAAAAAGGGTTCAACAGCAGTTTTAAATAGTCCCATACTCAAGCATGGGGAAGGGACAGGAGAAATTCATCTTTCTTCTAAAGGAATGTTTTTCTCCTTTTCCCCAAGCATCTTGTACTCATACTGGGTAGTGATACAGTATAGATTATCAAAAATACACACAGATAATTTAGGCTTGTAAGTATAGAGATTTTTTTGAAGAGATTTGTGATCAAATAAAAAAAATGTGTTGGAATCTATTTCCTAGTCAGGTGCATAAATACTTATTTTGGATCAGATTCTTACTTAGGCATCTTTGGAAATATTATCTGTATTCATTAAATTGTGGGTGTTTGGTAGTGCTGAGATTCCCTGTAGATGTGTTAAAGCATATTTTGAGTCTGTGCATTAGTCTATAAGAAGTGATCTAGTGTGCCATAATCTTTACTGTCAATATGTAGCTAAAAATGAGATTTAAGACATGGGCATTGGGCAAAGGTATGTTTTGCAGCACAGAGCAGTGTAGTGGTACAATCCTGTGAGGTGCTTTGAAGGGTGAATGGACTGTGGTTTTGTGAGGTAGAAACACAAGCCCTTTACAACTTTTCCACCTGCAGGTTGTTTGGAAACTTTCATTTCCCACATTCAACTGGAGTTTCAGTCACTTCTCAGCGTTTAAGCACTTTAATTTAGAGATTTTCATACTTTGTTTTGTTACAATAGCACTTGAAAGTCTTCCCAAAGGATATATCAAAGCTAATGCAGTTTTTATGCCTCAGGGGACTTTGTGATATGGAGCCAGGGAGAGAGGAAGAGAAGGGTCTGAGACATATCCACACTGCAAGCAGGAAGTTTAAGCAAAGCTAATAGAGTGTGTGAGGTAATGTGAAAAAGGCCAGTATTGTGCATCTCTGCTGATGAAGTCTTACCAGATTTCTGTTAAGCATATTTTTTAATCACTTATCACATTGTGTAAGTTATTTTCCTTTAAACAAGGTGCTTGTTACTAGAGCTTTACTATTGCGTAGATTATTCCATGGATTCTTCCATGAGTTGCTGTCTCCATGCCTTATTAAACTGCATTTAACATTATTACCTCCACTTCCAGGTGGAAAATCAGAGGCTGAGTTGACAGTTGTCTCATAGACAGTGCATCTTAGCTCTGTGGCTTAGCCCTGTGAGCTATTGCAATTTCTGGTCCTGGGCTGCAGGGGCTTTAAGATTAAAAATTATTCCAGTTATCACCAAGCATATTCTTAGAGGTGTAAAACTAATTGTGAAGTCTGGCACATTTAAGGCTTTGCTGTATCTAGCACTCATTGCAGACAGTTTTCATGTGACATTTCAAACGTCTGATGTTTTTCTCTAGCTGCTCAAGGGTTTGGAACTTTCTTTGGGAGAAGGGAGGTTTAAAGCATCCACAAGAAAGGACAGGAATATCTTATTAGTTTCATAATATAATATTCTGGGGGCGTGGTGGTGGGCTTTTTTATATTATTTTTTCTTTTCTGTATTTGTCAATAGCATCTGCTCCAGCATTTCAAGCAGATTTCACCCTAGGCATACCTCAAAAGCAAATGCAAATTTCTCCCCAGGCTTGCTATCTTGGATGTAGAGAGTTGCATGAAATGGAAAAGCAGCAGTGGGAAATGGCTGGTAATCTCAGCTCTAGTTACACCACAGTCATTAATTTTAAAGTGTTTATGACAAAAGTATGCATACATTTTTTATTTTCCATTAAAATGAGCTCAAATTCTCTAGAAAAGAAAGTAGCTGTGGTAGTTTGGTCAGAGGAGAAATAAAACCCACGGAGACTGAACAATTACAGATGTTATTGCAGTCTCCAAGCCACAGATTTGAAGACACTTGGTGAGCAGAGCCAGCAGCAGATTTACAGAGGATCCCTGTGCCTGCTGCTTTCCTCCCATTCTGGCAGAGGCAGAATCATGTCCAGCATCTGGGCAGCAGCAGGAGGCTTGTTACTGCCAGTTTTCCCTTCACAAGGGTATGAGCAGTGGTTTGTAGAGCCCAGTCATGTAGAGTTTGTGGCTGTGAGGATGAACTCGAGTCCTGCAATGCCAAGTTGGAGTGACAAAGTCTTAGAAGGACAGAAGAAAAAAGTGTGAACTGCTGGCAGTAGCCAAGCACACATTCATGCTTGTGCTAGGGTCATAGAAAAGCAATCTGGTGGCAGCTGCTGCTGGCAGGTAGGGTGGATCTGAGGTGGATGTCTTTTATTTGCTCCCAAAACCTCACAGTACCTTAAGAGCAATAGAGGCTGCAAGCAGAGCTTAGCTCTTCCTCCCTTCATTTCCTCAGCCCTCCCTCATGGAAGAAAAACTCCATTTTGCTTGTGCTGTCGGGAAGCCATGAGTCAGTGCTGCCTAACAGGTGGCTGCTGGCAACCTTATCTCTTCTCTGCCCTGGCGCCTAAAGATGGATCTCCAAGCAGAAACCTCAGATGGCTCCTCTCCAGCCATTTCACAGTGACATGCCCTCTGGCACTGCAAAATGCAAGTTTCATCTGCTGTCTGTCTCCCTTGCTCTCCTCTCAGGATAGGCAGGTTGAGTTATCAGGAACACAAGGAGCCCTGAGCAGAGAGGAAAGAGGATGTTTGGATCTGCTTTAAATAGTGTTTGACCTCTTGCATAAGGGACTGATTGTCCCAAGATAAGTTTATTGAATACACAGCTCTGAGATTTGCACAGATTGCCCATGGGATTATGTTTCATGTGACGGTAGAATCCTTTATTTATTTGTCATTTTTTGCTAAATCCCTCCTCATGTTTCTAGATAATCTATATTAAATTGCATTTTTCTTTGGTTTTGTTTTTTCCTTTAGGTGCCAGAAAAGAAAGGTAATATTTAAAAGATCAAACATCTATTGCATTGTTGATAGGGAAGCTGTAGAAATCAACAATGATGTTGCCATAGAGACATAAATAGTTTGTAGTGAACCAAGGATTTCCACTTCTACTAGTCTTCCTGCTACTCATACTGAATGTAAGCACTTTATTGATACACTTCCTCTGTCTGGCATGTAGTAACTTTATTTTTTTTAAATTTGAGTGTTTGTAATCCCAGATACAAGAGGAGGTAGTTGGAGAAAACACTGAAGATATTACAGTGTTTCTCTTTGTATTAGAGAGTGGTCTCTCTAATATAAAGTGGGTGCTGTTGGAGCAGCTTCTTTGTTCTGTTGTGAACTGCAGCATAAACAACATTTGTCAAAACACATGCAGTGGTTCATTGCAAATGAGTAATTAATAAAGACCGATGTAGCCAAGGGTTAGGATCACAGTACCCAATCTATTATACTTGCCTTGTTTCTGCTTTCTGAGTTTGGTGTGCTCAGAAGAGGCTTCCTCAAGGACTGGGTAATTCTCACTGATTCCTGGGAGCATTTCTGTACCTTCTATTTGAGGTGGCATGGATCTGAGGTGGAGCACTGGAATGCCCATTAGGGCAGTGTTGCTGTTCCTGGGTTTGCCACTGGCCTGCTGCATGACCTTCAGCTAGTTGTTTATCTCTGTGGGGCAGGACCTGCATCTGTTGGATACCATAAAGGCATCAAGGCCACGACTTCATTTGTGGCTTCACTGTCATGATGTGGAATTATATAATTTCTGCTTTTGGCCTAAATCTTTGGGCTAAAAAGAACTCATAGAAACATGAGATTATTGGTAATTAGCAGTGTGGTCATTAATTCTGATAGTGGCAACATTTGTGGGAACATTGCTAATAACCCAAACAGGCCTGATTGTGCTTGTTTATGATGGGCTAAAGGTCTCTTTCATTACAATGTTTCACAGGCAGTGCCAGGAGCTGAGAATCACTATAATGTACATTTTTCTTTTAGCTAAGAAAAGCTAATAAGCATCTGTAGTTTTGAAAATGTCAGATTGAGCCAAAGTGCATGCAATTAGATAGGGATAATATAGCAGATAATAAGAAGATACATGATGCTGAATGAGCAGTTATCAGACTACTGTGCTCTGGCTGCTAAAGTGCTATGTGTCATATAAAAGAAAGTGGTGGTTGGTTGAGGGAAAACATGCCACAAGTTGTCAGAGATGGAAATGTGAGCTAATGTGGTAAAGTGACAAGGTTAGTCCTGGGGGAGTATAAACTTGCACATCAGGCTCTTGATAGATGGAAGGGTTGTCTAGGTTAAAAGTCATGTACTTGGGAAGGTGGGAAAGGCCACTGAGGGGAAAAAAGGAAGCACATGTGCAAAGGAAGATGGACAGAATGGAGTCATTTGTGATTACTGTCTCTGAGGTTTCTTTTCTCCCTCTTCTCAAACCTACTGTCTTATGTGTGTGATGTCTGGGCTACTCCAGCTGTTGTACTGTGTTAAAAACCTTTCTGATGCAACTTCTTTGTCCAAAAGGAGATACTGCCATGACATACTGATAAGAGGGTGGATGTGCAATTTCAAGTAGTGTCCTCAGTTTAATTTGCCACTGGGGAAAAGAATGAGGCAGACTCCAAAAGCAAGAGAAAATAGCAAAAGAATGAAAACCAGAGAAGTGACAATGAAAGGAAAGAAGAAAGAGGAAGGCTGTAATGCACAGAACTGAATGCCAGCTCTGATATGGGAAGCCAAAGAATTTTGCTTCCAAAATATTTTTTGCTATAGGGCAAAATATTTCTTGTGGCTGAGACAGAATATTCCACATTTACTCCTTTCCTTCTGCTTAGCCCAATCCAGGAACTAGCTCTGGGCAGGGGGATGGATTCTCTGTAATCTGGGAGAAGATGATTTTTTATCTCATATTTTTTCCAGAAATGTCTTTCCCACCTCTGCTGAAGTGTTCTGATGTCCCCAGAGGGGAGAGGTTGGAAGCCATTTCTCCTGTATTTTGGTTCTATGATAACTTTTACCAATGCCTTTTTTCTTTGGAATGCAGCAAGTATTGAATTTCTTTATAAAATATCTGACAGAAAAGCTGGTGCTGCACATGTTTCATCCTCTCCTCTTCTGTAATGTCTTTAGGCAGATATTCTGTAAGTAGTTAATTAATGACCAATTAATTAGGTAGTGTTACAGCTGCAATCTTAGGAAAAAAAATGTTCTTATGAAATGTTTGCATTGTGAATAACAAATGCAAGGTGTATTTTGACACTTAGAAAACATTGTACCTTTCCATTTCAATTTACACCAGAATATATCCCTTTTTGGTGTAACCTCAGCCTGAATTAATGGTGTTTGTGTTACAGGCTTGTACAGAAGCATATGTTTGATACAGATGTTTGGAGAGGTCCCAGGGAGAATCTCCTTATTTCCTCAGGCTTTCACTTAGAGATGGGAGCTGAGAGTTTGCCGTGCCATTAGCATCCAGTGCAGTCTGCAGTTATGTTGATTTTCAGGCTGAGTCTTCATCTTTCCCCACTCTTCACCATTATGCATTGTTGCTCAGCTGGGAGATCTGTCACTGAAAAGCATGTTTTCTGTACCCTTTCCTTCTTGCATTGAGTCATTCTGAACTCTGGTTCAGGTCTGTCAATGTAGGTTTGTAAGAATGGAGTTCCTGGCATGGGCTTGGATCAAGTTTCTGTTAAGAAGGCTTTCAGAAGGTGTCACTGATGTCTATGAGCACTTAAGGTCAGGGTGGATTGAAAATCTCTTCCTTTGAATGTTCAGGGAAGCTCAGGATGCAAATTCAAAAACCTGTGTACACATGTCTGAAAGTATTACTTTTGTGGTTGGTTTTACAGTCCAGTCAATAGTAAGTGGCATGCTCCTCAAGAAGCTGTCTTCTTCAGGCATTAGGCAAGCCTCATACTAGAGAAGAGATAGAAGAGAGGAAATTAGCTGTCATGCTACAGCATCAGGGAATACTGTTTTTTCTCTTCTGGATACAAGGATGCAACTGCACAAGTCTGTAGCAGCTTTCTCCTCTCTGGATGAACTAGCTTTCTAGTATCTCATGGCACTAGAGAGAGAAGGTGAAGGTTAAGAGCAAGGTTAAAACCAGTTTAATCCCACTCTATAAACCTGCATGTGAAATCCCTCCAATTACAACCATAGTCCTTTGCTGTTTCTTCCTGTCTGAGCCAAGCTGAAGCTCTTCTAGAAGTGGGCTTTTGGCAGATAGCACAATGCTATCAGGCTGGAAAGATATGTGAGAGTGCCATAGTCAGCTTTTTAACTGTGCAATTTAGTACAAAAAGTAGGGAGCAGCAGTTTGAATCAGAGGATTGACTTTGCTCTAAAGGTTCTACAAAAGGTTCCTTTTTTGCTAAAGACAGATTGTGCCAGTCCAACCTGAAAAACTATAATTTAATTTGAAAGCACCATTCTGCATTCCTTTCACCTGATCTTGATTGGTGACGCGCCATAAAATTTTGCTGTGGTCCACTGGAGTTCAATAGATGAGAATTTCCTAACTTCATGAAATGATTAAAAGCACTACAGATGTGTTTTATTAGCAAGGCTTCTGATAACTCAATCAGCAGAATTCAGGTGCCTTTATGAAAGGTTTGGTGAGCATTGGTTGAATCATAGAATGGTTTGCATTGGAAGGGACCTTTAAAGGTCATATGGTCCAACCTCCCTGCACTAAGCAGGGACATCTTCAACTAGATTAGGTTTCTAAGAGCCATGTCCAACCTGACCTGGAATTTTTCCAGGGATGGGCCATCTACCACCTCTCTAGGAAACCCAATGTTTCACCACCATCATTGTAAAAAATTTTCTTCCTTCTATCTAGTTTGTCTCTCCTCTGTTAGTTTATAGCCATTTTCTCTTGTCCTGTCGCAACAGCCCTGCTAAAATGTCTGTCTCCATCTTTCTTAAAGGCCTCTTAAGTACTGGAAGGCTGCAATAAGGTGTCCCCAGAGCCTTCCCTTCTCCAAGCTGAACAACCCCAACTCTCTCAGCCTTTCTTCACAGGATAAGTGCTCCAGCTCTTGGATCATTTTTGTGGCCCTTTTCTGGACCCAATCCCGCAGGTTTATGTCCTTCTTGCGCTGGGGGCCCCATAGCTGAATTCAGTACTCGGCAAAGCAGAGCAGAGGGGCAGAATCACCTCCCTTGAACTGCTGGCCACACTGCGTTTGAAGTAGTCCAGGATGCAGTTGGGCTGCAGGTGCACATTGCTGGCTCATGTCCAGTTTTTCATCCACCAGCACCCCAAAGTCCTTCTCCACAAGGCTGCTTTCAATCCCTTCACCCTCCAGCCTGTATTGATACTAGGGATTGCCCCGACCCAGGTGGAGGACCTTGCACTTGGCCTTGTTGAACTTCATGAGGTTCATGCAGACCCACTTCTCAAGCTTGTCCTGGACCCTTTAGATGGCATCTCAGCCCTCTGGTGTGTCAACTACACCTTCAGCTTGATGTTGTCTGCAGACTTGCTGAGGGTGCACTCAATTCACTAGGATGAAGATATTAGCATTGGTCTCAGTATGAACCTCTGAGGGCCATCACTTGACACCAGTCTCCATCTGGACATTGAGCTGTTGAATGGCAGATTGCTGAGAGATGTTAATTGAGGAGAAGGCTTTATGCTTAAAGTAACAGAAAGCAAATGATAGTGCATGTGTGTGACAGAGGTTTTTCTGCTTTGCACAATGCTGTGTTGATGAATTGTACAAGAACTAATGTCTGTAGCAGTGATAAGTGAGGTCTGTCTGGCTGATTTTGGCAGCAGTCCACTCCTGTGTTTTTCTTTAACCCAGAGCCTTGAATAGCACTGAAAAGCAGAAGGCAGTAGATTGGTTTTATGCATGCTGCCTGTGTCTCATCTACAAAACTCATCTCCTCCAGCATGTTGTGTCATAAACAAAAAAAAAAAAATCCACTTTCATCAAATGTTTGTGAGTGATGAACCATTTCAGGACTGTTCTGTTCTCTTCAAAGCATTTCTACAAACAGAAGAAGAATGATTGATTGACTCATTGCAAAATACATGTTGGGCATTAGAGACTGCCTTTCCTCTCTCCCTCTCCCCCCTTTCAGACAGGCTGCCTGTGGCTCTCCAAAGAGAAGAGACAATATGACTACTTCTGTTTCATTTTTCTCTTCCATTTGTTCTCATGAATGCCAGGTAGAGGCTTGCTAAGGGGTAACTCGGCAACCAGATATCTGGAAACTAAGTCTCTTGACATTGGTTTGGATACCCCAAATTTCTAAGGCTGAGTGAACAAATCTGGAGTCTGCTTTTAGCCAAATGAGAGTCTGTCTATTGACATTGATAAACTTTCTGATGAAAATTTAGAATAAATATCATAGTGCTTACTTGTCTGTTCTTCCCCTGGAGCTCAGAGCACTCCAGAAAGGTCCAATGCCAAAATCTGTTCTTCACTTCACAGTGATGTAACCTTCAGAGTTTCTAAATGTAAATCCATCTGCTTGCTAAGAGACAAAGAGGCTTTTTTTCTAAATGGGTATCATCTCTTATCAAAGCAGGAGATTAGACTTTAGTATGACTTGATCTCTCCCCTTTGCTGGTAATGGTGGCAATGAAGAATCTATCTACCCTCAGGATATTTATCTAGGAGAAAGTTTCATTGTCAGACCCAGGCATTCCCAGCATTTTTCTTGGTCAGCTTCAATAATCACTGCTTCTCATTTATTCATGTCAATGGGCCTTTCTCCAGGGGACAGACAAGTTTTTTAAGATGAAGGATATTGTTGGAATATGAATAGATGGCTGTAATCAGGCCATACACTGGTTTAGGCTGGAAATTATAAGATTTCTAAGAACCTGAGCATTGAAGTATTGGAAGAGTTTTCCAGTACAACTGGGCAATGGTGAAAGTCATATCTAGCTTCAAGACACATCTCATAACTCTGTTTTTATGGGATTATATACCTGATGTTTTTGCATGCAGCCTGTGAAGAGGTCTCTGCCTCCAGCTACATAAGGGGAACTTTGATTTCAATTATGGAGGCTAAACATCTTTTCAAAGAAACTTCTGAAGAGGTAAAGGTTATTGCACTCAGGTTTTGTACAAAACAACATGTATTGGGTTATAAAGGGCTCAATCCATTATAAAGGGCTCAGTGCATTCCTTGCACAAATTGTTAAGAATGTTCAGTCAGGTTTGTCTCTGGATTGCTGCTTTTTAAACAAATTCTGTCAGGTGTACCAGGTATTTGATATTTCTGTAAGGATTTCAGGCTGCCTCCCCTGTAGGCCAAACACTTTTCCATTTCAAGAGGCAAGATGTTAAGACATCTGTCACTACAAGGGCAGCAGCATCTACAGGCAGCTAAGATGCAAATGGTCTGTGTGGACAAATCTAATTCAGAGCAGTTCCTTTTCTCTTATTGTTGTATAACTGCATGCTCTTGTTTCACCAAAGTGCTTCACTCTAGCATTTCTACACCGAGTCACAGAGTTCTTTACAGACAGTACATTTGCTTTTCTCCATAGCAAAGACAGATTGCAAAGGAAAGCCTATGGCTGAAAAGCTTTTGGAAGAACATCAGAGTTTGGTTTGTGTTGCAGGACCACTGTGGTGTAATCTGACTGCAAATTTGGATATCTGAAGAGAATTTGGTAGCTCAATATATCCAAATTATGAAGAGAACAAGCTCAGAGTTCGAGCTGCCTTACTGGGTATTTCCCTTTATTGATATAAACGATCCCTAGGCCACAAGAGCAGTGCTGTTTATGTGACAGA
The DNA here is from genome assembly GCA_013396975.1 of Bucco capensis. Classification (NCBI taxonomy): domain Eukaryota; kingdom Metazoa; phylum Chordata; class Aves; order Piciformes; family Bucconidae; genus Bucco; species Bucco capensis. The sequence continues at coordinate 607,489 of VWZO01011422.1, read as the reverse complement.
ATTGCCCAGCTGTAAGCACCCAAGTCTCACAAAGTGTCTGTATATCAGAAACACGCAGGGAAAGAGTTCACTTCATCTAGGAACACATCTGGTGCCCTTCAATGGCTCATTGCATTATGTGGGTTTAGCATGGGTTTAAGATGTATTGAAGATTTGAGTCAATTAAAGAACAACGGTTACTCTAGAAACTCTGCCTGGAGGAGGCAGAACTGCCCACCTGCTTCCTGATACTTTAGCAGCTGTGGCATTCACCAAGTCTAGCTTTTGTTCTCAGCCTTCTTCAAAACCCTGTCTCTCAGGATGAGATCTTGGCTCTTGCTGCAGACTCAGAAGGGCTCTCCTTTCTCTTGCCCTTTTGAGACACAAGAGGGATGGCTGGATTGGGAAAGCAAAGTATGGTTGTGTGGTGTTTGGGAAGAGCTCTGAGATGTAGGACTCTGCTCCTCAGCTGATGGTGAGTGTAAGAAAAGTCCAAGAAGGGCTACAAGACATGCCAGGCAATTTCTGTTAGCTTCATCCCCTCAGTATCCCTAATGCTGATTTTTCAAGCTCACAGTGAGCTCAAAATGTTGACAAGGTGGGAATGGCAGTGCTTGGCTTGTAAGCAGCTGTGTCCTTTATTGTGCCTGGCCCTGAGCTCTTTTGAAAATTTGACCTATGGCACAAACTTGTTTGAAACTAGTGCAGCCACTTCAACTAAAACAATGAAAGGCATACATGTGAAGATATTTAATGTAGCAAGACTGCTCTAAGGCAGCAAATTTTTTGCCAACTATTCCAACACTGGCAGAGGAGAAGGACCCTCTCTCTTTTTGGGTAACGCAAGAGGGGAACAGCAGAAGTGGTGCTTTCTGAAATGGTTGCTGAGGGAGTTGTGGTGATGCTGTGTCAGTGTTGTCAGAGGAAGGGATTGCAGAGGACATCATCTCACAAGTGTGAAGAAGTGATTTGAGTGCTCAAGACACTGAGTATCTATGTGGTGGGAATTGCCAAAATACTCTCCAGTTATCTCATGCCAGCAGCAGGGGGAAAGCATGCTGCATGTGAGCAGTAAGCCAGCAAACACTGTGGCTGTAACATGTGACTGGGAGCTAGAAAACTGGCTTCTGTTCCTATATACAATTTAATTTTTCAGGAGCCTTTAAACCCCTGTGTAGTATTGGGCAGATTTGCCAGAAGATTTTGGTTATGCAATAAAAGCTGTCTGACATTGTTTCTACAGTGCTATTAAGATAAAGCATTCTTATTATATCTTATAATCTTACTCATGCTTTCTAATCTTGATGTTTTTTCTAAGCCCTGGGCAAAAAGGCACAGTGATAGAAATAATTCACCCAACAAAATGTCCAAACTCTGAGGCACTAAAACTCCTGCCTTTTTTTCTAGTTCTCAAGGCAGCAAAGATCAGGAGGTGCAGCTTATACTGCTTGAAAGTGCTAATAGATGTTGAAGAGTCAGGATTTTCATGGTTGGTTGAGCTGGAATTTCACATGCCACCAAAAATACAATTGGTCTAAATCAGTGCCTCCCCAGGGCCATGTCTGCCCCAAGGGATAAGCTTCCCTCATGCCAAGGCTCTATGCACATGGCCCAGTGCAATATTCTTGTGGAAGAGCTGAGGGTAAGCTGCTGCTTACTCCTATTTATTAGTCACTACTTTATCTAGTGATTACCCACATGGCTGTAAACTCCCAGTTGCTTGTACAGGTTGTTCAGGGCTCCTCTCTGCATGGTATTGCAATGGACATCAGAGAAATCATCACCACATCAGGCACTCCAAAATATAAATGGTGCTGGGCTTAAAGGCGCCAATGAATCTCTTCATTCACCTGTTTTTAGTGTTGTCATTACTCTAGTTTCCTTGTGTTAGTCTTTAATTAAATGATTGCATGTTATTGTGTGGTGGTTTGTTTTTTTATTTTTGCCCAGGACCCCTCTTCCTATACTTACAGTGATTTAATGAAAAGCTCTTCAGTGTTTCATTTTCTCCCCATTGTTTAATGTATGGCCCTGGGCCTTAATCTGAGCTCTCTTCAGATGCTGTTTAATTTTTTCATGGGCTCTTCACTAGCATTTACTGCCACAATATTTATATCTCAAAACCTAGTGAATTTGTTTTCACAGGAGAGCTGCTGAGCATGAGGAGGGGTTTATTCTCATTCCATAGATAGCAACTGAGGAACAATTCTTAATGTATCTAGAATACCTTGGGTCAGGGACTATTTTTTGGGGAATTCAAAACACGAGTCTGTGATGTCAGTGACAGTGCTGACCCTCAGCATTTCTACGAAGAGAATCAGGAGTCTCAGAGGTAAACATTTGTGGAGTAGATAGCACTGAAGTGCTCACTTAGCAGAACTCAGCTTAGATGTTTTGTCCAGCATCACAGAGTCTGCTTGTGTGAGAGACAGGGAAATCATCTGTGTTCAGAATGCCAGTCCACTTGCTTACTCATGAAACTGTCCTTCCTCTTTCTTTCCAACTCAGTGCTCTCTTTACTACATGCTGTTTCTTTTCAGCCATGCATGTCACTGTGGGCTCTGCTAATTCTCCCTCATGAGACCTTTGTAGTGGAAATCCCTGTGTGCTTGAAGACAAGGTTCAGTTAAAGTTAACATTAGAGCAGATCAGTTCTATATGGACCTCTGATACTGAGCTGTATTTAGTTTTAGAGGAAGATTTGTAAGGAGAAGTAATAGCTTTTTTTAGGGTAACTGATCTTGTGGGTAAACAAACTTCCAAGTGCATGAGCCCTTCAGGTTTGAAGTCTTTCCTCTTGCATCAGTTGACTTAATGACACTTTCTCCTATGAACCCATATCTTTTATGTCCTCAGACCCACTGAATTTACAGAAGCAGTCCAATCTTAAAAAAGCAAGCAGGAAAACAAGACATGACATTACATGATAGCAAATGGAGTCCCCAGTGATTCATCAGTAGGTTAGAATAGGAGAGTGTGACCACAGACCATTGAGTTAATGGAGAACCTGAGAATAGTTTGGTTTTCATCCTTTCTAAGAACCATAGTGGAAATGAAATCCATCCATCTCTTTTAGCCTAGTGAAGGTGCTTGCTGAGGAAATGCTGCACTTCCTTTGCTTATGGAATAAGGAGAGCTGCTGCTGCCAGGGCTGTGTGGCAGATAGTGATGCAGCCAGAGCCTTGTCTCATCCTGTCCAGGCATGGTGCACCAGGGCATGGAGTATTGGTGCTGCTTGTAGATGAAAGGTATCTTCAAAACTGCTAAGTGTTACATGAGGTTGAATTGTTCTGAATTGAATCTGATGACTATCTGCCTGACACTTTCCTTCTGCAGGTCATGAGCCTCTGTGAATTATGCCTGCTTTGAGCTGATGAATTGTTTGAGATAGAGTGTAATCAGAGAAAAACATCCAGTCTGATCTGAGCATGCCCCAGTGACAGAGAATCCATCAAGGTGTTTAAGTCATGCAGTCATTAATCACTTTGCTCTTAACTGTTTGCCTTCTTTTTCACCTGAAGTTGTCTGTATTTGTCTGGCTTCAGATTTCAGGCATTGATCTCTGCTAGGAGGCTGCAAACCTTTCTATCATGCAAAATACATGGTAGGGGAAGAAACGAGTGCTTGATAAATGCAGGTCTGTGCTAATGTCACTTTTTTTTTTTCCTACTTTTGACTGGAATTACTGCAACTGTGGAGGTACAACTGCAACTCCTGTAGGTGTAGCTATGTCTGATAAAAGGCTATTTTGATCAAGTGCTATTAAGAGTTTAGTCCTGGCAGCACACAGCTCACTGTGGGCTCCTCATGGCTGCCAGAGACAGCAAGTTTGTGTTTGCATGGCTGACCTTGCTGAACTTGCTGCTGGGACTTAACTGCTCTAGGGACCTGAACTTCCTAGAACAAAGTAATTGTGAGCTGCAGTCTCCTATCACCAGCTATGAAGATATATTGTGTTTTTTAATTTATTTCTCCCTGATCCATATCTCTTGTCATGAAATTCAAATTAATTCTTACCACTTAGGAGTCAGCAAATTGCCTGTTTATTGTCTATGGGACTGATCAGAATGGAAATTCTGTGGAATGATATTTCTGGAGTTTGAATAAACAAGCTCACAGCTGGTGGAGTTCTCAGTTTTAACAGAAAACAAAAGTTTAGAAAGCACTGCTCTTTAACATACTTTATCATGGTATTTTTTTTTTAAAGAATAATTTATCTGAACATTAGAGTCTGGTTATGTGAAAGAACTGAGATCTGCAGGGCTTTGGCATTTAAGTATCTCTATGGAGGTGACCTAGAATCCTGCACCTTGGGCACTAAAATGATGGATTCATGGCTTGTGTGTGCAGACTCCAAATGAAATTCAAGGATAAAAGAAAGGAAAAGAGGGAGAAGAATAAGTAAGGAGGGAGACAGCCAGTTCTCCTGCCCAAAATATACTGTAGGTGTATGTTGAAACACAACAGCCTATCGAGGGGAAAAAGCAGAAGCAAGCACACAGTAATAGTTGCAAAAGGACTAAAAAAAATAAGCTGGTAATATCAAAATTGAGAAAAAACTATGACAGGAGCCACTACTGTTGCAGAGGGAGTAATTAATTTATCCTTTGTTGACAGGTTATGAGGGTAGATGGTAAACTAACCTGTATAACTTTGAGTGTGGTTAAATTGAAATTCAGAGCTGCTGGAGAAGCTGATGGGCAGAGGTCTGATGCTTCATCAGACACATCTGCAGGTCCTCAGCACTCCAACTAACACTGGTTTTCCTGATGTGCTTAGGCCTGCTGGGCAAAATGTTTTCCAGAAGTTCATAACATAGTTGAAGGGATGAGGAGAGAGATAGACCAAGGAGGTTACCTCCTGTCCTTCCAGAGCAGGATTTTCTCCATAATACATTCTTGTGTTTGTCCAGTTTGGCTTTAAATGATTCAAACAATGGGCACCCCTGAAGTATCCTGCTTCATAACTAGAATCTCAATGAGCCCCTCAGCTCATGGAGCAAAACCCTGCTGCGTGCCTCCAAGAGCTGTGTGTGATTTGGGATGGGCTGTGAACCATGGAATAGAAACTGTTCACGGCCAGCCACCTGGTTTGACCATGGCTTTGTCATATAAGCTATGGATCTCAGCCTAAAACAAACCAGCTGACCATATGTGTATTAATCTCTTTCTATAGGCATTTTGAAGTAGTATTCTGTGAGGGCAATGGGGAGGATTGGCTTCAGTGGAGCCTAGGCTAGTGCTGCTGTATTTGGACACCATTAATGGGATTACACATGATTTGTGATTTGGCATTACTCTTCTATTCCTCTCAACTGCCCGTTTGTAGATCAGTGTACACAGTAGTGAGCTCCTGCCTTTTATGGAGCTAAGTCAATGGAAATCCCCAAAGAAGAATTGAATATAACATTGATCGGTCGATGGTAGCAAGTCAGCAAGGCTTGTTTGGCAGCTTCAACTGAGCATGTCTGTTTTGCCATCTAAAACAGTCCTAGACACCTTTCTTTTATTCCTGGGAGTGAACATCAGTTGTGGCTGAGCTTTGCTAATCCTTTACTTTTCTGCTTCTGTGTTGCTGCTGGGAAGGTGCACATCATGATCCCTGTTGCATCACAAAACCAGGTAGTGTGTCATGTGGCAGGGCATGCATGGGCCATTCTCTTATATATTTCACTAACACATAGGCTGGGAGGAGCATCCAGAGCAATGTGTAGCCTAACTCCTCTGTTGCTGCTGCCTCCCAGATTCTTCCTGGCACAGGATAGCAAGAGAAAACATCTTTATGAGTTGAGTAGTGCACTGTCAGGGAGAAATGGAACAGCTATGTACTGAAATAGTGCTGATTCCCAGAATTTGTAAACTTAAGCCTCCACAATTTGAGATTTGGTGAAGATAATCAGGAGATTAAACAACTGTAAGCCTCCTTAAGGCTTTTTATGATTTGCTTATATCATTTCAGGCAATTGGGTTCTAAAAGATAGCTGGAGTCAGCAAGTAAATTCTAGTACTAAAACAGAGCAGAGTCCACACTGGATCAGACCAAAGGTCAAAATAGTTTCTTTTTCATCTCTTTGTCAATTGTCAGTGGTGGCTGCCTAGAGAAAGAATATTAGACTAGTGTGAGGAGAGTGGGTAGCTTCCCCTGCTTGTCCTCCCAGCAGCCTGTGGCTAAGGACATTTCTGTGCTCAATGCAGTGTCACTGGACTTTTCATACAAACACATATCAGTTTCTGGTATGCACTGCATCCTGGGGCAGTGAGCTTCACAGTTTAGCTATCTGCTGTTGTGAAGGGAAAATAGCAAGAAAAAGAAGTCTTTTGTAAGAAGAGAAACATTGCTATTCCTGCACACACCCTCAAAGGCTGACAGCCTCCTTCACTGCCTGCCCTAGCCCTACAGTGAAGCAATCAGTTCTTTAATTCCACATGTGACCTAGTCAGCCCCTATCCCCTTTCTTTCTATCAGTGGGGTAATCCTTTTTGTTTTGGGACAGAGTGGAATAGTTTTCCTTATGTCCTATCTCAGTGTTTCAAGGAACAGTTCTCTCAGCAATCTAAATTACTGCCTAGCAAAGTAAGAGAAACTGGAACTGACAGAGGCTGACCTTGTGCCCAGTCAGAGCAATCCATGGGCACAATGCAATAAATCTGCCAAACTATTCTAAGCAAGAAGTGTATTATTATTTACAGCAAGGTGAAGAACTCAGCTGGTGTCCCCGAGTGAGGATGAGCAGCAAAGGTCTGAATATTCTGGAAGTCTCTGTATTGCATTAGCAGTATATTTGAGACGCAGGGTGTGGGGAGTAGAGGTGGGAGAGGGCGGATGAGATTGCTATAAAAGTTAAGGTGCTGCTTCCTGAGAATGTGTCTGTGAACCCAGCTTTGCTGCTTCTCTTGCCCTCATGCTGTGAGTGTGTGCTGGAGTGGAGAGAGAAAGCAGCAGTGTCCCTGAAGCAGTGTGACACAGACTTGACTTTGAGTTTTAGCTCCCAGTTGAGAATTAGGTAAAATCAGATGAATTTCAAGCTGCTATAAAGGTTCTCCAAACTTCCAGGAAAGGAGGGGAAGATAAAAGAAGGGGAAGACAAACTTAGAAAGAGAGAGTAAGGGACAGTGCACAGAAAAAGGAGAAATCAATAGATGTGTGCCATTGCTTTTTGTCCAAGTGGCTTTGCCACTGGGCTGCTGGCATGCTAGTACATTGTAATGCATTTTTTCAAGCTATATGATGTTCTGAAGCCATGTCTGGTATCAGAGACCAGAATGAAAGTTAAAAGGCTGTCTGCCTTCTGCCCTGAGATCCACTCTTTGCCTTCGCTGTAAGCCACTGAACCACAATTAAAATAGCATGAACAGAGTGTGTGACTGAAATGAAGATAACAGCGTTCCCTCAAACCCTCTGCTTGTGCCCTTCAGAGAGCCTGTGACAGAAGGTAAGCCCTGCCTGTGGCTTGTATCCCTTGGGCACTGATGTACAGGTAAAAGGCCTTACAAGCATAGACAGACATTTATGGCAGGAGCAGATGAGGAGACAAAATTAGAAAATAAAGCAAGAGACAGAACTGCAGGCAAGACAATTACAATTAAACTGTGGGTTGTTTTGTTTTTTTTTCACTCCTTTTCCAGTACTTTAATGCTAAGAACAGGGCTTAGCATTGTCAGCAGTTAAGAAATGTTCTGTTTCTCCAAGCTGTTCAGCATGTCTTCAGTAAATCAGCAATTTGATGATCATTGCAGCAGCCCAAACCCTCCTTTGCAGTGGCATTACCATCCACAGTAGTGGGTTACACAAGCTGATGAAAGCACTCTATGTGTACTCTAACTGCAAATTCAAGGCCTAAGCTACTGTCTACATAGGCTATTTTGGCTCTTCTGCAGTACAGTTTCAGTCCTAATTGTTAGGATACATAATTTTAGAAGATCACTGTTTTTTGAGTTGCCTCCTGATGTTTCACCATCCAGTCCTAGCTAAGTGTTCTGTGGCTCACCTGGAGCCTGTATTCAAGTCTTCTCTGCAACTTGGCACCTCCATGGTGCAGCTCCCAGCCTGAGACCAGCAGGCTGTGGCATGGAGCCACTGGGAAAGGTAGAAGTTGTGATTTATGGGCCTCTCCCCCCCATTTTTACCTGCCTGTCCAGATGTGTCTCAGCATGACAAGCTTTGTGCCAGGCATTGCTGCTGCCTAGCAATCTGCAGGGAGAAAGCAAGCACTGAAATGTTGAAAGAGCAGCACAGTGTGTGCACCTGGCAGCTCTCAGCAGTGTTGCCAGTGCATCAGCAAACTCTGGCCACTGATCTAAAAATCCAGTGACCTGCTGATCTCTCTGCCCCTCAAGTGCTATTTTGGTTTTGCTGACTGCTTGGATATTGGTTTGTAGCAATCATAAGGGTGTACATGCTACAACCACATACAACTTTGCACAGTGGAGGGAGATAATGCTCTCTTTCTGTGGTTCACATAGAAACCTCCTTCTCTACTAATGTGATGACCTTTTGGAAAAATAATTTAGTAAATAGTTTTAAATATAGCAGTTGAGTATCAAGGCTAAAAAAACGCTTTTGCCAAAGATCATATACATATCTGGATTTTACAGTGTCCTATTGTCTGTGGAAGTCTTTGCTTTCTGATTGTGCAAATACAGTGAGTTTAGGACCCTGATTATGCCAATCATTTATTGTCTCCATAACATTTTTTTCCCAGTATTGCCTAGTGTCCTGGTGACTTCAAAGTAGCAATGGCCAGTATGTGAAATGTGTATCTCAGCTTTGCAAGTGTGGGGTCAGAGATGGGCTCAAGGATGTTCTTCTGTACAGCAGCCTAACTGTCTGAGACATTGGTTCTTTCAGTGGCAGAGGGATCAGGCTGCTCAATAATTGTGTAGGACTGTGTGATCAGTTTGGAAAGAGTGATTTTTCTGATAGAAGAGGGGTGCCTATGACACAAATTGTTTGTGTACATAAGGCATAGTGGTCCTTAGAGTAGGCAACCTGAACATTACTCTGAAACAGAAGTAAAAAAAAAAGTATAGTTTTTATAAAGACATTAGGAGGAAATAAATAAAACCCAAAGCATGCCATCAAATGAAATTTTGCTGGCATTTTTCATTGCAATCTGTGTGCCAATAGGCAAAAAATGCAAATGTGCTTATGTGTGTGGCACTGATGGCATTTAGTCAGCAGAGGGCAGGGTTTGCTGAGTAGAAATTCTCTCTGCTAGGAGAAAAAAGGCTCAGGACAGAGCTCCAGAGCTCTGGAAGGAGGAATTTTGAAGATGTCAGTGTGCCAATGCTTACATTGCCACCAAACACACCTTAATTCAGCTGCTCTCAGTTTCAGCTTTGACTTTCTTACTTAGATCTGCTTGAAGAAAAATTATAATTCTTTCTGAGTTCCCACCTACAACATATATTATTATTTACTCTTTAGTTCAGTTAAGCTATTTAGGATACATTTATCAGCTCTGTAGGTTCAGAGAATGTATTTTGATTTTCATAAATACAGTTCTCTTCTTTGGGAAATGTTAAAAAAGTGACAGAATTCAACAAAGTAAAACTGTTATACAGAAAGAGTCATGGGGATTAATTTTTTTTTTTTTTAGCTGAGTTCAGGAAAAAGCCAAAATCTCTTGCTGGAAGAAGTTTCAGTTACAGTGATCAAGAATAAATTCAGGAGTTTCTTGTCCTAGCATGGTAATAAGTACCAGACAAAAAGGCTGGGGAGAATATTTAAGTATGTTGTCAGTCTTTTACCTGAATCAGTGATAAAGACATTTGAGGCTTTAAACCTTTTAGACTGTGAGTGCCAAATTATTGAGCTGTTTATGTTATCTGCTACTGATATGTAATACTTAGGAGCAGTGTTCTAGTAGGAAAGTCTGTTGAGCTACAACACCTCCCCTGATGTTTTCTCTTCTCTGTTAAAACTAGAATAAACAGCACAGTGCAAGGACTCAGAGGCAGTGAATAAGAAAAGTAATTACTTTTAACATTCCCAGAAGGAAAATCTGATTATGTGTAAGAAGACTTAGATCTGTACCTGCTAGCTTTAAAAGTTTCCCATTAGCTGCTCTCACCTGTGGCTGAGTTTTGATCAGCTTTACATGTGATTGCATGTATGGAATATGTTCAAGTTTGTTTAGAGGAAAATGTCACTGGGGAAAAAAAAGGAGTTACAGTGCCAACTGTGAAAATGTTGTTTGTAATCACTGAAGTACTTGAGACAGTTTATTTTTGTGTTAGCCTAGTTCTCCTTTCAGTAAATGTTGGAGCTCCTGTTGCTATTCAAAGGAGTTTTGTCATTTGTTGAAGAAGTTAAATTCTGCAGTAATCCGAGGAAGTGCTGCCAGTGCTTCAGACATGCCTCATACAGAAGGGATGAGAGAATTAGCTCCTGTAGCTCTTGTAGTTTTGTTTCTTGTTCTGATGAGAGCTGCTCCACTGAGATGCTCCAAATAAATAGTAAGGAATGTGGGAATAGTCAGATCCTTGGATGAGGATGAGTATTTTGGAATAGTCACATCCTCAGGGGGTAATGAACATTTTGTCTGGGAGAGGCTAGTCCTTTTGAGGGCTTTTTTAGGCATCAGCTGATGTTCTGAAACTGAGACCTTCAACCACAACACTCACTTAACCCAATAATATAGAAAGATTTGGGTAGGAAGGAGTTAATTGGTTCATCGTTAATAGTTACTTCATTTGCTTCTTTAAAACCAAACCCAAACCCAACAGAAGATGGCTGGGCAGTGGACAGTATGATGTCTAAGCAGAGAAGCAGTAGGATGTGCCACATGGTGACAGTCTGGAGTTCTGGAAGGTCCCCCAGCTCCCACCCACTGACTGTGCTGATGTAGTTTGCTACCTTAATGCTTGAGATGCTTACTGGTCAATCTAGTCTGTAAAACAGGGAGGGCTCCAAATACCATTATATAGGTGATGAATTGAGAGAAGAGACTGAGACTGAGTGTTGCCTGAGCTGGCTGTGGAAGCCTGTGGCACCAGAAGGAATTAGCCCCAAATTCCAGGCTAACACTTCTGACCATGATGCATCCTCCCTGCCTGCAGCTTTTACCATTTATTATAGGCTGTTTTTTTTTTCCTTGTCTGGCTCTCTAAGCAGTGAGACTCTTGCAGAGGTCTGCTCTTGGCTTTGCTGTTGATACCTACAGGTTTTCAGAAAAGTATAAGCAAGTAAAACCTGAGCTAAAAATTCTTTATTTTAGAACAAAACTTTGCTGGAAAGTTGATTTCAGAAGTAAGTTGTGGATTTGTTAGACATGTTCAGATGAATGTGCACTGCAGTGCAGTGAATATTAAAGGAGCTGTCAAGAAGGAAAGTCTGTGTACAGGATAAATTAGGACTCTCTAGGGATTAAAAAGATGTAGGGTTTTTTTTTTTCAAGTAGCTAGCCTACTATTGGAAAATAATGAGTAGTTTCCATAGCAACTTCCCTTTCACATGGCATGCACATCCCAGAGCAGCAGAGAAAAGAACAGTATCAAAGGAGGAATAAAACTGAGCTCTGCTATTCGGATTTTTAGAACTATCCCTCTATCCTAAACTCTGTTTACAAATGCAAAGATCAGAAAATCACAGCTGATTTTTTTTTCAGAGAAAGTAATTATTATAACTCTCATCCAAATACTTCAATAGAGTAAGCAAAGTGAGAAATATTGCTGAAAAAAAAAAGACTGGAAAAGATGATGGTGCTTTCCTGTCTGTAGTGGAGCTTGAACAAAGCCAAAAGTATTTCAAGTTATCATCTTCTTATGGCTCTGTTCCCTAGTTGAGTTTAGTATGATCAGGAGACTACTGCTGTTATTTCTTCCATGCATGTCAAGGTGTTTGACAGTGTATGATACACACACATTCCTCAGCATCTGATCTGTGCAGAATATTTGTGAGAAAGGCCAAGGAAAAGTCAAACTCTTCTGGCTCTAAGTTCTTAAAAGTAAGGTTGGTTCCTCTGAAGGCTGACTAAAGGTTGTGATTTCTTCAAGGGAGGCTGGATTCCTTTATAGTTTTACATAAATCAGACATCAAGTAAAAGTGACTTAATCTCGAAGGAGAAAGTCCAACCAACAGCTGACAACTTTGATAGAGGTTGGCTGTGATTTTTTTCAGTGTCAGTTTGAATCTAGAACTTCCAAGGACTGCTGAAGACCATGAACTTCAAGGAACTAAAGCTCAGGAAAGTTTCAGACACTGCAACTTTGACAAGAGGAAATCTCATTGTCTGTTCTGTTCAGGAATAACCCTCTTAAGTGTCCTGATTCCCCAGTCTAGAAAGAAAAATACTGTTTTTCTTTTCTTACCTATCTGTTTTAGAGAAAAAGCAAAAGGAGATTTTTAAATGCAAAGAGGGAAGGGATTATAAATATAAAAATACAAAGTCAAGATGGGAGCAAAGAAAAATCAATTAGTAGTAACCATTACAATAAATCAGAAGATTGATTTTTCTAGGCCTTTGGTAAGGAAAGACAAAGGTGATGACATCCTAAAAGCCAGATCTCCTCAGACATTTCCTTTTCCCCCCCAAACCAGTCTTAGTTGGGTAATGTCTGTAACATCTGAGAGTCTCCTGGCTCTGTACCAAAGTCACCCATGGTACACTGCAAACTCAGTGGTTCAACATGTGCAGCCTGGTTAAACTATCCTCTGGCCAATGACTCTGTCACAGTATAATTATACGTGGAGAATCATCACAGAGCACATGTGCTTCTCAGTCCTGCAAGGGTTGGTTCCTGATCCACCATCTCAAACCTTGTGTAAGTCACTTGTAAGCATGCCTGAAACAGTGGCAGACAAAGTTTTCTGATTACATTATACTGATCTTTGTGTCAATACTAAAGATAATGGGACAGATCTATTAGTAGCTGGGAATCTCTTAGTAAGCTGGAAGAATGAAAAAAGAAAAATCTATTTCAAGAAAGTTGCATATAACAGCAAGAAGTATGGGTCATATTTGAAGGCTGAGGAAAATAATGACTGTGAAAAAAGCCTTGGTGTCATTGAGGAATATAAAGTGAAATGACAAGTTTCCTGTGTATTAGTGTGTCCAAAAATGTTCATGTGTATTTGAGCCTTCAATAAGATTACAGTAGACCTTTGACTGACCCTGGTGGGATCTTTAATTAAAAATGACACGAGTGACTAGTTTCATGTTCCAAAAAGAGCATTGAGCACAATGAAGAAGATCCAGAGAAGCTCTGATGTTGAATAAGAGAAGGGAAAATATGGCACGCTGAATTGAGTGAGTTTGAAGTGTTCAGTTTGTTGAAGTGAAAGTTCAGGGCTCTCTGATCTGCTTGAAAAAGAGGCAAACAGAGCATAGTAAAGGAAACGGAAGGTAGGAAAAGCTTTCAAAATGAGACAGGTAGGTGTAGCTTGCCAGTTGAAAAACTTGCCAAGAGTTATTTATAATGAACTTCATCTTGGGAGTTTTTTAGTCAGGACTAATGAATTGTCTAATGCAAACAGAATTCAAATTCAGGGAAGACCTGCAGCCATCAGGATTTCTGGATAAATGACTATAAATGTCCTTTAGAGTTGATGAATGCATTAATCTCTCTGATTTGCAATGTAAACCCATTATTGCACTACAGGAATATGTATCTGTCTTACTCCAGCATCAGCTCCTTGAGGTAGCTTGTTCCCCTTTTACTCAAGGTATCATTCAATCAGTCCAGGCTTGATTAACTCAGCTTACCTTAACATTTACCCCTGAGTGCCAGGTCATAAAAGCAGATATGTACATACTTGCTGCAGAGAAAGTGGTATCTAGTAATTTCCTATGTTCAAGTCCTTCAGAAATGCCAGCCAGTAATGTGCTAGAAACTGTGTTTTTTTTCTGCACTCAGCTTTCAAAGATGGAAAGGGACTCTATTATTTGCAAATAGGTGAAAAAACAAGTCATGAATATTTGCTTTAGCAGAAGAAATTCTTACAGATACTAAAATGTGGTAAAGCCTGCCCTTTAAAGTGTAGATTCTGAAGCATCAAGTGTGATACCAGAAGGCTTGTGTCCTAGAAATAATTTGCTTATGTGATTTCCTGAACTGGGCTATTTATTTACAGGGAAAGATGCCATTTTCAAGTTAGAATGTTGCACGTAATTGTTTTTCTTGCTGATATTTTCCATCTGTTTTTTTCTTCTTCCTTGTATAGGACTTTTCATATGGCTTTAGTTTCCTTAATATTAAAATTTGACAATAATGAAAAGGCTCTGATTTTAACTCCACAAAGACAAATTACTAGGTAAGACCAACAGTCACCTTAACCTTTCATTAATGCTATCCAACACTTCTAGATGTGCTACCAAAAGCTATGGCAGTTTTCTTGATAAAATACTTCTTAATGCCAAATGCTAATTATTCATGGGAATATGCTTTTCTGTAGCTCCAGGTTGTTTCACAAAATGACAGCTTTTGATATTACTAAATAAAATAATGTATTGTTTCTCCTGTGGCATTTTAGTGCATACCATATTTAACAAAAGGTAGATTTTTAAGGTCATTTCATTAGTAATGAGCACAGGTTCTTTTTTTTTTGGCGCCTGATTTTCCTGTAGTAGTTTTAAAAACAAGTTTCTGAGTAATTTTATGTTTCTACAAAGTTCACTGGAGTTTCTTGAACTTTGAAAGTCTATTTTCTCTACTTATATCAGAAAAAAAACCTTATATCATTGCTAGAAAGAAAGCTGTGATGTGAAAAGCTTAAAAAGATTTCAACTCATTTTGTTACTGTGAAGATCTGAAGTGCATTTCCCCCTCATAAGTTATATGACTCTCCATCCCAAATCACTTACTTTTCAATTAACAATTTTTTTTCCAATTCCATACTCTTTGGGGAACAGATTTTTATTACTTCAGGAATCCTCTGCTGCTTTTCACAACTTTTGGGATTATTCTAAATGCTTTCCTTGTAAAACATGAAAACCTCTAGCTACTACAGCAAGACATGATGTTCACCAGAGAGTTGTTTTAACCCAAGCCAGCAGGCCTGCTCCTGGCCTATAGGAATCACTAGGGAATTTTGCCAGCAATGCTATGGAGTTCTATCCCAGCTACATGGACACAGCCTGCTGTGTTTTTGCAGATGAAGACATGACAACTGTTCTTCTGGGAGGAATTTCCTCCCATTGGAGTGACTGAAAGCCATTGAGTTGTATGGGGCCACAACAGGTGGCACAAGATTGGCCTTTGCAAAGCCTGTCCTCATTCAGTGTACACTTACAGGATTACTCTGTCTTGCTTTTCCCATCTATGCTTGCTCCAAAGGGACATTTGCACACCCAATAGCTCTCTGAACCTCACTGTAGCACTGAAATGGTTAAATAACTGCCCCTGTTTTGGTACCACTACTGATAAAAAACACCTTCTGGTTTTGTTTTAGCTTCTTGCCAAGGCATGTTGTTAGCTGCTGGTGGTGTGTCTCCTTCAAAGGATGGCTGCCATCCTTCTCATTTCTTTATAGCAAGCAAAAAGCCTTTGAAAGTGCCTTCTGCCTCATCAGAGTAATGAGTGCTTAAAAAAAATCCCCCAAATCAAAAAAACAACCCGAGAGTCAGCTCAGTGGTTCAGAATTTTGCTGGATTCTGTGTAATTAATTAAGATTTTTTTTTTTGCACATTGGTTGCTGTGCCAGTCTGTGTATCTAGGTTGTGCCAGTTTCCAGGATTCCCCTCCACCCCCATCCCCGCCCCTCGCCCCGGTTCCTCACACAGACGTGAGCAGCTGCAGCAATGGAAGACTTCTTTGGAGAGGAGGCAGCTCCAGTGGAACAGGTAGGCAGGCTGGGGTGGGTGCTCAGCGCTCCGAGTGTGCTGCCACGGCTGGCAGTACTTAATGCCAATGGACCAAGGCTCCAACCAGCTTACAAGCTCTTGCTACCTTGAAGGGGCAGGGATGCTAGGATCTCTTGGCAACACATCAGGTGTAGCTGAGAGCAGCCTCTAATCCTGGATGAAGATGCCCTGGTGTCTGCCAGGAGAAGGTTGAAAAGTTTTCCAGGTGATGAGAAACCTCAGTGTTTTAGTCACAGGGTGGGTATTGCTATAAGCAGAACTTTCTCTTCCAGGGCAGTGGAAATTCAGCAGGAATGATGTTAAGCAGAGAGGCTCTGAAGTCTTGTGGAAGTGGGGAAGGAGTGGAGTGGGCTGGAGGTTTCCTGCACAGGTCTGGGTGCAATGGTGGTTTTAGTGATCCCTGCTCAGATGAGTCTGTTGTTACCATTAGTGTTTCTCTGGGTTCCATCTCCCATTGTGTTGGAGCTGGATAACTGAGGACATCATTGCAGTACAGGTTACACCAGGACCTAGGTTTGCTTATTGTGCCTTACATTGACATGCAATGTTTTCTTCCTGTGTGATTCTTTTATTCCTTTCCTTTCTTTTCTTTTGGCCTGTTGATTACTCTTTAGCTATTTGCACCTCTGCTAACCCTCTTGCTTCAGCCATGCTTTAGATAGACATATTTTCAGGCAAGTAGTACTCTGGGACAAAATGGTTTATGACGATTGTTGTGTGGGCAAGAAATTTGAAGCTGCTTAGTGCCATGGAGTTTGACCAAAAGGATGCAGTGTAGCAGGTGACTTGCTAATGTTGCAGGTCCTTTAGGCCAAACCTGATCTCAGGAGCATTTTCTTCATTAGGAGAAATGACAACTGCAGAATTTACCTATTATACTTTTCTCTTTCTGTTATACTGATGCTGTAGTGTTCAAAGAGTTGTACATTAGCATTGATCTAGGTTGCCTAAGATGCACCTGTAGGACCTGGATGTTGAATAAATGCTAATTATTTGAACTGGCTTTTTAACTAATGGGCATATTTTGAAATGAGCTTTTCTCTTTGACAGCTTCAGGAATGTGGGCTGTTTTGCTGCTGTTTGAATAACTTCTAAAAACATTTACTGCTTTAGCAGTATCAGAACCTGCTGCACTTTTCCAGTGATCCTAATCCCTGGAAATACAGTGTGGATGAAATACTAGCTGAGAACACACAACATCCTAGGCCTATAGATATACCTGCAAATACAGGACAAATCTGTGCAGTGAATGAGAGTCACTGGGCTGGATGTTGCTGTTGCATGCCATGGTTGTACAATGCTTGGTTGCCAAAGCAGGACATTGTGTTTAAGTGATGGTTGACCCAAAAATACATTTTTCAGCTGGCTTCTGGGCAGACTCAGGATGAACTAACTTAGGGATTCACTATTCTGAGCTCTGCTGCATGGATGGGCAGTTTTCATCACAAGGCTTTCAGTCCTTCCCTGTGAAAGGAGGATAATAGCATCCTTAACCTCCTGGGGATCTGGGGAGGATAAATACTTCATGACTCTCCCGGATACTATGGGACTGCAGCTGCATAAGAGGGCCTTAAATGGGTAGATTATGTTCACTTCATGCCTGAAATGGTGTTTTGAACCTGATGTGATCTGTGTCTCTAATTAGAGAAGCTGAAGAAGAATTCGAGCCCACTCAGTAGCTTCAGAAGAAATGTTCAGGACATTCATCTGATGATAGTATTTTGAAATGGAGAAGTAACGTCTTCCAAAGTCATGTCATGTTTCCTGACTTTTCTTGGAAGGGAAAGAAGTGAAAGCTCATTGTATCTGTGCTTATTTGGCATGTAAATGTACAGTGAACTTGGCAATTTTTCTTTATGGATAGCTGACAGTATCTGTAAGAAGAGTAAGGAGTTATATTCCTGTGTTAAATAATGAAGTAGGCACATCAGTAATAGGGTACCACTTCTTTAAGCAGATTTATTTGAGTGATTTAGGTATAAGCTCATAATTCAGTCTCTATGGGCAATTCTCTTGTGCTAGATAGCTCATTTTCATCTGCATTGATGCAGATGTTTGGCTGCCAAGCAGAGCAGGACTCCAGCTTAATGTTAGTGTCAATCTGGAATTTATAACTTTGCAAGTGCCCTGTTTAATTGCCTGTTTCCCCTGGGAATGGTGTGTCAGCATGTAAAGAGCACTGTAGGACCCCTACAGAGGGTTATGTTCAGCCATTTCTTTTACAAGTACTCCTTGAAGGAGCAACTGGGGAAAAGTGGCTTGGGGTTGGTCAAATTCTGAACTGGGGAATTTTTTGTGTGTGTTTTTTTTTTTTAATAGAAAGGCTTTACTTCCAATGATTTTAACTTACTATGTTTTCATGTGCTTGCACTTGCTTTACAAAGGCTGGTACTTTACTCTGAGGAGGACAAGCGTGCACTGTAACTGCGTATTTGTCTTGTAAGCATTTTGGATAATGGAATAAAGAGTACAATTAAAGTTTGCAAAATTGGTAATTGCAAGCACTTTTGAAGACAACAGGCACAGAATTTCAGAAAGTCCTGATAAATTTGAGTGACAGTGTGAAATCAATAAGATAAAAGTCAATAAAAACAAATGCTAAGCATTGTAATTAGGAAAGAAAATCATATGACAGCGGGACAAAATGGGGAATAATTGACTAAGCAGTTCTCTGCAGAAAAGGGGTTTTGTGGCTTTATATATATAGTAGATGACAAGTTAAATATAGATCCAAAATGTGTGCAATTGCAGAAGTGCTAATGCTTTTTCCAGGGTATATTGACAGATATGTTGTGTTTAAGTTATGGAAAGTAATTATTCAGCTCTCTTTGGTATTGGGGAAGTCTAAAATTGAGTACTGGGCTTAATGCTTGGGGGAAAACCATGGAAACTGGAAGGAGTACAGATGCACTCAGAAGTGCTGAGAAACTTGACAGGAGTTTGAAAAACTGCATTTGTTTAGTTGAAACAAAAAAAAAGAGAAAACTAGGAGAAACAATTTTAACAGTCTAGCTATGCAAGAAACTTTTTACTGTAATAAAAGTTTCTTCTGGGAAATCTTAATTTGCAAAAATGAGATTTTGGTTATATTTTAGGAGAAATTTTATGATTACATGGCTTTAGGAAAGATTATGTAGTGCTTGTTTGTAATGGGAGTGATTCAGAACAGAGAAGACAAACATCTGTCAGTAGTAATTGGGAAACTGTGCTGGAAGGGACTGGAGAGGCTCCTGGGCTTTCTTCAACAGTGCCTTTCTGTAGATGTTATTGCTATGGTAAGTACATACTGTGTGATAGTAAAAAAAAGGACTTTTGTTGTGTGCTTTGGAGGAGTTTTGTCATGGCCTAGGAGAAATAATCAACTGTTCCCTACTACAAAAGTACCCAGAGACATTTGCTTGCAGAGGTGATCATTATTTTAGAGCTTCCCCAGCTTTTGACTGAAAGGAGGATATTTCACTGTGTTTTGTGTTAAGGTGGGGGACACAGGAATAAGGCAGTGATTTAGAGAAAGCTTTAGGGTAACTGCTATGATGACTTTCCTGGAAAAGGTCCTGTTTTACTGCTTGGCTAATGGAGGAAGACCTAAACAAAAAGTGTTTTCCCCATGAGTTCCAGTAAACAAAATGAGAGATCAAGAGTTGCCATCTGCCCAGCCAATTCTAGGAGAAGATCTGTAGCTCCTGTGTAAGCAGGCAAGGGACTTTTCTGGTGGTAAGTCAGAAATCCTTAAATAAAAATAAGTAAATGAGGGTGCTGCTGGTAGCTTGGTATTCTTGGATTTGAGTTTGGTGCTTTTTACCGAAGTTATAATGCAAAACATTAACTACTTTTAATACTGTCTGCTGAGAAGGGAGGTTCTTACACCTTAAGCATGATTTAGCAGAGCAAACTGTCATTTGAAGAAGCACACTGACATGTCATGCATGTTTTGATCACTTTAATCGAGTCTTCTAGATTGTCTGTTGCTGTGACAATCCAAACTCTAGTATAAAGCATGAAAAGGGGTAAAACCATTAGAACACAACAGCAAACCTTCTTTTCCTGAAGGAAAAAAAACAACCTTACCAGCAACTTTTTTCCTGGATGACCAAGACAGTACGTTAGACTGTTTGAGTTTCCCCAGTAAAGTAAGAGGAGATGGAGAGTGCTGTACTCTGGTATTGCTAGAACTGGATCAATGAGCAATTAAGATAAATTTATCCAATTAACTTGGCCCTTTTATCTGTTCTCAAGCTGTTTGCAAATCAGCCTTGTCTCCTGTGTATTTGGCTTTACTGTTTGAGTACAAAACACATTTCAGTATCTAGATGCTCTGCAAATTATGATCACAGTGGTTTCCCTGCTCTGTGGCTGAATAATGCATTTTAGAAAGGATACTATAAAGCCACCACAGTCTTTTCTGATTTGGTTGCTTAGATAACAACCAAATCAGGTTGTTTAAATAACTAAACATCTTGCAATTCATAGATTTTCAAAGTTCAGGAATATACTCCGTTATTTTCAGGAACGTCTTTGCATCCTCCAGCAATTTCCTGAGCTAGAGCTCTCCATGCATTTACGAGTCCTAAATGAATTTATCTTCTATGAATTTGTCCAATAACTTTTGAAGCCATGTAACATTTGAGGCCATTTAATGTGATGTTGCAGTTATTATATTGGAAGATAGAATAAAGAAGTATTTCCTGCTCACCCTTTTCCATTCCATATCTTCTTATATAGACCCCTATCCTCATGTCCCCTTCTAGGCTGAAAAGTCTGAGTTTTATACAGCTATTCTTCATACAAAAGCCAGTTTCTGTCTTCAGTCATCCCTCTTGTCCTTGCCTGTATATTGTCTATTTCTATCACATCCTTTTAGGGGCAGGGAGCAGGCTAGGAACTGCACACTTCAGGATGAGGGTGTCCCATGGATTGGTTCAGTTGTGTGCTTTTTCTGTTTTGTTGCCTATTTCTTTCCTAATAATTCTCCATATTTGATATGCATCCTTGGCTTCTCCTGATCACTAAGCTGACATTTTCATAGGCCTATTTATTATAACCCAAACTCTTCTCTCTGAATGCTAATTCCTGAAAAGTCATCACTGTCTGTATAAACTTTATTTCTCCTTTATGCATTACTGTATTTACACTGCACTCCTGTTGGCCCTTTCATTATTCAGTCACCAGTGAGGATTTGATCTTAAGATACTTGAGAGTCACTTGAGCAAATCTCAGTGTTGTTCCTTTTCTATCCCACTTAAGTCTTTGTGACATGTTGGCTCTTCTGTCTCTGCTTTTCATTAGAGCTGGTTACTGGCATTAATTCTAGTTCCACTGAAGCTGGTGGATACACAGGGACATCAATGGGAGAGCTGTGTGCCCTGCACATGCCATGTTAAATTTCCTTTCAATGTGATGTCTCACCTGTTGATGTGATTTAGTAGTTGATAGTATTCATTTTTTTCCTGGCAGTATCATCAGAGATGCAGTCATTTTGTTCAGGAAGATAACAATTTTGTTACAAGTTGTATAATAAATCATAAAATAAACTGGCATTTTGGGGTTCATCTTATGATTCTTGTAATTTTACCACTAGACCTTGGGAGATTATACTATCTGAAAAATTTAGACACTCTATTGAGATAATTTGTCAGTGGCTTGAAAATTGGACATGCTAGATTTATGGTTCTGGAAAACTAATCATCTATTTTGTAGTGCTTTGTCAAAGCCTGGTATGCTGCCCATCAGCCAGTCAAAGCCTTGGTTTCTGTAAGGGAATATGTTTTGGTGGTTAACAAGGTGTCATTTTCATCATATATTTATTAGAGTGAATCTTGTCAGAACAATTCTGATCTAGCACATTTATTAGATTGTGTCTCTTCATGCCATTGATGCCACTATGATAGTTTCCTCTGTCTAGCTGCAGTAAAGTAAAAAAAAGAAAAGAGAATACCCAAAGAGCAATGTATATATTTGCATAGATTGCTGGAAAAGGTGTCAGGTAAAATATTACTGTGTTTTTATGTCTTGAATTGCAACCTTCTGCCAGCTGATATATTCTCTAGGTCAAGTATGGTTGAATGAGTTTTTGCCTTGGTAAGTCAAAATAGAGATGTGTGAGTGGTTGTTTGGAGAATTCACAAGGTGAAAGGAATATGAAAGTTAATGGCTTTAGGAAAGGCAATGAAGGTGGGAGAGTGAATCTGCTTTCAAAGCCTGGAACCACTCACACTTGTTTAGGTGGCATCTCTGATGTGATGCAACCGCAGATTTATTTCTTGAGAAGAAGAAACCAAGAAAACTCCCTTTCTTTTAACAGTAACTCAGTAACCTCAGGGAATATCTGTGTTCCCTTTTCTATGTATTTGATGCAAATTGCATCACAGTAAAGAATCCTTCTATCTAGTCTAAGTCTACCTTTTTTCAGTTTAAAACTGTTACTCCCCATCCTATCACTACACTCCCTGAGGAAGAGTCCCTCTCCAGCTTTCTTGCAGGCACCTTTAAGTACTGGAAGGCTGCTAGAAGGTGTCCCTGCAGCCTTCTTCAGACTGAACAACCCCAACTCTCATGGCCTGTCCTCATGGGGAATGTATTCCAGCCCCTTGATCATCTTTGTGTCCCTTCTCTGGACCCACTTGAGCAGGTCAGTGTCTTATACTGGTGGATTGCATCTGCTGTAGTCACATTCAGACACCTAATGTCAGTTCTTCCAGCTATATCATACAGACCCTACTGTGACACCTTTTCCCTTTCAAGTCTCAATATAAACCTAGGAACTAGTGCTTATTACTATTTCTCGAGCAAAAGGTTTTCTTTGAAGAGACCTTTTCTTAAGGGGAATAATATGAAGACTAATGCAATCTTCAAATCTTTCTCCTGCAATCAGCTTCTTGCCAATGACCTCCTGCCTGTTCTTCTGAGAAAATGCTTTGTGTCCTCTCTGCACAAAGACTCTGTCCAACTCTGAAGCATGTGGCCTGGCTGTGTCCTCTCTCCGTTGTGTGCCATAGATTCAGCTGGCTGTTGGATTCCTGGAGCCATTAACACTGAACTCATGAGAAAGGGTAGGAATGATTTGAAAGGTGTTTCGGGAGACAATGTGTACCACATAGGCAGCTAAAGGAGGAGTGATTCCTGTGATCGAGACTTATATGGGAATGAGATAAACAGGAGTTTTAGGCACACAACAAATACTGTCCTAGTGTACATACTCATGGTATGTTACTCAGCTATTAGAAGCTTATATAGTATTTCAGATAATGACTGTTCCTTATTAAACAACAGAGACCAAACAAGCCCCTTGATTTGGGCAGGTGTCAGTGTTTCTGTAGGATTTACACAAGAGAAGAGGCTCCCTTTCTGAGTAAGGGTTGTGGCTGTACCTATCTGGACAGACTTTGTGTGTAGTTTGAAAAGCACAGCTACATCTATTTATTCATTCAGCCTTGCCAAACTGTCATGGAAATTTATCAGCTCAGCTACAAAGACTAATCTTCCAGCTTTAGCAGGATGGAAATACTAATGACATTTTATTCGTCCATCAAAAATAATTACTTGTCCCAGCTGAGTGGGCAAGTAGAATTTGCAAGACTCAAATACCTACATTTAGGAGAGTTTATATGATATTCTTGTAGTAAAGCACTTTGATTCTTAACAGAGCTGTATAAATTAACCACTTCAGAGCATTCCAAGAAAACTCCTATGGGTCAGAACTGAGATTCATTGACACTTTTTGCACTCTCGAGTGGCTTACGCTGAGAAGCAGGTAATAGGAAATGTCTACAGTAGCAAAGTAATTGCCACTGAATGCACTAGTGGTAAATACATAATACTAAATGATACATAATAATAAACGAAGTGACACTGTATAAAAAGGGCCAGCATTTTCTCCAACATTTTGATGAGATTTTAATGCTTACTTGGCCAGTTAGGAGTCACATATTGAACAGAGACCTACTGAAGCAAAGCCCAGCAATGAGGACTGGTGTTGAGCCAATCCAAAGATACTTGTGAATAGATTAATTTCATGGAGCAATTGGACTTCTTATGCCTTGGTTCTATGCCTCAGATGCATGTCCTGATCATCCCTGTTGTCCTCCAGAGACCAGGCTTGGGGAAGATGGTGATGGTCCCTTTGCTTTCTGCTGTGCTGTGGGGAGAGGTGAAGAGGAGGCATTATGCTGTCCTGAGTGCTGCAGTGAGGGCATGCAGCTGGGTTTTTGAGCTCCTCTTACCTTAACAATATCATCTTATAATCATCAGGATTGTGATGGCAGAAGTCCCTGGCTTACCAAAAGGCAATGTTTCTAGTGAATAAAGCACAAGTTTATCCATATGAGCTAAGCCTTCCTTATAGCTCCTGTGAGTCAGCTAGTGATGTTCCTGAGAAACAGGGCACCAGTGGTCATAACCTCCAGGGACACTGCATCAAGCACATTTGTGCCTGCCTTTTTGAGGGAGAAACATTCCTTGAGCTGTTTTATGGGACCTTCCACATACCTTAGTGGTTAGAAGATGTCTTCCAAGTAGCTGCTTTCCACTACTGCAAAGGCAAATGTTCTCCAGATAGTAGCTCTGAGTCTAACTTCTGACAAAGAGGAGATTAGTTCAGGATTTATGTAATGAAGTCCTGGCTGTAGGATAAATTGAATAGCTCCTTTTGTTCTGACATAAATCACCAAGCACCTGCAGTCTGAGTGACTGTCCCTTAAATGTCACAGGGACATGGGTCATTGTGGAAATATTACACATTTGAGTCACACGCTTAAATAGAAACATGAAAATTGGAAATCAAAGAGGACTGTCAACTCATCAAGCTTTATCACCTCCCTTGTACTGCATATGCCCTAGGACCCATCTGGAGCAGTGTCTGTTGGCTGGACTGATGCTTCACCATCAAATCAGCTCAGTGCAAATCTTGAAAGATACCAACTATGTATAAATGTGAAAGGCTCTGATGACCTAAAAATGCATTTAAAAAATATTTATATATTTAAAGTATGCCTAGCTAGGGCTTTGGATGGAATATTTCTGAATAGTGTAAGAAAATAAAATGACTATTAACAAAATGGACCATGACAGAAAGATTTCAGTGTGGGTTCTGACATGTTTTATAGCTAATACTGAGACAGTATTAAAAAAACCAAACAAATAATAGAACATTTTCTTCTTAAAACCCTCAAAAGCTTCCATCTCTATTAAAACCTATAGACCATCCACCAGGTAATTAAGCCTACAGCAACATAATGACCATTTAGCAGCATTAAGCACTCCAAATTAGGTAACAAATTTGCTCAGCCAGCCAGTGGCATTAAATAACCATACATACATAACTTCAACTAGTCAATAAATCAAAGCAAGACAAAATCATTATTCCCTTGCATGTTTCCTCTCTGAGATTTCTGCTTCCTTTCCAACAGTTGTGCACATGAAAGGCTTTTCCAGGGTGCCTGTTGGAAGGGCATCCAGCTGATGGGACAAGGTGAAGCTTCCTAGAGAGTGCATTACATTGAGCTCATCTTACAGTTACATGGTTTTCTAGGTCTTCAAGTGTGAATGTTGCCTTGTGTTGTCACAGGTTATATAATGTAAACCTCTGTCATTTGAGCATGGTTTGGTCTTCCCATCAGACCAGGCAGTGAAATTCCTACCACGGAAAATTAGGTTACTGATCAGATAGCTACTGGGAGACAAGCCATGACCTAGAGGATTGTCCTTGTCACCAGGTTTTTTTCATTCTTCTTAAAACAGACATTTATTCCTAAGCCTTCCTTTGAGCAGATGTCACTGGAGGTTGTATGTCAATGTGTCAAGTGTGAGATGACAATATATTAGAATTGTCTCAGAAAAAAAAGTTTAAAAATTTCCTCATAGCTCTGTTGAAACTCTGAAATAAACTTCTAGAGCTTCTGCTGCCTTCTATGTGATTCTTAAGATGTAAGAAATACCAAGAGCTCAGTTTTAAAGGTTACATCTAAAGAATGGAAGCGATAAAGAAATATAGACAGGACAGAAATGCAGGTAGAGACCAAGTCAGTGGGCAAAAAGAGGGATGAAAGAGTTGTGAAAAACAGATAGAAAATTATCTATCTGTAGCAGGCAGGAAAACTAACATGAAGTGTAGAAATATTTAGAGATAAACTCTATTTGAATATTGATTCATATTATTCATGCTTTCCAAAAATGTGCTGGAAAAAGAAGAGTCTCCTTGTGAAACTTGCTGTTCAAAGGGGGAAATACAGGACTGAAGGCAAGTCCTTGCTCTATTTATAGTTGATTCTTGTATTCTATTATGGAAACTAGTCTCAAATTATTTCTCCCTCTTACAGTTATCAGTTTCAAATCATAGTGTCTTTTGGTTTAGAAATGTGACATATCATGAAAAAGAACCCAAATGCAAAATCGTGTATCTGTAGAATCACAGACTCCAGAAAGCCTGAATTTATGATTCCTATAAACTGTATAGCAGTTCCTGCAAATTAGACAAAATGTAGCAGTTCAAGCTTGCCAGTTTATCAGGTCAGTCAAAAGTGAATCACTCACCCAAGCTTCATCCAGTACCAACTGGGTTTGAGTCTCTGGCAAATCTATTTAGACAGGAGTGGTATGTGAACAAACCCCCAGCTCATCACATTTGCAGCACAAACCTAAAATGAGTTTGTCACTCTTTTAAATTCCTGCATACCCTGGTGGAAAATTGCTGGAAAATGAAATGAAGAAATGGCAGAAGCAGTTTAGTTTCCTGTCAGCTATGAGATGCAGACAACCTTACACAAATATGATACACAAGCAAGCTCTTGTCAGCATAATCTGAGTAGGCATGCTGGCAGAAAAGAGAAGGTGCTCAGATACTGTTGGTCCATGGCTGGAGTTCTGCTCTGGGTCTCGATGGTCTCATCATAGCAGTGGGCCTATCTATTGGCTTTCCTACCCTTTGCTTCCAGGTAACCTACTCAAGCTGCTTATCCTGCAGCTGGCCATGCACAATATGAAAACAGTGGGAATTGCTTCATATACATGCTTGTGGTTACAATGCTGGAGTCCAACTTTCTCACCACACAGCAGCTTGCAAGTCTAATTTTGTTCAAAGGTGGGTCCAGCACTTTGTAGCACAGACCTTTTCTGGGTGTCAGGGCACACTGTAAGTTCTGTTTATGGATTAAAACAAACAAAAAAAAAAAGAGAGAGAGAAAAGATGAGTTGAAATCAGTGAGGTTTTTTTTTCTGCTTATTATAGGGTTAGGTGGTGCTGTTCATTTCAAAGTGGGTCTAAGAGTCTCACCTTGAGACATTTTATATGTATATAAAGACTGTGCACATGGTGAGTTATTCAGAATAGCTTCTCTTGAACAGCTGTTTCTGGAGTAATTTCTATTTTAAACAAGCCCTTGTTATTCGATAGTTTTTATTCTGTCAAGCCCAAACCTACCTTTCTTCTAGTCTCCTTCTAGAAATCAGTTACAATTGGAGTCCAATGGACTAGCATTGCAAATACTCAGTTTTAATACTACACTGGGCTCCAGCTTCTCTCTTTCAGGTCTGTGCCCAGGCCTTAGGTACTGGAGAAAAACAGGGGAGCAGAAAGCGTGTGGTGTGTGTTTGTGCATCAGAGGATTTCTCCTGAGAAGTGCTGAGTATTTTATTATATTTTATTATATATTATTTAGTTCCGTATTGAAAGTCAAAGATGCAAAGTCTCTCAAATGATTGGCCCCTTAGTAAGTAGTAGCAACCCCAGAGTGACACATAAACTGGAACAGTGTGCGGGGTCATGCTTCTCTTCTGGCAGTCAGTGACTTACATAAGGAAACCCCTGCGATTACAAACAGGTGTCACATTGCTTTTTCTATTAAAGTGATCAAATGGGTTGAAATCCCCAGAGATGCTGTTATTGAGGTTCATGCTCGGGGCTACATAGCCCAATTGTCTGCTATCTCAGGGGAGGGGGAGCTTTGCATGGGAAATAAACTCTGGTCAGCTGAATTTTCTGTAATAATTGCTTTAAACTCTATTATGTGTGCACCACATCAAATAATTACATGTCCTGCTCTTTTTTTCTTTTAACCTGTTACCTAGGACTGTTTGGCTCCTTGAACTGTTTCTTTCTCACCTTTACTGTGTTCAGGGATTTATCACTGGGCAAAGAAAAACTCCATGAAGGAATAGTAGGCTTAAAAGTGTGGTGATAGGTGAATTGGCTGAGCAAGGTAAAGAGCACTGAAGTCAGGCCGTTGTTTCTTGCAGTGTTACTGATAAGTGGAATAAACCAATTTTTAGTGTTCACAGGTCTTAAAAACTGTTCTTTTGGGCTATTTTCAGGTTCAACTTTCACTTTGCATAGGGCAAGGCTGTTTATTGAAAACAAAGCATTTTATTTCATAGTGATGAATTATCAGTCAGGGAGTTTATCCTGTGAAACCAATGGATGTTGGTTATCTTTGGTAATCCTCTTTATACTCCTTCATGCTTCTCCCTCAGGCTTCTCAATGAATAGGCTTCCATCTCCCTTCTTGGGAATGAAGGTCCAGGTTATGTGGTTTATTTTTCTTCTTATTGTTCAAAACTAATGGAACTCAGGAGCAGTTTTAAAGGGAAGAGGTAGCCTTCCCCCTGCAAGATGCCAATGCCCTTGAGTGACCACACCAAGTTGTTCAAGAGCCTAGCTAAAAAGTAAGTACCTACCCTCAAAAGCAATTGTAGATAACAGCTTACATTAAGCAGTGGGTGGTAAATTAGGCACTGATTCACAGCACTTCTTGGTGCTATTGCTCTGATACCAAAGGGTGGGAAATAATACAGAGGCACAGGATTTTTGCCTTGCAATCAAACACTTTGACTCTGGCTCTGATGGATACTTGCAGGTGCAGTGAAGCACAGAGGTGCTGGGAGGGAGTTTTGAATTTCCATTTGTATTTCAGGCTGGGGTTTGTGGTTGCAGCATATGGGTATGATACAGTAAAACCCATCACCACGTTAAGTGATCAGAATGATTTCTTTGCATTTGAAGTAGCAGCACTCATCTTTTTGTGTTAGGTACTGTCTCAGCTTTCCATGAGTACCCAATCCCATTCCCTTGTAATTAAGCTGTTCCACTTCAGCCATAAATATGGTCACAATCTGGTATTTTGTAGCAGTGCAGCCATTGGACTGCAGTCCTTCTGCAGGTGTGCTGCAGTAAGCCATGGAAATGCAGCTGCCATGGAAGTGTTTGGGAGAGCAGGTCCCAAATTACTCCAGCTGCATAGCAATCAGGCTGAATTGCTGTCAATTCAATCAAAAGGACAAATAGGTTGACAATAATACATGACTGTATTGACAGACAGCCTTTCACCAAAACTATATAAGCTGAATAGAAAAAAGGTAGGACAGGACTTCAGTGCATAGCCCAACAATTAGATTGCCTGTTTCTGCTTTATTTCTCCACTAAATGCTATTATACTTGACATTTATGTGTGTTCCTTGCTATAATTTCAAATTGTATTATTGAAATAAAGAGTGGTATGTGAAAGCCACAAAAGATAGCTCATTTAGTGCTTTCCTTCTGGCTTTGGCTCATCGTGGTTTTTGACTTAAAATTGACTTGGCAATTGGACAAGTGGGTACACCAGGGAAAAACATATACACATTTCAGACCAGATTTTTAAATGAGTTGAATCTTCTGTGTGTGGTCTGGTAGGGTAGGTTCACAGATGGGGTGTTTCTGTGTTCATAAGGTCTTCATGCAGCCAAGCAGACTGCTGGCAATGTGCCGTGGGGGAAAGTGTGTGACATGATGGTTTTCTGATATTTTCTGGTGTAGACAACAAGTTACATAAGGTTCAGCTCTTAGAGGCTGGACTGTTTCATAAGACAACTTAGAAAGCCAGACTTGAAGGAATAACACAAGAATTTGGAAAGAGAGGAAATCGAGCTGAAGTACAGAATAACTTGCAGCAAGAGACAATAAGGAAAGGTACTATAAATACATTAGGAACGCATTAGGAACACATGGAAGACAAAGAAAATGAATTGTAATTATTTAACGTGCAAAGAAAACCAAACAAGATGGCTGAGAAAAGGCTGAAATTGTTATTGTCTTTTCATTTTTATGAAAGAAATGTGTGACCCTGTAATTAAAGCAATTAATTTTAAGAAGGAAATAGATGACTAGGTGAAAACAGGGGAAGGGGGGAAAAGGCTACAAAATGTGTAGATAAGTCAAACACATTTAGTTCATGAATGCTCGACTAAAATTTCCTATGGGTACTTGGGCAATGAACCAGAAGGAGGGGAAAAAGAAGCCTGTAAGAATGGTTGACCAGTCAACCTGACTCCTGAAGCCCAAAGGAGAATGGATCTATCCATTAATAAGCTGGTAGAGCATACTAAGGAGATAAAAATAGACCGTGTGGATTTGTCAAGTATAAATTGTCTCATCCCACTAAAAGGATAAGAGCTGCCAAGTGGATGAAAAGGAAGTGGTGGATGTGATATACCATGAATTTAGTTAAGTCTTTCAACAGCTTTCCAAATGACATTTCCAAAGCAGTGTAGAGGAAAATGCATTAGGGTACAATCATCTTAGAGTGGGTGTAGAGCTGCTTGAAAAGCAGCAGATAACCTATCGATGGTTTGCTGTTGAGCTGGGACAGCATTTCACTGGAGTTTTCCCAGGCATTTAGTGCTGGGCTTTGGTGGTGTCATTATTTTCAGTGATTGGGATGACTTTTCTACCATTTCCTATTGCCAAATCTGAGCAGCCATGTTTGTCAGGCCTGGGGATGCTGGGATGTACTATGCTGAGACAGTACAGGTCTTTTTTCCCAGTCACTGGCAGAAGTTAACTTTCATTGTAGGACATGTGAAGGGTGTTGGAGAATGATCAGCACTTGCAATCTTTGCCTGCTGAAATGTGTACAGCTCACAGGCAATATTTCAGTGAAGCTAAAGACCCAACCTTGCACTCCCACCCAGGGACAGAAGTCTTTCTTTTTTCCCCTCTGTTGTACATAAAGAAGGGATGGGGCTAACTCTGAAGAACTTTATCGTATATTTATTCTTTTAGTAGGTAATAAACTATTAATAATTGTCAGGGATAAATACCATTTGCATTTTACAGACGTCTTACAGAGAGAGTAAGAGAGTCCTTGGTGGCTTCAGCATACACTGAAACAGATACATTGTTTTGAGGGGAAAAAAAATCCAGATCCAGAATTATTTTGAATCGAAAATATTGTATTTGATTAGTAAATGAGAAAAAAAAAAACCAAACCCCAAAACAGAAGAGTTCTTTCCTTCTTTTGGTCCTAGCTGCAGGCTACACTATTGACTAATCTTTGAGAAAGTGAGAGAGGTTTATGACATTTAAAAAAAAAAGAAAACTAATTCTATTTGTAGAATGTCCCTTTTTTAACATTCCTGTTTATGAGAAAGCAAATGCATAATGCAACATAGATCTTTGTATGGTGCCAGTTCTGTTTGAAATTGAAATGCATTCCATTTCAGAAATTGTGTGCTGTTCTGAGGAGTTAAATATGAGCTTGAAAATGTGAAAACAAATTAGGTCTTTTCATTCCCTGACTAGTAAACTTTAACAAATAAAATTTAATACCCTTGAAGGACAAATGATTCAGAGCACTGCAAGCAGAAAACCTCTATGGATTTGGGTCGTGCACTCAATCATTTCTTCTAAACTTGAGCATAGCCATGAGAAACACCCTTAGTTCTTTATACATTAAAGCCTGGATCTAAAACTCCATACTTTTATCACAATTTGATAGCAAGATATAAATCACAAACCAGAAATCTCCATGAAGACTCCTTGCAGAATGGGCTTCTGTTAGTCCTGTTGATTGATTTGCTGATTTCCTGCATGCTCATCACTGATCGCATGAAATTCTCAGCCTGCTAAATATATTCCAGGTGCATCAGGTGATGTTGGTATGTATGAAATAAAATACATTGGAACTCAGACACTTGTGCCTTTCCCAAACATAGTTTGAGCTTGGTACATCATGAAATTGTAACATGCATTTGTAATCATAAGCCCAAGGGAGGAAATCAGTTATTTCTGAAAATGGGCTTCTGTCCCACTGAAATCCACAGTACTTAAGCTTATGCTTCATTCTGGTAAGCTTGTGCTTTAATTTGCCTGAATGCTAGCCATGGTTTAATGTTCATGTTTTGGTATCTAAAAAGATTCTTGACTGTGTTAAGCTTTTGGATGTGTATTTCTTTTTTAAAAAACAAAGCTTTTAATTTTGAGGCTCTTTTGTAATACTATTATTATCATTAGTAATAATAATTATTATTATTAAAATACAACTTTTGAGGCTGCAGATCTTTAAGCACAAAGTCTGCCTGACACATCAGCACACCTGTGGCCTGAAGTACCCACAATGGACTCTGAGATACAGAGGTGTTGCAATCTCCTTTGATTGAACAAGCAATACAGAACATTATTTCATGGCTATTATTTCAAAGAAGTGATTCCTGTTTTATTATTATTTTTTCATTCAAGGGCATGACCAGATTAAAGAAGGATTTCATAAGATTTTTCAGTGCTATTGATCAAAATAAATGCAACTGTTGGCATTTTTTCCACACCTGCAGGCTGTCAGAAAAATACACCCATCAAATTGGAAGCACTGTGGTCACAGGGATGTGTTTATTTCTACTCAGGTTTGAGTTGTACCTGCTACCTTTCAGTAGACACAAAGTGGAGAAAGCTTAAAAAAAATTAAAGGAGGGAAAGTGTTTTCTTGATTGAGGCTTGGAAGACCTTGCTTCCAACATGAAATTCTTACTGTGGTTTGGACAAGATGAATCGTTTGTGCCTTCTCTAAAACAAAGAAGGCTTTATTTTTTTCTCTGTCTGTAATCTCTTTTGTCTCCTAAGGTTTGTCACTCACAGAGGACATTCTTAGGCCATTTTTGTGTAACACTTAATGGTCAACAGATGTGGTTGCAGCACTAATATAAACTCATGGATCTGACTTTTGATGATCACATTCAGAATATGTGCTCAGTTAAAAAATCAAAGCTAACTAAAAAGATGATGGCAGATACTTAATTCGGAGAGCCACACATTGTGTCTTGTAGCTTAATCATGAGGAAATATTTTTCATACAAAGTTTAGTATATTCTTTCTCCAATGAGAATAAATAATTCCTTCTGGAAGAAGAAAACAACTAGGAAAACTACAACAAATGACAGCAAGTCATTTTTTCAGAGAAGCAGGCATTTAGAAAAGCTTCTAAAATTCATACAGCAAACACTTTTGTGGGTACAATGTGATCAAAACAGTGTGTGATAGGCTCATTTTCATGCAGTACACACCTATCAGTTCAGCTATCTGTCTGATAAAGTAATTACATTGAGAGCATAATGATGTGTTGTTCTAAGCCTGCCATTGCTGATGGCTTATTATTTTGTCTACATCAACTTTAAAAAGTGCAAAGAATGTGGAACTAGAATGCACAAACCTTTGGTGTCATTGGCAGAGAGTCTGACCAGTTTTCATCTAACACCATTACTGGAAGACCTGAAGAGGAAGAACAAGTATGTCTTTGAAGCAAAAAGGGAACACCTGATTTCCCCCTATGCAGACAGCTCATTTGAAGCATGGAGTGCTTTTTTCTAGGTGTGCCTAAGGAACCTGGGCTGCCCCTGGACAGCTGCTTGGAGGAGGATCTGACCCTTCTTGCTCCATACTTGGGCTTCTGACAGGTTTGCCAAACACTAGACTTCTTGACATTTGAATCCACAACACCAAGGCAGCTCCAGTGTCTTGCAGCACAACATACAGAGCTCTGCAGTGCAGCCTTTGCACTGCATGGGCAAA
Source organism: Bucco capensis (assembly GCA_013396975.1). Lineage (NCBI taxonomy): Eukaryota > Metazoa > Chordata > Aves > Piciformes > Bucconidae > Bucco > Bucco capensis. Next base: position 573,902 of record VWZO01011422.1, on the reverse strand, counting down.
GTTCAGTTGTCTCAGGTTGTCTTGTCTACCAGACTGGATTTACTATTTTCTGTCCCTGGAGGTGTTTAAGAGACAGGTGGATGTTGCATTGGGAGGCATCATTTAGCAAGTTGATAGGCCTAGGACAAAGGCTGGACTTGATGATCTTCAAGGTCTCTTCCAGCTGGAACTGTTCTATGATTCTACTTCATTTGGATTAGCTAGCCCTTTCTGTTAGACTTGTTTGTCCTTAAAACTGTAGATTTTAAGAAGGAAGTTTCATGAGAGCCCTCTGTATCTTTCTTTCAACATAACTGTGCTGTCTGTTCCAAGACTTGTAGTGAGACTAATTCAGCCTTGTGTCTTCTTTTAAGGTGTTTATAATCCATATTACTTTGTTGGTCAATACATTTTCCCACTTCATAACTTGCAAAGCCCTGAAGATACTTGATCAATACTCGAAACATCATCAGAGTTGGCCATTTACAACAGAAAGGTGAACTCTCCTGTATTTGGAGTTTTTAATTATGGTCCAACTCTAATATAGTGCCCATCATTTTTAATGTCTTTAAATGCATTAAGTGATGGTCAGCATCTGTCTCCATGGGAGGAGAATGGGATAAACTTTCTGGCAGTTGCATACAGAAGAAGAGCAATGGGGCTTGAATTCAGATTGGGACAGTGAGAGGTTTTTGCTTCCTTCCCTTTTCCTTGGGTAATGAACTTGTCCCTTAGTGCCACAGGGCACAAGTGAGAACTGCACTGAGAAAGTCTGTCTCAGTGAAGGGGACTTTTAAGAAAAAGACCCTTCAGTCCCAGTTCTGTGTAAATGCTCTGAGTGAGCTCATCAAAGAAGCTGGCAGCTAGATAAAGGCATCTCAGACTACACAACCCTTTGGTTTTTTTTCTGTGGTTCATAGATGTCAGATCTTGTTTCTTTGATGATTTTCTTCTACTTCTCTCCATCACTGGTAGTAACAGCTGAGAAGGATGAAATCTGCAATTTGTTCATGGTTAAGCAAGGCACTTGGGCAGTGGTAGTTTAATTAGAATTAGAAAAGACAATAAGACCATTGTGTTTTGTGTTGTGTTATTCAAGCATTAAAGTTCCAGTAAATGGCATATCCTTTGGTTCAATGCAGATGTTTCCAGAACAGGAAAATCTTGGCTGCCAGAACCATTAGTCCATTGGCATGCTAACTTAATAAAGCAGTCAGAGTCATTGTTTACCTATCTGTATTCCAAACATACAGCCTCTAAATTCCCTTCAGCTGAAAAAAACAACATGCTTTTTTAAGTCTTTTTTGAAGACCTCCCTGGGCTTGGTTCTTCACAGACACAGAGCAAACAGATGGTGCCTGCCCTGGACAGCTGGACTCTGAGACCTTGCATTTCTCCTGATGACTTTCTGTGTTTCCTCTGATTTGGATGTAAATGTTGGCAGGCCAGAAGACCTTGTTAGCTCCTCCTTCCCCTAACTTCTTTCATATGTCTGCAACATTCACCAGAGATTTGGACTTCTGATTTTTTTTCTCCTGTTCTTTCACCACCCAGCACTACTTCATAAACATTCAGAGTCTGAATGGTGCTGAGTCAGTGCAATCCTTCCTTGTTATTGCATCCCCTAAAAGCTCTATCAGGCTGGTAATTCTCTGGGGCATTGCTTCTCATCTGCAAGCAAACTGCCCTTCTGGATGGAGGTAGAAACATACAGTAGATAATCCACTATGGAAAATTACTCTTTGATGTTGAGTACATTGTATGTTCTACAGTTGTACTGCTTCATGTTAATAGAACACAGACACAATATTAGCAGAGTTCCTATCTTTTGTAAATGAATTAAGCATTATTTTTGTTTCCTAAGAGAATAATAATTTATAAAGGCTGGAAACATATAAAGGAAATGACTTGCATTTTGTTGTGGAGAAGAAATTTCCTTTCTTTCCTTACTTTTTTATGCCTTTTGAAAACTTCCCATAGCATTTTTGCTCCACTGTTCTGGTCTTCTATTCTTTCTCTCTGCCATCACCTCTCTAGAGGTGGGAAAAGAAGGATGGGTTTGTGCCTTTTTCCTTTCTTTCAGATTTAGTAGAAAAGCAGAAAGGAGAGGAAAAAGGGAAGACAGAAGAAACAGGGAAAGATTAGGGAAGACAGTGGGGAAAAAAGTAAGCTCCCTATTTCACTATGATTTTTCTAGATATTTTCTACAATTTTAAGTTTTCTCTAAAAAAATTAATACAGAAAATATATTTTTAAAAAAAACTACTTACTTTGGAAATGTTTCAGTGTTGTTTTTTTTCTGAGCTATATTGTTATTTTTTTCTGTAATTCTTTCTATTTTTCTTTTTATCTGTTGAGGTGTTCCAAGATTAATCTGTCTGTCTTGGTTTGAACTAGAATAAACCAATTCTCTGATGATTTTACTGTTCAGCTAAGTCTCCTCTAATTAACTGCACTTTCTGAAGTGAATGCCATATTTTTGCAGACTGTCTGCTTCTTGAAGTGATAACACTCAATGCTTATTGTTGTTACCAAGGATCAGTATGCAGAAAGACTCTTGCTTTCACTTACTCCTATAGAAACCAAGGTCACTGCTAAATCTTGTGCTCCCTGTTGGGGTGCTGCAAAGTTAAGAGACCAACATACGTTGCATTCCATATTCATCATACTCAGTATAAAACTGAGGGATGACAAGTGTCAAGCTCTCTTCTTCAATAACTGGCCTCTATTCTTTTGCCTCAGATCCCAATCCAAGCATTCCTGAATCCTGTTCCCAAATCCAGCTCATGAGTCCAGTTCTCATCTGCTGCCAAGTCCAGTCCGTGTCTTCCCCAGTGCTGCCACAGAGTCAGTGGTGATGATGATGTAATTACCATCAGGGGCTTGAGTTCAATATTGGGTTTGTATATATTTGTATATACTTATTTTTATTGTTATTATTTTCATTAAAGGTGTTTTAGTTTTCTTTTCCAATTCATGAATCTCTCCCCCTTATTCCTTTTCTCTTCCCCTTTGGGAAGGCAGAGGGGATTCATAGAGATCATCTGTCACTCATCTGGTGGCCAGCCCAGCCCTAACCCTTGACAGTCTTTTTCCAGCTGACACCACTGTGAGTCCTAGTTTCTTACTCACTTTTATAAGGCACCAAAGTGCAGAAGGTACATTCCAGATTGTCATTTCACTGGAGCAGGGGCTACATCATTTACTTTGTATGCTTGTACTATACTTAACACAATGGGATTCATTAAAGCCAGGATGGTGCCTGTCAGGCTTTTTGTTTATCAGCTTGTTGCCCTTTTGAACTCCTGTATCTCCTCCCTCTTTATATTCCGCCTATTTCCCCAACACTGCCCAATTTTCTGAGTGTTTAGTCTGCACTCTTCTGCTCTGCTTATATCTGCTGCCTCCTTTCCTCTATCCCCAGAAGCCAAGTTCCTTCTCTGCTTCACTTTCCCACGTTTCCTTCCAGCCTCTCCAAGTCACAGATCTCCCTGCACTGTGGTGGCTTTCCCAGGGAGCAGTATGAATCATGGTCATGGTGTTCAAGTCATCAGCACTTGTACACACTGATAATTAAAGAGTTAGAAAACAATGCAGTGTTAAGTGTAAAGGATGTCAGATTAAAGGTTAGGCAGTGAATTCAAACTGACAGGAGAGAACTGGGGAGGCAAGGGTTCAATTTCTGATCTCAAATGGCAATGATTTTACCTCCATAGCTATCATTAAAGAGAAAAAAAAGCTAAGCCCTAGAAACATCCCTAACTGTCAATGCAAATATTCTCATGAAAGTACAATAAAATCCTTAGCACGTAGATAGGACTTATATCTTCTAAGTAATGTACTTGACAGTCCTTAATCCTGTTGACTTAAGGCAATCTCTGAATATTCTTTATACATTTCTGTAAGATTGTCTGAAAAGTGGGACAGGAGATTTTCTGTCAAAAATGGTATGTAAGCATCAAATCCATTTTGCAGCTTGCAGATGTAAATTGTCCTTGAAGTAAATAGATTTTGGAAGATAAGAGGAAACACCTTAGATTCAATTGCATATAGGAGAAGTAACCTCAAAGTAACTGGTTTTGTAAGTCACAAACAGTATGTGAACTTCTGATGTGCCCATGCTGTAGCTGACCCTATGATTCAGCATGAATATAATTGTACTGATAGATGTTAAAGTCAGAAAGGACTATCCCATCTCAATTCCTGCATGCAGAGGTCATTAAACTTTCCCCTGACATGCCTGTATTCACCTCCATGACTGCCAGTAAAGACAGGGATTTTAAAACATCCTGGTGAGAGCAAAACCAAGGAAGAAAAATGTAGATTATAGAAGCAGTGTAGCTCCTTTGCTGTGATCTAAGTGCTAATGTTTTAGAAAAAGAAATGCCAAGTAGATACTCTGGTTTGTAACTGGTCTAAATATGATCAAGTGTCCTTTCTATTTGATGATGTGGATGGACAAAAAATATACTGTCTTTTTAACAGAGGTATTTTAAACAGACCTCTTCCCTGTTTTCTTACAGAATTGTGAGAAGAATTGGGAAGTAGGGTAGTTCTCTGGTCATTGCAGCCTTCCTAGCTGCCACCTCTGAATGGACATTGCATGCCATGTGCATGTCAGCGTATTTGATAGTGTTATAAAGTGCTGGAGGTGGCTTAAATTCACAGAGTAAGAGGCCTAAATATCAGTGTCTGCACAACTGTCTGAACTCCCATTACATCCTATGCAGATCCAGCCAAAACAGTCAATCATGCTTAGAGAAATAAAGATGATTTTCAAGGTCCTTAATTTTAGGTATTTTAATTTGCAAGTTGAATCCCACTCCTAGTGTCCAACTACCATCTGCTGACAGACCCTACTAACCAGGCACAGCTTTCCTGAAGGAGCTGTGGGATCCTTAGCCTTGTTTCCACCCCACTGTACCCATATATGGCTCTGGGCATTTGCCCTGTCTGTGTCAGATGTCACATTTAGGGAGCTGTAGGGAAGCTATGCCTCTGGAAACAGATTCCCAATCACCTCAGGGTTAAGGAGATGAGGAGAACTGAAGTTTTCCCATTTAAAGCCATGAATCCTGTAAGACCTGCCTTCGTCAGCCATAGAGTTGTTTCCACCTCTGATATTCCAGATCATTAATCATCTCTGCCCTCACTAGTGAGTCTGGTCACCTCCTCCAGCCTGTTCCTCTTTAGGAGTGTACTATTATTAAAAGACACTTTGCTCCCCACCCTAGAAGAGGTGCAGCAGCACAAGTGACATTGCCAGGACATCTAGAACTGCATCATATTAGTAAGTAGTCACAGAGGAGAAAAAAGGAAACAAAGAAACATACTGTCCTTGCAGCAATTTCAGTGCTATTTTATGGCTCCCCAGAGTGGGCCAAGCATTTCCAGAGGTGAAATATTCAGTCTTCCCTTCCAGTAGCTTGCCACATGGTCCTAGCTAAACATCACTGCAGCACATAGTTTGGCAGGGTGGAGAACATTTCCTTGTGGTCGAAGACAAGGGAATCAGCTTGTCCTAGTTGTGTCAGAGCTGCTGGTCCTCAGTCTGGTCCCTAGCCAGCCTTGCTGCCCACAGTTATCTTGAGGGCCAAAAAGGAGTTTGGATATCACCATTCATCAGTGCTCAGGTTGGAGGGAAGTAGCTGTTGCTACTTCTAAGGAGTTACCACCTCAATTGAACCCACAGGGAAAAATAACCTCCTGTTAGCTTTTTATTTGTATTGAGTGTCTTTTGATTCAGTTGTTTTTTAGGCTGGTAGACCCTTAACTTTGTTCTTTCTCATGTGCATAGGATTTTATTCTTCATAGAAAAAATACTGTCATTGCTAACAATATTATTTTTAAAGTATTTTACATATCTGAGAGGTTCATTAAAATCAGGGTAGTTTAACAATCATTCTTCCTAATACAAAAGCCAATATATTTCACATACCATCTGGAACTAGGCAGTGACTTTTTTCAATTATGTTGGGCATATAATTAAACTGAATGGAAATAACAGTCTTATAAAATATTTTGGTGACAGTTCTGGCACTTTGCTAAGCATAAAAGTTCCTGAGAATGTCGAAGTTATTTATCATACTTTCATCTGCTTTCAGGTGATGCCTTTCTTCTTGATAGGCTCTTGATGGGCTTGTTTTTGAGAATATAAAAAAGTGCTGCTCTCAAAATGATGGCTGTGTTCTGGTATTTTTTTATTTTATTGACTCCTGGAGCACCCTCCTCTTTTTCAAAGTGATCACTCTGGAATAAACCTAAAAGCAAACTATCCTCTTTGCACTGCTAGAGGTGGAGAATGTTTCTGTGGCATTCCTTTTTACAGATTCTGATTTATGAGATACCAACATCTTCCCTATTCCTAATGCAGTGGGATGATACAGAACACACTGAAGTTACCTGGACCCTACCTGTTACTAGCTGTGTAGGTTTGCTGCCTATTTCCACCCAGGTGGTAACTTCTCATCCTGGAAGTCCCACAGAAGAAATAAAGCACTGCTCAGGAGAAGAAAATAATGTACAGACAGCAGCCATTAGCAGTAGGACAGTAAACATAAATCAATACATTAACTGGAAAAAAATCTATATTTTCATTCAGTTTTTCCCAGTTTTCTTTTTCTCCCTGTGTTATTAGAAAAAGGAGATGTCTTTTCATTCATTGCTTGATCTCAGCATCTTGATTAAGCCAAAAGATGAAGGCACAGAGTCCCTTGTTCTGTGCCAAGACAAGAACACGTGGCTTTTAGAATAACCTCTGATTCTGAGGCCTGATGGGAGATACTGGAGGTCAGGTTTTTCAGAAGCAAGAATCTCAGTTGGAGCAATAGGATACCAAATGAATGAGGCCTGGTTTTTTTTTTCCCACAAATATGGGCACTGAGTATGCTGTTTCTTTCAGGAGTCTTTAATGGCTGCATATACTATTGTAAAGGATAAGCTTCAGGACACTGGAATTTATGTGACCATGTATCATTGCAAATGATGCAGTGACACTTCTTGGGCACATCTCCAGATGAAGCAGAGTGACAGAGAGCAGCAGGTCATTACAACCAGATAAAATGTGGTTTATCTACAGATGATTCAAGAATACCTCAGGAATAAACTTACCATTCTTTGGGTAGGTACTATTTCTGACAGTCTCTCAGCAGGTCTTTTGATGAACCTGTATTTTTTTAAGGTGCACAATCAGGGAGTTTTTATTGAGTGTTTACATTCAGACATCAGCCTGCAAGCCTAGTCCCACCCTGAGTGCTCTGTAAAGCTCTCCACCTTTTTTGAGGGGGTTAAGCATTGCATGAAACTCTGCATATGCTGTTTATTATAGCCTTGTGGAGGTTGTCATAGTGGAAGTGGCAAGTTTTAATACAAAATAAATAAGATATTAGGTCCAAAAAATACCTAGGAGGGATTTAGATACTGCATGATAGTTGCCATTTTCATATAACAATCATAGAATCTTTCAGGTTGGAAAGGACCTTCAAGATCTTTGAGTCCAACTGTTAACCCATCGCTGCCAAGTCCACCACTAAACCATGCCCTTGAAAAAGGGAAAGAGGTAATGAAGTGATTGTCCCAGTTCAGGGTTTATTTAAAGTTCATGGTTGAGAATCTGTTGAGAGCCCAGAACAGATACTACTCTTCCCCCCAGTCTCTGTTGTTTCACAGCTCTCTGTACATTGAGCAGGAATTCAGTGCTCTCACTCAGCTCCCACGTTTTAGGTTTTCTTCACAGCCCTTGTGGCTAGAAGCAGCACTTCCAAATGAGTGAGGCAAACCTATTTCATATTAATGAAATGAATGTGACAGCAGCCTGAAAACGTTGCTAATCACAACTCTGCCTAGGGATATGAGACAGAAAAGCATTATTCCTGCCCTGTTTGGTAGAGTATTAAATACTGCTTAGACTCCAGTGGAAGTAACAGGTATAAGAGGGAAAATGAGCTATCCCTGTGTCAAGCAGTGCTTCCTTTTGTCACAGTGGGTAGTTTAACCTGTTTAGGATATATTTTTCTAGCTCCAAAAATGTCTGCAGATAATTGAGAATTACTGACTCCGCAGCACAACTCAACACTTTTGGATCTCACCCTCTGTTTGTCACAGGTCTGCTCCTCCCCAGAAACTCTGCTGCTTCATCCTTTTTTTCCCCCTTTTACAAGCAAACCCGCACTGCCATCCTGCTGCTTGGTGCACCACATCATTACAGCAGCTTCTCAGACTTTTCACTGTGAGCTTTGGAGGGCTTTTGGAGAGATGGGAAATTTCTGATCATCCTTGAATTCCCCTAGTAAGTGGCAACTGGCTTTCTGCTGTGTCTTAAACTGTCCACTGCCTCTCCTGTGAGCTCAGTTCAGCCTGAAGAGTAAGTGAATGAGGAACTCAGGTAGTGCAAGATGCTTTTCAAACCATGCTTAAATAAAAAGTGTAAAACTAGGAAAGAATGAACCTTTCTGTCTTTCTCAGATCTTTATAAAATCTCAGATTTTAATTTAAATTTAACCTCATTGAACCACATTTTTCTCTCTCATTTTTACTGCCACTTTTAGGCAATCCATTAAGGCTGCCTTTTGCTTCTCAGCAGTTACCAGTAATGATGTTAGACTGAAAGAAATCCAGAATGGGTCTTTATATAGAAAACAAAGAAAAGATGCAGCGAAGATGAAGGAAGGTTTGGGGTTTGGGTTGCAGGAGGGATGTGATCTGCAGCTATCCTTGGGAATTCACTTCATTCCATTTCCCTTTGTTCTTCTCTAGTCCTCTCTATGTTTTTTTTTCTTTATTATTATTATTATTAATGATAGTACTTAATAGCAAGAAGTGTCTCCTGCTAGATCTTTACATTACAACTAGTCCACAGGCACTAATTGCAGAAAGGGATGTGGACAAAATTGTAAGGGTCATTAATTACCTCTTTTGTAAGTAATTACTTTTTTGTTGTTGTTGAATGAGTAGCTTGTTTGCAGAACTATCAGTCTGCTGATATAAAAAATTATTAAAACCCTTGAAGAATAACAAGTCTCTGCCCTGTAGCATCTGAAGGATACAGTAGCTTATGCAAGAACCTGCATTGCTATTTCTACTTTTTTAGGCACTATTGACACTCAGATGAAAACATGACAACATGTCCTGAATTCAGCTCAGTTTAAAACCAGAAGCTTTTTAAATGATACTCGGGGATATTGAGCCCACTCATCCCAAATTCCTTGCAACACTGCTACAAAGTGGGACTCTGAAGTGATGAATAGTATATCCCACTTGAAGAACATGAAATCTAATGGCCAAAATGCTTAAGTGAATTTGAACATCACTGTAAGTATCAAAGACTTCTGGTTTGCATATGACTATTATGAAAATGTGTTTGATTTTACACAATCTAGGTTCTTTGTTGTCCAATAGTTTGGTCTGCTTTCAGGGCTGTGGTTGTATTGTTCAGCCTTTGAGTACTGAGGTCAACAAGGGATCAACCTGCTTTTCCTTGTCTTTTAAATGCAGGCAAGAGGAGATTTTGCCATGTCACAATTGGCATACTCCTTTCTCTGGCATCTATTGTTTCTTTTGAAAGGGGAAAAAAGCAAAATGTTCAGTTTAAATGCAACATTGAAACCTGTGGGATTGTTTGAATGTGAGGTAGGCAGGTGAATTTCTACAGCCTCTGAGGTAGTTTTGAAGGCAGGAAACAAATGTAAGTGGTTTTATGTCCTGCTGCCATGTGGGGTTTCTGTAAATGGATGTTTGAAATTGCTAGGAACTCTAGAAAGGCACTTTTGAGGTACAGAAGCTATTTTTATACCTTGTTAGACAATTTCTGAATCCATCCTGAAGTAGTGCATCCCTTGTTTTAAGCAGGAGGCAGCTATGGATCCTGTTAGAGAGGGTAGATTGAGGAAGAGCCTAAGTGGATCTTGTAAGCTAGGGAAGGTCAGACATGTCTGTAGGATGAGATAGGTCCACAGTATATCCAGAATTGAAATCAGCAGGTGGGACCAGCACATGGCCAGGCTCGGGCATAGCTGCAGCATTGCTCAGGCAAGGACCAAGGGTGAGAGCTGGAGCAGAGGAAGCTCTTGAGCAAAGGATTCACCCCCTGTGGGAGCCTCTTCTAGCTCCTCTCACACAGCTCCTTCCCCAGCAGCCTGCTCCCAGGTTGCAGCTGCACCACATCCAAGTTGACTTGGAGCACCAGCAGCCAAACCCTCAGAGGGAAGATCAGATTTTGCAGAGGTCGGCTGTGCACACAGGGTATGGACTCACAGGCATCTGGTTCCAGCTGTCCCTGCCCCTGAAGGGACTGGGGAGGGGGGAACCTGCCTTTCCCTTGCTGCACTTCCCCTACATGCCTCCCTATGCCTGATGTCCCTAATACACAGTGCTTCTGGAGCACCTACAGTGAGTGCCCATCACACTGTCTTTTCTCAGCTATGACTTTTGAGTGTAGCATAAAACTGGTATTTTGGCCACTGTGGCTATGCTTTGTCCTAGTTTGAGTCAAAAACAAGGTATTCCATGCCATATATGTCGTATTCAGTCCCTGAAACTTTGACACCAATCTTAGGCCTTAGGGTCTCTTACATAAAACCTAAGAGCCAAGCAAGGCAGGTGCATGATTAAGCTACTTAGCACCTAATTAAGAGCCAATACAAATAGGGAGAGGTTTGGCCTTTTAGCCTCTCTGAGGATTGAGCACCTGAGCTATCTGGGGTGGTAGGCTGGTAACTCTCCTCATGAGGATCAGAAGCCCAACTCTGCTGATACAGGAGTCTGTCTGTTCTGCCTTTGATCTCAATCCAAGAGTTCCTGAATCCAGTTCCAGGACCAAGCCTCCGAGTCTGAATCCTGTCTGCTGCTGAGTCCTTCTGCTACAGCGTCGGTGTTGATGGTGATGTAGTTGCCATTAAGGGGGGGTTGGGTGTGGTTTTGGTTTTGTGTGTGGTTTTGGTTTTGTGTGTGGTTTTGGTTTTGTGTGTGGTTTTGGTTTTGTGTGTGGTTTTGGTTTTGTGTGTGGTTTTGGTTTTGTGTGTGTATATATATTTAATTTTCTTATTATTTTTGTTAAAGTAGTTTAAGTTTCGTTTCGAATGCACTAGTCTCTCTCTCTGTTAATTTCTGCTTTTCTTTCCTGGAGTGGGAGAAAAGGGGATACTAGAGAATATCTGTAACTGTGGTTACCCCAGCTCTAAATCTTGACACACCTCCAACCTGTTAAATAAAAGTAGAGATGATCCCTAATCTTTCCTCACCGTGTTTCAGTTTGGAGAATTTAAGCAGAGAAAGATTCTATGTACTTTCTATGCAGAAGGTAATTTTTTCACTCTCTTCATCTTGCTCCTGTAGTGGATGAGTCAGAGATGATAACGTCCTCCTCTGTGGTTGAGCCAGCCACATGTGTTTCTTGAAGGATGCTCTTTTTGCGTGGAGAGTGTGCATTAACTCAAGGGAAGTTTTCAGGTCTTGGGTTCTGCAGTTCAGTCTCTGGTGTCAGTCTGAATAGCCTTTATTTTCCTGTCTCTATGTGCAGAAGTCACTTTCAGCTGAAAGTTAGACTTAGACTGGTGTTTGTGCTGTACTACTCTGGAACACAACCTTTTGTTTCAAAAGCAGACATTTGGTAAGAGAAGAAAAAGAAATCAACCATAACTTTAAGACATAAACATAATGTTATTTTTGTAGCTATCAAAAATATTCTAAAGAACTCAATTTTATTCCCAACTTCTGCAAAAGTACTGTGCAGTGATGAAGGAAAGGTGACACTACTGCTCCAGCATCTTTGAATGCTTTGCTATATCTCATGAGACACTCGCAGAACAACTCAGGGAACAGATGGCACAAAACACCATGTAGCATTCTTATTCTGATGTAGCAGCAGTAGTAGAGATCTGATCTCTCCCTCCAGGGCTACTCTAGTGTTTCATGAGATCTCAAGGGATGGACTGACAGCAAGACATGATGTGTTGTGATTGTAGTTGCTGTGATTCTAGAGATATCCTAGAGAGTCTGTTAATATCATCTGAGATTACTTGTTGTTCTTCAGCTAATCAGACTAATCTGTTTCTACTTATATGAGAAGACAAAGTTCAGTAACTCCATCCCTATTTGTTTTATTTGTTGAGAGCAAGCTGTTGAAAACAGGCTGCTTTATGGTATAGAGTTTTCCAGGGTTCAAAGCTACTGAAGGCTCATGTTTTTAGGGGTGCAAAGTAGGTTAAAGAGCAATGTCCAGACATTTGCACCTCTGCATGCAGAAGGCATATTCACAGCTGCATTGCATGGTGTAGACCCACAGTGGTGTGTCATGTCTGCAGCCAGCTCAGGGGGATGGTGGGGGCAGAATTTCTCTGTTCCCCAAGTAAAGGACTTCAGGAAATCAAGGATATGCAGAACAAAACTATGTCAGAAATGGAGACTCATTTTGTGATGAGCCTATTATTAAAACATAACTTGCTCACTGCAAAAAGAAAACCTTTTCTTCTTTGCTTTGATAGGGAGAAATGGGAGGTAATGTTAAACAAAGGTTGTTCTTAAGAACTTCTTAAATAAGAATCCTTCCTTGAAGTTTCCAGTATTGCCTTTGGCAAGAGGGGCTGGAGTTGAAATATAAGTCCCTTTTTTGAATTCACAAAGACTTTGTGCCAGTCTTTCTTATTGAAAACAAAACACTGTGTCTGTGGAGGGGGGAAAAGAAAATGGATGTGGTTAAACGCTCAAGGAAAGTACTAAACCTCTGAGTAAGCTGTTGAAAATGACAATGGAGAGCAGCAAAAAGTACCTTTCTTGTGACATTGGTATGAAAGAGGAGAAACCTGGTGTGACACTGTTTGCTTATGAAGCTGACAGAGCTCCTCTTATCAGTCTGGAAAACCAGAGCTTCAAAGAAGTTAGAAATGAGCATGAATAAGGTCTTAAACTTGTTAGGAACATGCTACCTGCAAGAAGAGACAGGGATAGGTGAACAGAGCAGTGCACAAACTCTGCACTCACGAGCCTTGAACTCTTGTGAATAAATGAAGAGACCATACCATGCTGTAATAACAAAGTAATCCAAATCTCTTCCTTTGCCTTCTTATTTTAACAGAAATGTTGGTTTGGAATGAGCCAGGTACCAGCCAAGGTAAGCTGGCTGGCCAGGAGGGGTCAGGGTCATGATCAAAGGCTGGATGTCTTGTCCTGTGTCTATAACAGGTCACCCTGGACTAGGCTGTTGCATTGTAAGCCTCATTAAAATGACCCCAATGTTGTGGTTCATTTGCAGATATTTGCAGTTCATGGTTTGTCTGTATTTTGAGTGTGTAGTGCTTTTCAAGTTCCTATTTTTTATAGGATTTGAATTCACAAAAGAGTATGGCATCATGCAGTTGTTTATTTTAAATTTCACCTGTCTCTAGGTCAAACCCTGCAATTTGTGCAATCTGACATCCAGGCAGTCATCTTGTCTTATCTGGAGGTACAAACATTGGAGAATCTTCCCATTGTTTCAGCAGAGATGTACAGCTGGTTGGAAAATCAGAATCTCTATTTCTTGTTTGCCATGCAAGATGTTTTGTTTGGCTGAAGGGAAATAACTCAGTGTCCTCAAACCAGTTTCATTTCAGATGTTTAAGTGAATTATGATGAGTGCATTGATTTCATTCAGAAGTGTCACTGAACCTGGTGTTCAGAGGCCACGTGCTCCTTGCTGTGCCCAGGCACATCCACGCTGCACAGAGGACATGTGCATGGGTGTTGTGCTCCTGTCAACCATAACCAAGACTGTGATACCTGAGAACCAGGTCTGTAATGAAAACAGGGCTATCAGGCATCTGAGCTATGCCATAGAACATTCCAGCAGCTCAGGATGAGGGCAGACCAGGGGCACTTAACCCAGATGATGTTTGCATTCATTTTGACAGACCAAAATACTGTCTTTGAGTAGTGCAGCTAGGAAAACTGAAATATGTGAGCAGAAGTCTGCCACAGAAACTGTTGCTTTTTCTTGGAATAGTGTTTCCTACTGCAAAGAAAGTTTTTTGAGTAGTATATTCCCAACCCACTCTAACACAGAGTCTATCTGAATCTTAGCATTGCCATCTGGCATCCAGTTGGAGAACCACAACAGCATATGCTTCTTTTATGTTACTATTTGATATTTATGAGTAAGACAACTTGGTAATATATTTGGCTAATTGCTTTTTAAAATTCCATGTCCAGAAAATTCATGGGAAATATGGTGTAAAAGTTTGTTGAACACACATGAGCAGGAAACTGCTCTCAACCTGAAATAAAGAAGAAATCTAAAGCAAAGATACAGCATAGAACTATACCACAGAGGGAATCTTGTCTCTCTAACATGCTGGGCTGTTCATGCAAGAGATCAGTTCCCAAGTGGGCAGTGACTAACAGTCAGGAGGTCAACATCTTGGGCTCCCACATCAGAAATGTCTAGGCTCATTTTCTAGTTGAAAATCATTGTTCTGGCATGTAAAGACTGCTGCTGTCCTTGGGTTGGTCCTGTCTCTTCCATGCCCCTGAAAAATATTTACTTTTTAAAGCACATCCAAATATGGAATTCCTATTGAAAACCAATCAAAACAATTTGATTTTAGAAATGATTCCACGGTGCTTCATGTCATTCAGGTGCCTCATTCTTCACACAGAGTGGCTCCTTGGAAGAATATTCACTGAAACTAATCAGCAGGTGATGCAGTACAGCAGGAATGAATCAGTAGAGCAAAGCAGTTAATATGGATGTGGAGGATCCTCCACTAGACACATTTCAGAGTTACATCAGTTCAGACTAGAGTTAATCTGGTCTTCTAGACCAAACATCTCTACCATGTATGTGACTTGAAGCAGTCTGGAGAAAAGCTGTCCTAACTGCTGTTTCTGTCCTGCTTACTTTTCAACCTAGCACTCTTGGGAGTAGCACACTCTCCTGTTTCATACAGACTTTAAACTGAATCCAGAGGTGTTAAAGAAATGACAGCCACCAACTTCACTGGAAGTTGGCTTGGATTCTGAGAGACTGGATCAGACTATATATTACTTTACTAGAGCTGTATTTCACTGTGCAACACAATGTAATGGATTTAAATTGCACAACAAAGAATGGACTATTTTCTAAGAGCAATATAAAAACTAAAGCTACCTTTGGTAGAGTGTGTGCAGAGAAAATGAGAAAGGAACAGATGGGGAAGCATTTACATAGGAGATGGCAGGCAATTTCATTTTTTCTATTGGCATGCTAATTAATGATCTTTCCAAAGAAGGGATGCTGTATAAATCTCCTAAAGGAAGGATAATAGCAAGGTCAGATGTATATGCTAAACTATGCAGGAATTTGAATGCACAAGTATTGCAAAATCCTGTGTCAGATTAATAACCTGTTATAAAGAAAAAAATTGAAGTACTTGGTAAATACAATTTGAAATGCAGATAGGAGATAGAAGGGTAATATGTTGGAATTTCAAGCTGCAGAATGTGAACTCTTGAGCTGTCCTGGATCCTGCAATTTGTTTAAATCGATTGCACAAGGTGAATGTTGAAAAGCAGAGGGAGAACTCTGATCTGTCATTTTCTCCCCTTTCCTGAGTCCATGGATGTCTTTGAAGGTCTGTATAGTTTAGCTGAGAAATAGGGATTCAAAGACTTCAAAGCATTCAGTTTAGCTGAGATAAACATTTGAAATAGGGGAGGATTTTCTATAGCTTAGAATAATAGTCTTATTATTTGTAGTACTTGATGTAACTAAAAGCTATATAATGCTACCATCTCTGTAGAGCTAGTGAGTTAGCAATTACTCTGTCTGCTCCAGAAGGAGCACAGCTCACAGCTACCAGCTAGGCCAAATCACAGTGTCTGGAGTCCTGCTCCACTAAGAAGTGCACAGTGCCTTATGCACAGGAAACCCATTACAGTAGAGGATTTTTTTCCCTTTTTCATAAAATAAATGGTAAAATTGTCTGATGAGCTATGCCAGAGAACCATGACCTAGGGCTCTCCATCCCCAGCTTTTTCTCTAAGGCTGCACTGCTTAAGTGTGTTTCTGTAGTCTCTCCAACCTCATCTCTCTCCTTATCTCATAGTCTTTGGCTTTACTGGCTCTCTTCCTCTGTGATCTTTGCTGACCTTCTGTCCCTGCAGCCAAGTCCCTGAGAATTCAGGGTTTCAGCATCTCTCTCTGTGCTGAATTGTTTTTTAACAGATGGAGATTATAAACCTGGAATGCAGTGTGGCTGGAGATCACTTAGAAAACATTTTGAGTAGTATGATTGTGAGGGGAGTTATAAGATGTGTTTTGGGGAAAAGACCACAGGGGCCATGCTGTGCCTGACAGGCAGGCTCAGAGCTGTGATTCTGGGAACAGTTTGATCTCTAAAGTCTCTAGGAAATCTCCATGCTCACTCAGCAGCCAAACTGCTGGCTGTGGAACTGAGCAAGAAAATGCATGTTCAGAGCAGGTATTAGATCCTCACTTTGGACCAGTTCCACATATAAGTAGCTCTGGGCTAAATCCACAAAGAAAACTGAGATAAACACCAAAGTCCAAAATGTAGAGCAGGAACAGCACTCTGACAGCCTTCTTAGAAGTCCTGTGCTTGAGTTTGAGCAGAGCAAGGGCTGCCTTGGCAGTGTGGAGCTACAGTCTGTGTATCTCACATTGTAGGACTCGTGGGCTCCATCCATTCTTCTCCTTTTCTTGGTGTTTTCCATACTAGCTGAGACTCTTCTGTGCAGAGAGTTTTTACTGACTTTTCATCAGCCTGCAGTGGGAAGCTGAGGATATGAATTTCATATCTAGAGATGGCTTTTGTAGCACTAGGGCAAAACTCCTTGTATGTCTGCAAGCAAACCTTAGGGAAACAAAGAGAAAAAAGGTAGAGAGTTGGAAATCAAGACCCTGAACAACAGTAGCACAAATGTGAATGTCACAAGTAGCAGTTGACAAAATACTACAGTAAAGTCTACTAATGAATATTCACACCTCATCAGGTGGAAAACAGTCCTCATCTCAGCATTTAAAAAGAAACAATTTAGATGGAAGAAATTAGCATCATGATTTTGTTCTGTATTTTCAGTAATAGATGAGATTCATTAACAAAATGTGACTTAGAGGACTCAACAACCAAATAGGATTGAGATGAATATGCCTACATGGAAAAAAAAAAAATGAATACAGCTAGAAACACAAGAAGGCAAGCATTGAAAATTAATTTTAACCTTGAGATTGCATAAAATGTTATGTATTGTGTGAAAGGGGCTAAAATCTCCAGCAATAAAGTTTCTGAAAGATTTTTTGGGGAAAAAAATAGTTAAGGGTGGAGGTTAGCTTGCTTGGGTTAACATCTAACTTAATAGGAAACGAGGCACTGGTGATAAAATAAATAGTGCTGCTTAATTACAGTCATGACCTTTAGTAATTGCTGCATTATTGCTTGGTATTGTAAGAGATTTATGGTATTTACTGAAACAATTGTTTTTTCCTCTACCCAACACATCAGGAATAGGCATTGGAAAATAGCAATTAAATGATCTGGTTTGTGTGTCCCCTGCTGTGCAGTGTCTTGTCCAGTTCTGCTCCAAGTAGCCTCAAGTGCTGTTTTGTGTGAAACACACTGGAAGGTTGTTGTACAGCCTGAGATATTGGTTATTCTTACCATGGAAACGTTTTTGCCTCTGCTGAGTTGAGATGCAGGGTTCCTTCCTTCTCATTTCTGCTGGTTGGATTTTTTTCATGCTTCTCTTTATTGGCTATGGTTTTATTATCCATTCTTCTTCAGTCCTTTCACTCTTTTCTGAGAGTTAAACCCATAGCAAAAGGCAATAGATTTTATGGACTCATATGACTGCTTCTCTCATATTGAAACAAATCTGAGAATGTGCATTCTTTTCATCAAATTCATTCATTTGTACAATTATTAATGCAAAAAAAGGCAAATCATGAGCACAGTAGAGCTGATCTTTGGAACTGTAAACTCAGAAAGATTCCCTGCTACCTCTAATTTCATGTTCATAGCATCCTAATGACAATGGAAGAAATTCCTAGGGCAAAAGGTAGTTGTTTA
Organism: Bucco capensis; assembly: GCA_013396975.1. Lineage (NCBI taxonomy): Eukaryota > Metazoa > Chordata > Aves > Piciformes > Bucconidae > Bucco > Bucco capensis. Next base: position 555,888 of record VWZO01011422.1, on the reverse strand, counting down.
AAAGCAAAAAAACCCAAAACCAACAACCCCTCCAAAAACCCACCAAACAAAATAAAACCAGGCCACTTAGTGTCTTTTGCCTCTGCAGGCCTAGAGAAGGGTATTGGAAAGGCTTTGTAAAAATGGCACTACAAGGGAGGAAAATAAACACAGAGAACTATAGCTAATATCCAAGTTGTATAATCAGTAGATGATAGTCTGGCATGTGTAATGAGCTCTCACACTCTTCCCTCAGACAAAAATATAAAGAATTATCAGAAATCTGCAATGATCTGTGATTGTGCCAACCACTTTATAGCATTTGGCTTTGAGTGGTCAGGTGAAATATCTAAGTAACTGATGATACAGAACTCCTGGGTATATGTACTGACATTGACATGGGATGGCTGTATATAATTCTAAAGGAGATTGAAAAATTCATTTACTAAAGATATCTAACTCATGCTTCAGTTATACACAGGAAATCAATATCAGAACATCTGGGAAAAAATAGACTAAAATAAAATATATAGTTTTGGAATAAATAAGTGTTCTCAAAGAGTCAATGCTGAAAGGATATGGAATGGTGATTCTGTACCCTCTACTGTCACTCCTCTGCAGTTCCCTGTGCCTCAGTTTCCCTTCAGCACTGCCTGAACTAGGTTCTGAGGCATGTGTGAATGAGTGGAAACAGAGGTTGTTGTCACTTCTATGGCAGAAGGCAAGTCCCAGCCTAGTGAAAGCTGCTGAACACCATGAAGGGACTTGAAATTGAGTAACTTACCCATATGGATAAAATAGCCAGTGTTATTTTTAGAAGCTTGACTGTTCTGACAGACCCAGTAATTTTTCAGCTAATCTCACTGCTGGTCCTCCTGAGCCAAGGGCTATCCCCCATCCTCCAGAATTCAGAAAGTAATATCATTAATGGTAATACTATGATTTTGATGGAATCTGCTACCTTTTACCCAGGCCCATTCCACTGGGGCCTGGAGGCTCATTTTGGAGGCAGTCTGCCTTAGAGAAGCTACCTTGGCCAAACTTTCAAAAACTCATTCAGGTTATTTAATTGAACCTCTCACTCTTGCAAGGAGCTACTGGTTATACTCAAAGACTTAATAAGTCTCCTGGTCTAGACAGTTCCCTCTCTGATCATTACAAGAGGCAGGGCTATTAATATCAGCTTATCAAGTTCTGCTGCCCTGTCATATATTGCCTTCTTTTAGTTTTACTGAAAGCGTTATATTGGCACAGTGCTTCTGAAGAAAGACAAAACTTTTTGGCCTAATTTTCCTTCTGACTGTCCATATTTTCAGGATAGGTTATTTTGTTCACCAGTCTATTGCAGTGACAAGCCTTTTATTTCCTTCTCAGTGGATGGGTAACACACTTGAGCTGTGATGGCTCTGAGGGGTCCTCACTGGGGTCTGCAGATACAGCCAGACCTAGACATTCTGACTCCCCATTTTCCAAATCCAGACCCTGCAATGCCTCCTGCTGCTGCACTGAGCTGAGCTTGGGAGATCACTGTGTCCCATCTCCAGGCTTCATAAGGACAGATTGCTGTGAGGCTGTATCTCTGCTGTGTGCAGATCTCTGGTGTTGAGCCCTTCTAGGCAGGGAGTCACTCAGCTTCTGGTGTTACCTTCACGTGTCATGGGCCATGTGAGGCAGACTTTCTGTGGGGAGGCAAGCTCTTTGAAGAAACCCATGACCACATTCTCCTACTGAGATCCAGAACTTAACCTAACTGAATACAAACTGAGCATGTATTTTCTTGTCCAATGGTTTGTGTACAGTATAAATTTGGGGGTTAAATGGAGCATATAGATGTCCCATGGTTCTTTGAGCCGTTCTAAACTCATTGCTTATGAGGGAAGAGCAGTATGGGTTATAGTTTGCAGTGACAAAACTGATCTCCCTTAGGATCCTCTTTCTCACTGAAAGTTCCCTGGATTGGTGATGCCACTTTAGCTTTATCTCTGCTAGACACAAGAAGCTCCCAGAATCTTGTAGCTCACTGAATTCCAGTAGTAACAGAAGAGTGGCAGCTTCAAAGAAACAAACTGGCCAAGCTATCCAGCAAGGAAGCTGTATTTAATCACCCCACTTATGTACTGAATAGATTGCATCCATCTTTTGACACTTCAAAATCAACAAAAGTGGTAAAAATTGCCCAGTAATGCTTCTGACACTATCTTTTAAGAAAAGTGGAATCTATCCCCTTTCAGAGAACTCAGTGGGACATTACTTTTTCTTTGTTCCCCTTGTTGTTCATTGTATTCGGAAGGGAATTAAAGGTTTTCTTAAAGGCTGATTCCTTTCAGAAATCAGTTCAGAAAAATCGTCTGTCTTGGTAAAACAGCCTGAACTCTTCCCAAACAGACCTTTCTAACAAATGGATTGCTCCTTGAACTTCAGTGGCCTTCACAAGCACTTCAGCCCAGAAGAAACAGCTCCCACCCCACAGAAGTGTTGACCCCAGTGTGCAGGTGAAGGCAATGTTATAAATGTGCATTAGCCCCCACACAAATGATGGATTTTTTTCATGTGAGTATTAGCATAGTCTTGAACTTGCTTAATGTGACTTGGAACAGTTGAAGGTTTTGATGGAGGCAGCAGGGGGAAAAAAGAGGAAAAAAAAGGTGGAAGTTGTTAAAATGTATCTATAGATAGGAATTGCCATTTCCTACTCTAAATAGGGGAGAAGATTATGTTCTATTTTGGGAGCTACTTTGTCCCAGATAACAAGATTTCTTCTGTCTGCTTTCACTTTGTCAGGACTGGGTATCTTTCCTCTTGGCACCTCTCTTCGCCTTTCAGCAACCTCCTCCTCCTGTAACCTTTGCTTATTCATATTCTTCTCACCAGGCTGCTTTATCAGTGTTTCCTTGAATTTCTCTATTTCTTTCTTCCCTGGCCTTCAATCTCCTCAGATGTGCTCTAAGAGGATCTTTCTTATCACATATCTCTCAGTTCCAGGCTTGACTTCCTATCCCTCCTCATAAATTCCTTCTCTCTTGTCCTCCTCTCCCTCCCTGCTCTGTGGGAAGCCTCAGGTGGAAGCAGCCATACAGTGTTCAGTCCTGTGCCTCCAGAGAGTACCCAGTACATCCCAACCTGGACATTTCTGGCCCCAGGAGCAGCACTGCTGGCAGGTTACCTCCTGCCCTTGGGCACAGCAGCCTCATGTTGCTGCCCTTATATCCTTCCTTATGCAGTGGCAATTTGCTGCTGCTGCTGCAAAGGTGGGTTTGGGGGTTATGAGGTGCTATGAGGAGGCAACAAAAGATTTTTTGAGCAGTCCTACAACAGAATTTTCTGTATCCCACAATATGAATTTTTTTGCCAAATACAGGCTCTGTGTATATGTGCATCATCTGCCTTCCCCATTCCCAGGCACTTTAATAGCTGGAACAGCTGATTTGTGAGCTTCCATGGAATCTAGGAGGCTATGCTTGTTCAGGCCTTTATCTCAAGCTACTTTAATTCTTTCTGAGGAAAAAAAAAATGCAGTCAAAATACTCAATTCAGTGCAAATCAGACACTTGATTATTCAGGTAACACACAAAAAAATTCTCCAAGTGACATTTCAGAGATAAAGAGTCTGTTGGATGCCATTCTCCTGCTCAGGCCTGACCATGCAGATGCACTCTCACAAGGCTGGGTTTACTCCAACTGGTTTGTATTGCAAAGCAGCAAAACAATTCTGGCAAATGCTTGTTCTGGGAGAGAGGCCACACAGATGTGAGGGGTGAGTGGAAAAAGAGGCATTTCAGCAAGATAATATGCTCTATCTGAGTCCCCTGAGCAACAATTCCCTCTTTCATGAGGTGTACAGAAATGACAGGACCCTCTTGCCCCTAAAGCTTGGTGTCTCTGGGCTCCAGATGTCAGGTACAAGGATAGCATTTGCCTCTGCTTGCTCCAGAGTGCTCTAACTCTACAGCATCACATAGGAAGGACACCTGCATGTCTGGTGTCACCAGCAGCAATGTAGCTTTGTGTCCTCTCTACTTAATGTGTTGCCTTTTTGGTACAAACCCACCCCAGAGTAAGTTCATGCAGCAAACTCCATTTAATCAGTGATGAATATGTCAGTGCTGTCCTGTGAAACTCATTGGCAAAGTCATCCCTTTGACATTTCATCACCTTAACTTAAAGGAACAAAAATGACCAAATAATGACATATGAATTTTCCTAGCAACCTCTGAGTGCAATCATATTATGTATTTTAAAAAGCCATGCAGCAAAAAGGAATGCTTCATGAGCTCAACTGGAAAACAAATCTATTTCTACTGTGTGTTTTCAGGCCTTGTTCAGTTTATACAAATCTGTAGAGTATTATCTACTTTCCTGTGTTACTAAAAAAAAAACCAAAAACCAACCAAAACCAATAAAATGATACAAATTCCCTCATTCAATTTCTCAGCTTGTACCAGCCTGTTCTAACAGAAACTGAGGCAGTTTGCCAAAGGCTGATGATTCAGTTTTATATGATTAGTTTCTTTAGCCACATCCAGATATTTAGAGGAACTAATAATTTGTTGCCCTGCTAATCTCTAAAATGCCTGCAAGGACTCACATCTAACTACACTGCTTCAGTCATGACATCTTTTTGTTCATATTTTTGTTCTATGTTGTTTGGAATTAATATGTTAGCATAAGAACAGAATAATGACAAGATTATATGACCCGTATAATTTCTCACAGCTTGGCATCATAAGGATGTATGAGCAAAACCAGCATACATGAGAAGTACCTAGAGAGAAGCTGGAGGTTTAATTAATGAAAATTATGTGGCTATAAAATTGTCAGTATTATACCTAGCTGACCTTGATCAATCAAACTGCCCTTAAGTAGGGGCACAGCCTAACCTTCTGTCTGTTTCTGCTGTTTAGAGCAGATTTTGGCATTGCAGAGTGGCATTTCAATGATGCCTCATAGTTTGAGATGTCTTCTTTTTTTCTTAAGTGTAACATGGAAAGAAGTTTAATCTTCAGAAATGCAGTGACAATCAGTTCCCTTTATGATTGCTTGTGCTGGATCTCTTGGACTGTGGTATGCTCAGGGTTACCAATCATTTCTAAAGGTGTAGCCTTACTGCATGTTGCAGTATAGTTGTGGGGTTTGTTTTGTTTTATTTTATTATTGGTGGTGGTTGGTTGAGTTTTTTTGTTTTCCTGAATCCGTCTTAAGTACAAGCCAACACAACTGGAGTTCACTAAGGGAACCTTCAGGCACCTGTACATTGTTGACTGTAACATACTAAACACTGCATTTGCTGGTGCATATCATGAAGTACTTAACCTCAAAAAAGCTTAAAAGACATCTGCTGAATCTGCAGATATCAACTGTGAAAAATGTTCCCCTTTTCATTGTGTATATGACATAGCAGTGGGAGCCCAGCTCTTGATGCCTAAAATTGGCAGTGCCCCTTTCTTCTCCCCAGGTACTGTGCTGTGAAAATCTCCATTACCAAAAGGGAGAAATGCTTCTTAATAGGAAGGGAAGAAGGGGGAAAGGTGTTCTTTTCCTATAATAAAATTGAGTCAAAGTGGGCTCTGTGGCCAATGCCCATCTAAATTGTTGCAAAAATTAAACATAGGAATTACTAGATCAGAAAGTCACAATCTAATGCTCCATCTGGTCCAGTGTTCTGTTTCCAGAACTTACACCAGATGCTTTAAGGGAGGAATAAAACATTAAACATCTAGACTGCTATAAGTGCCCTAACCAACCACTAACATGGTCATTGGGCAGCTGCTAGGAATTCTAGTGGCAGAAGGAGTCTGCCAGCTTTTCTACTTTTCTAGTAAATAAAGCAAAAATGCACTTCTCTCTGGGATATCAGTATCTGCTATATCCAGACCTGTGCACATTTATCATTCCTCCTGACCTCATGTGTATCCAGATGCACACACAAATCCTGTTCTCTAAGTGCAACAAATGTGCAAGGGTTGCAACACAATGGATTTTATCTGAGGTGAAAAGTTGCTAAGGAGACTCATGGGGCAGAATTCAGTTTAATTAGGCTAAGACATTTCCATCTGACCTAGTAACCCTAGGATCCCTTTATAATCAAAAAAAGCAATAGCAGCACTTCCAGGTCATGACTCTTGTGCTTGGGTGTGGAAGTCTACTTTAGCAGCCAGTGGCTCCACTGACTGCAAAAGGGGTGCAGGATGGCCACTTCAGATGGAGACCTCACAGGGCAGATGTCTGTATTTTGCCAAGTGAGTCCTTTGGTGACAAAGCTAATATTTTTAGAACGATAAGGGGTTTTAAAGAATTAGGATCCAAGATAGTTAAGGCACTTGGGGACATATTTGAGTCTGCCCCTCTCCTTACTCTCCCTTATCGCCTGGCAGTAATTGGATCTAACAGAGTCTAGATGATTATGGGAGTGGGATAAGGAGCTTTTTACTTTTAACTAGCAGCTCAGAATGATCTGTCTTCATAATGACCAAAATGTGTTAGCAGTAGGTGGCCATGAATGGGACGATTGCATCACTAATGGTTGATCACATGAAATGCCCTTTGGATTAACATATTAATTGGTCACCTTGGTGGAGACTTTGGATGAAAAATCTGTCTGAACAGAGACAGTGATTGGGCTTCTATTTCCTTTGTAGAGTTTGTCCTTTAAAGGAGGTAGAAAAACCCCTGAGGGGATGGTTGCACAACTGCAACAAGGTGGAATGTAATTCACTATATTTTGTTATATGTAAAACAGGTATACAGTGCCCTGGTTTCTGAGCTCATAGAAACTACAGAAATTCAGTGGAGGACAGCCCTGAAGCTGCCTGGCCTGAATGTTGCTGCCCATCTGGGCAGCCCCAGCTGTAGGGTACCTGAAAAGCTGGAGATTCTTGAGATTGTCTGGTAGGTCAGACAAGTGCATCTTTCCACAGACCTCAAATCTCTTGTCCACACATTTGATAATATATTTTCAGGATAGTTCAGTTTTGCAGTGTCTTTTGTGCTTCTATCTGTGCTTCTGTCTATCCACTTCTCTCTCCTACTCACTTTCTTAGCTCTCTTTCTGCCAAGCAAGATGAGTCACACACTCAGATGTCTCCTAAAAAGGACAATAGACCCCATAGTCCTTAGTCACTGTTACTGCTTCCAGCCCTTTCTGCAGACAAGAAGTTCAAGACATTGGGCTCCTGAGTGCAAGAACTTCCTTCTCAGTGAACCCAGTGGTGCAGATCAGGAGTAGCTGTAGCTGTTAAACTGCCATGTGAGTCAGAATGGAAGTTTGTATGTGATTGATTTCTTGAAATAAAAAACTTGGGTAATTACTGACTATATTTACCTTAAGTAGGAGTAAGAAGGTTTTGCCTTGTGGGACTGCATTTCCTGAAGACATTGGGTATCTTGGACACCATAGTCTAAACACATTGATGGAGATGTGAGAATGGTGTTGCTTTTTCTTCTCTGAGTTCAACAGCTTTTATGTATGCTGAGACACAGAACATATGCAATGCAGGGAAGGAGACCCTATTAAATGCCTTGTACTGGAACTCTACAATCTGTATAGCTGAGTTTGATGAAGACACTGCTCACAAGAAGTATTAAATCTATAACAAATGGGGCATTTTGTGACAGACAGTGGTGATGGCAGGCTGTCTTGGAGTATTTTGTTCGACCCAGAGCACATGCTGGTTTCAAGGCTTCTCTCCCACATCTCCTGCAGACTGGAAATCAGCCACTGAGTGTGGCTTTGAATAACTAAGCAATAGGTGCTACTTTTTTGCAAAGGCTCCACGTCTGCAAGTGTACACACTCATATATGAGGAAGGACTCTTTTTTTTATCCTTTCATATTTCTCTAGCACAGTGTGTGTATGTGGCTGTAGCATTCATTTGTGTTAATATATATGCAAATAGTAGACACCATTAAATATACATTATCTCATCCTGCTAATGGTCTTCAGTACTTTCACACTGCTGTACTGTGACTTCTTCCCAGTGCCTTTTGCTTGCAGACAGCTGATTCTTACCCTGTGAGGGTTAGTGTTTCCAAGGAGCAGGGGAACGGTTCAGAAGGACACTGCAGCTCCCAGCATGAGGGACTGGGAGCTATTGCCAGCCAAGGGAACTCAGCTTGCCAACATAACTGCTTGCACAGCCATGCTGTGAGCTGGATCAATGTGCTGATAAGTGAACTAACCTGCCTTGAAAATAACCTGGTATAAAAAGATGCATTTTCTACTCCACCTCACAGCGTGACCCCACAAGCAGTTGTATTGGCACAAGCCAGGAGCTGCACGCTGCAGTGTACTTCATGTTTAAGGGAGTAATGCCATTAAAAGTATCTCCTGGTTTTGTCTGTTAATGATATTGAAGTGAACAGGAGTTCATGTTCAGTCATCTTTGTAGCTCTCATGGACACGGTCTGACAGGGCAATATGGGATAGGCAATGGGCATGTTGTTCATTAGTATCCTGATAGTGGCAGTCAGCGGGAAAATACTGTTTGAGGGTGACTTATCTCACTGTTGCAAATGGACAAAGGTTGCCATGCAAAGCCTTGCTTCTCTACATGCAGTAGAATCTGTGCTGTCAGTGGCAAACTGAGTACAAGTCCTGGTGGCAAGGGAAGAATGGAGCACTTCTGTTTTCTGGGGTTTGGCCAAAAGCTGGTGTCATCTTTGGGGACAACAATGAGTAGCTCAGGCTGGAGAGATAAAGGCAAAAGGTCTAGGTGTGAATTTTTTCCTCTTCAGGCTTCTGGCTGTGATCCACAACTATCTGTGAGCCGAGCTGGGCATAGCCTCTACCTGCCACTCTAGCATTGGGTGTTTGCACTCATTTTCATCACAGTGCTCAACTGTGGTAGCACATGTCTGAGCTTCTGCCACTATAAGATCTGCATGAAATAAGATGGAGAGCTGGGTGTTAAATTTCCCTTCCTTTTACTTCTAGCAGGTGCTGCTGTTACAATAATACATCATTTTTTTGGTCTGTTTTTCTCTATGGGTTCAGCCTCACTTCCCTGGTCATTGGTTTGGGCTGTGACTCTAGGTACAATATCCATTTCCAGAGTCAGTTCATGAACTCTGATGGGAAGTCAGTGTGTGATTCTGCTCTTCTCACTGATGAGAACTTCATGAGCAAGTAAGACTGCAGATTGCCATCTTTTCCTCTCTGTANGGGGCGGAATTTGTGCACGTGGGATTTTTTTTTCTCTTGATGTTTTCTTTGCCAGAACATTCTGCATCTCCTACCTTATGCGTCACCATGGTCTTGTGCAGTTACTGGTTCTGTTAGCTGTTAGAGGAATCTTGTTGTCCCCCAAATTCCTCCTGTTAATGATGAGGCATATTCAAACAACTTGCATAGGCAAGTGGTAAAAGTTAGAGCAGTCCTAAAGACCACTTTATGGGGCAATATATGCTCACCAGCAGAAGAGGAGTGTCATTGCTAGTGCTCACAGTGCATTTGAGCACCAGATCCAGCACACAAATAATTTTGTCTGTGTCATGAGAGCACAGCGAGGAGTAGAAATTGCTAGTAGCTTTTCAGAGTAGTTTGCTCTCTTCATATTGCAGCCACTTTGTCATCTTGTCCTCCCCATAAACTACCCAACCGTGATCTCAGAATCATGTAACACTTTTTTCCTTTCTGTTCTTGTTAGGAAGGTACTCCAGAGCCAGATGGTCACAGACCATTTTCTGATTTTTACCTTACATTTGTCCTTTCATGTTTATATACATCTGTCCTGTGTTGGTGTTGACTTTGGGTTTAAATTGCTGCTCTTTCCTGGTGCTGCTTCTTTCCTCAGTGTATTTGTAGATGGCAGTCCTATCCCCTCTTAGCCTTACTTTAATTAGGCTCCTGTAGTTCCCCTCATATGAAATGCTCTTCATGAGCTCAGTCATCTGCCAACCATTACTTGTGCCTGTTCCAGTTCTGCTTTTGTTTCTCATGAGTGACCAATAGTGTGCCCACTGTCTACATGAAGAGTCAGCAGTACTGTATGATTTTCTACCAATGTTTCTCACTCTTCACTGGAAAGTAAAGACTTTCCCAGTAACTCCTTGCATTGCAGATTTCTTTTTCACTGCCTTCCACACTGGTGGTTTAGAATCCTGTGATCGATTAGTACAACCAAATCTTCTTCCTCTTCTGTTAATTGGAGAGCTTCTGTAGGAAACTGATTATACTTACAGGAACACACTTACTGCTATTGCTCTTAGTAAATACAGCCGAGGTGAGATTTTGAGCTTGTAGTAAATATTCTGGGATGATCTCACTCCATTATATTTAACTAAATTACTGGGTAAAAGCCAAGCATCTCACCTTACTGGAAGCAGAGCAGCAAAACTCATGGCAGCATTTGCTGCTGGATGGCACAGGGAGCTTTTTAATGTGTAACTCAGCAAGGCAAACAAATGGAGAGAGTTAATATTGAAGTATGAGCTGGAAGAGTCTTAGGAGAGTTGGATAGTTTTCATGTCCAAAGGGTTGCATTGCCTTTTTTCTACAAAACATCAATATGACTTTTTTTTAACCTGTGTTTGTCTCATTTTCTTCATCTGCCTCTGTTTCTTACAAAGTGCTGGTCATGTAGGAGAGGTTCTATGGTTCAATGAAGAAAGGGTAGGAATTGGAATGCCACCTTATACTTGCTCTGAGGAAGTTTATTTTGAGGTCAGAGTTTAAAGAAAGTAGTTGGTGGGCATGAGAGAATGATTTGGTCATTAATAGCTGGGCACTTACTCAGACTTCCTGCAGCTCCCTCACCTTGTTAGTGATACCTTGAAAATGCTGGTGCTTTGACATTTGTGGGCCTCAAACTTCTTAAATCTAGGGAGAGTTTATTTTCCTGCAGTGTATCTGTCAGTGTAATGAGGGTAGTGAATGAACTGTGCCAGTCTATTTACAAATCATGGTAAAAATATGCTGGGAGCCACTTTTCAGCATATTACAATGCCAAAAGCCCTTGAATTGGTGAAAGCAGTTTGAATTATTCTGAAGTGGGTTTAATTCAGAAGAAATATTTTTCTTGGCTTCTAATCACATTATTTAAACCACAAAGAAGAAACCCACAAGGTAGAAGCACATTGGGCTTGACCTTGGCCTGGATGTGCAGTGTTATTTATAAGCCCCTGATCATGCCAAGCAAAGGGAATATCCTGAACAATTTTACTTATTATAGTATTATTACAGTATGTAAAGCCAGACACTCATGTCCATCTTTTGAAGTCAAAGCAATATAAAGCAGGCTTTATACTGCTTGGAGGAACCATTTCAAGGAATGACTTCATTTCATTTTGGGTATCACTGGAATCTAGGAAAATGCCTCTTCAGCTGCAGGTGTCTACTGGTGCACAAAGATAGGAAAGATGAGACTAGTGCTAAGATAGTGACTCAGCTCCTCCTGGGCAGGCACATGTTAGCATAAAGCTATCAGCCTTGTTTTGGTCAGAAGTACAGTTACATACAGAAGCCATACAACTGCACCTGCTCCATTAACAGCACTTGTCTGCAGTTAGCTTAACTGGAAGTGCTTGGTGCATCAGTACTAATATGACATGACATCAAGAAATGTTTCTAGGCATTCTCTTCCATCTATCTAACTAATCATAACCTGATCTAACAAACAATAAACACTAAGAGATTTGAACTATTCTTATCTGTCTCTTCAATTGCACATTGAGTGCATTGTCAGATCGAAAATTAAGTCTGAAAAATTGGAGTTTGGAATACTTTTGTTAGTTAATTGAGAAGCTGATTAATAAGGGAGGATGAAGTGCTTACACAAGTCTAATGAGGTATAGCTAGTCCTTTTAGATAAAAAAAAGATGAGTCCCTTTCATTCCTTATTAAACAAAGGACACATTCTATTGCTATTAAAATAAATGGGAATGCTCCTAGTGGAACAACTTTACATTTAGTGAAACATCTCATGGCCATTAGAAAACTTGGGTCAAGTCTTGAATTACTGGTGAATGCACATCCCCATAAGGGTTTTGCTATACAGTGTAAGTAATGGCACGTGGCACAAGTAGAGTCTTACAGCTTCAGGCCCACAGCATATCTGTCTAGATCTTTCCTTGCAGAGAAAAAGAGGGCAAATTTCATAAGACTGCATTTGTATTGACCAGTAATGTCCAATGTGGCCTTATATACAGTGTAATTTGAGCAAGTGCACACTGCACAGTGTTTTAAGGTAGGAAGAAAAGGTTTCTGTGATGCTGTAACACCAAGATAAAGATCTAGGGTAGGCACAATGTGGCAAAGAAAGTATCACTGACATGAGAAAGTGGTGCTCAGCCCTTTACTCTTGTGGACAGAGCCACTTGGTATACCAGATATTCAAAGCAAACCCCTTTCTTGTATCTCTGCTGAATGACTTCCTTCCAAGCACCAGGGTGGTTATGCTGCCAGGCTTTCAGTTAGAGCTGCCCATTGAGAAGGGTGTCCTCAGCTCAGACACGTCTGGAGAGATGGCTCATTGTGCACCACACGAGATCAGCTTGGAACTTACAGCTGCCCCAAATAAATCACAGTGTTTGTCAGACAAATGTTTCTCATTCCAGAAATGGACTTGAAATACGATGGGGAGTTTTATGTTTTACCAAAGAGATATATTTCATGCACTCTCTGCTTGCTTTTCCATTTCCTGAAATTATGGAAGGGAACATAAGAACCCAGATGTACCAACAATAAAACCAAATGATTCTTCTCTTTCTTATAGCAAACTGTTAGCTGGATAACATGAACTGTGATCCAATTTTTTTCATGTTTGGGGCTTTTGATGGGGTCTCCCTCCTGGATAGATTCTCTCACTGCTACCTTTTTCCTAGAAGAAGAATCAGAACAATTTCCTCAGTCATTCAGTGATTTTCAGGATACTTAAAAACTAGCATCTTTGAGACTTCTACTGTATATCATTTATTTTACAAGGGACAAAGGGTTAAAAATCATTTTGGAGAAATGACAGATACACCTACTCCCACCATCATATAAACCTCACTTCCTTAGGAAACCACAAAAATAAAGTAGAAAACACTACCTGAAGCATTTCTCAACATCATTCCACTGCAGACATTTTTGTAATATCATGTAATTTCCATACATCTTAAGTAGCTTTCATTTTTTTATAGATACAGGATTAAACCAATCCGTTTGTCCAGACTGATGATGACAGTGCTTTCAAGTGCCATGCCTGCCAGCTCACAAGTCTTCTTAAAGTTGGATGGCTGACATAATAGCATCTTTTCTTTTTTTTTTCCTCTGACCTAAATCAAGTGTTGGATGGATCAAGACTTCTCCCTCTATGATCTCAAAGGAGGGATTTTGTTGGGGTTTTTTTTGATGTCATGTTCAGCTATTGGTTACTTTATGCTGAGCTGTGAACTGTGTGGTTACTGGGAGCAGCATTAAAAGCCAGGGAGTGCCTCTGTTTTCAAGAATATATCTCACTCCACTGTTCTGGGCACCTGACTGGTTGTAGAATATACTTACAGCCACACAGGATACATATTTAACCTGCAAACATCAGAGATGAACAAATCCAAATTATCCAGAATGAAGAGATTTAAAAAAATATGGAGGGTGAGTGAAAAATCTGCATTAGTCTATTAGAAAGAATGAAATGGTAACAAATTACAAGCAGATAATGATGTTTGTGGACAAGCTGTCCTGCTGCATGCCTGGTATTTGATCTGACTTTTCATTGCAGGATTTGATTGTGTGTTCATTGCTTTGCAGATTAGTTGCATCTTGGCAAATTTCTAGAGGCATTAAGCACTCAGGTTAATTTGACTTTTGAGAGAAGTGTCAGAGAATTTGAAACAACAACAACCTTTATACAGTAAAAAACCCTTGAGGAGACTAATCTAAACCTATTTTCTCTGTGGCCTTCAAAAATGGTGTTTAAGGGTGGATGAATGTAAAAAAGCATTGCAAAAGCCCCCTCCTTTCCCTTCAGGCTGTATTTTAGAGCTGAGATATGTTTTAGAGTTGAAATATATGGAATGTGCTTACAGCCCATATAGCCTTAGGATCTAGCATGATGGTCAAATGAATTAAATTATCATAGAAGGGCATATTTACTTTATAAAGAATAGCATGTCTTATAGTTTGGAAATAAGACCACAGAGAAATTGAACAGATGATTCTTTACCAAACATCAAGTTAATATGGTGCAACAAGTGAAAAGAACATCTCTCTGATGTCTCATAAACTGCTTTTTATTGGTTTTCTTGAGAAGTTTGGGGTCACTTTTTCCTGTTGTTGAGAATGATCCAACAGTAGTCATTTAAAAAGTAATTTTTGAGTTATTAAATAACTTTGGATGCTTTCACAAAATGTGGCTCTCCTATCAGTTAATTAAGTCACTAAATTGTCTTGCATTATTGGTTAAATAATGTGTGTTTTCTCTGATCCAAAAAAAATCTGTTAGCTTGCTTCCTGATAATATTGATTTGAGTATTTAAAAGTAGCTTTGAGTTGAGATTGCATCAATGATGGGAAATGGTTGATTTCCATAATATGCAGCAATTTATAGTCAGGATATTGAGCAGCAGAGGATTTTTGTATTTTTAAATCTGTCTTCAAATAGAAGTAATGTCTCTATTTATGGTTTTGTTTGTTGAAAAGTGAAGATGATATTTTAATCATCCTACAAGTTTCATTTGTGCAAACAGGCACAGTTTCCTTAGAAATTAAAATATATCCATTAAGCATAAGTAGATATTATATCATAATAAGTGACATGAGATAATTACCCTAGTGAAAGCATGGTACTTAAAAGGGCTCAGGGAGCAGTTTAGTTTTAAGAAGCAAAATGTCCTTCTTGGATAGCAATATTTTATTTGCATATAGCTGTGTGTGTTGTTGTTGTGCAGCTGAACATTTTGTCCTTTACCTCCTATTTGTAAAAGCTATTAAACTGCAGGCTATTAAGCACAATTTAATTGATGCATTTTCTACTCTTCTCCCTGAAGTGTTTGTCTCTCTTCCATCATTGTGGTACCTGGTATTTCAGGGTAATAAGGCTCAAAATTAAATTTCTGCAGAAGCAAATGCCAGTTTTAAATGCTACTGTTTCTTTTTTCCTACTTCAAACTATTCTGGATAGAAGGATGTCAAAATCTCCAAAAATTAAAACAAAAGGGGTAGACCTTTTATTGTGCAGAGTGTGCATTTATAATAAGCCATAATACATTTGTTGAGGAGACTGTGTGTCTGTGCTATGGCTCACACTCCCTTCCTCCACTGAACTCTCAGCATTAATGTGCTCAGTATTTATGGATATATCAAAATTACCATATACTTTGTACTTATCATTAACATCCCTTGCAATAGTTCTTGCCATCCTTCAGAATCCAGCCATAAAATGAAGAGATTACAGATAATTAAATTAAATCCTTAATTATTTGGGGATGATGAATTCACTCTGTGATTCCAGAAAGGTATAGAGAGCCTTTTCCACAGGCAGTATAAATTGAAACCAGTGGAGCTATGATGATTTATGCCTGCTTGAGGATCTGACTCATACAGTTAATTATCTAGTCCCCTTTTAAAAACATATTAATAAAAATTGGATGTGGGAACTGTTTATTAAAATATGAAACTTTTGAGATACTTTTGAAATATTATATGCATTCAAAGATAGCATTGCTTGAGAAGTATCAGTCATTTTTCACCCAAAATGGAATGTCCTTCAGCAAAAGGCAGGGAAACTTCACTTTTGTTTCTCCAGCAGTTTCTGACATCCATGAGAAGCCTCTCATTGTTTTCAATTAATTCTTGATCTGGCCTATGTTTCATGCACATCTCTAAAGTGTTGGCATATATCCCTGACAGTTAAATCTTTCAAGACAAGTATCCACTCCTACTGGTGAAGTGGCTGGTAACTAAACACTCTTGAAAACACAGCTAACTCAGATAATTAAGGACAAAAAGCCAAACTTATCTGAAAAAAAACCCAGGAAAATTAATTAGAGGGTCAAAATCAGCAGCAACAATAAGCAATCAATCATTCTGCACTCAATTCTGAGTACATTTCCTTAAAAACCCCAACAACAAAAACCCAACAACTCCCCACAGTCATGGTAGAGAAGATTACAGATTACACTATTTAATGGGCATGCTGGGCTATTGTGAGGACTGAAAGTTACAGTATTTAACTTCTATCCTGAGCTGTCTGGAGAGCTCATTAGTAATGTTTGCTAATGATGCAGAGATACTTGGGTAACACTTGCACCAAGCTTGGAAGGAACATTGTGCCAGGTTTTGTGAATAATAAAGAAGTAAAGCAATCGTCATGGAAACACAGAAATGGATATGCCAGTATATAATGGCTACTTCAAAGCCATCAAGTCTCTCGTGTAAACCTTTATTTAGAAAATGCTTAGAGCATTATTTACTCAATAGTGCATCCCATTGTGATCCATCATACCTATAAGTATTTAAGCATCATGTATTTTTAATGGATTTTTGACCCAATAGACTGTGATGGCTATAAAACCCTATTATGGTTTTTCATGCTAGGGATTTGAAGGGGTGCTTGGAGTAAATATGCCTTTTCAAAAAATCCCTGTAATTTGCTCTGGAAAGTGCTTGTGGTGGTGGGCTGAAGCAATTTGCTCTCTTTGGGAACAACACCTGGAACTGACACTGATTCCACCAGGAGGCTGTATTTTCCCACTTCATAATTTGTGTATTTTAGGCTGTAAATTGATATAAAAGCACTAATTTGGGACGAATTTCTCTGTCTCGCTGCTTCTTAAAAGCACATCTTGATATATATTATCTTAGGTGGCTTGTGTTAGTACACATAGAGACTGAGATGTAAAAAGAGTGCCTTATTTAAGTGCTTTTAAAATACATTATTGTTTTAAAGAATGATAGTCTGGCCTACCAACACCAAAGGCAACAAAGCTGAAATGGTTAAACCTGTTAACAGAATGTACACCCAGTCCTATAATGCTAACTTTGAGACAAAAAGGCTTTCCCCCTCCCTTGAGTGGCAGGGACCTGCAGTTTCACCGCTGAAGCACAGGCTGTGAGTCCAAGTTCCAGCCAGTGTGGCCTGCTGTGTTCTCCTTGCTCTCCGTAACACATCCCCCAGGCACCAGGATGGTGTAGCTTTAACCCTTTTCAGAGAATGCCATTTCTTCCTTGTAGTGTGCAGGACAGACACTTCTGGGTCGTGCTGTGTCATAGCAACCTGCAGGAGCTCTGCCTGAGAGAGCATATGTATGTAGTAAAAGCTGATGGCACAAGATTTGAATGAGCAAAGATGGATTAAGGAAGGGAGCATGTATCTCAGGAAATGTCTCTGTGGCTTCTCTTGTGCCTCTTCCTCTAGTAGCTTTTAATGGGAGACTAATGGGTGCAAAAGTCCATCAATTAGTACTCCCTCCACCCTTCTATTTTGAAGGGTGCTTCATCCTCTGCAGCAGACACTAATGGGAGAAGGAAGGACCACAGGGAGAAAAGGGAAGAAAGAGGGAGGAGGGATCTGAAAGTCTTCAAATGACCCTCAGGTGCAGGCAGGCAGAGAAAGTCTTGGGCAGCCCCTAGCCCCTGGCTGAGCACCTCCTCCTTTCTCCTGGTGGAGAATGAGCCTGCAGCACCCATGGGTGCCTGCCCGGGCAGAGCTGGAGCAGTCCTCCAGGAACATGAGCAGTGGAGACCTGCCTGATGATGATCTGGTTAGTGCTGGCAGGTAGGAAGGGGGTCTGAGAGGCTCAAGAGTGACTGACCCCTGGAATCCAAGGTGTAGGGGTGGGAGGTGGGTTGGGGGAAATGCTGACTCTGTTGGCATAAGGCAACAGGAGCTCTGGTTTTGTGGTCCTCCCTTTGGTCCTCCTTTTCTCCTCTCCTCTTTATGATCAGCTGTTGAAGGGAAGGAAGAGGAATGAGGGATTTGGATGCAGCAGTTCATAACACCACTGCTTCTGCTGGGAACAACTCCTATTCCTTAGTGCTTTGTTCTCAGGTAACAAGCAACAGTGATCTTTGTGGCTTGTAGTCCCTGTGTTTGGGGAAAGAGTTGGTCATGCCCCCTTTGAGTCCTTTACTTTCAAGGACTTGCCATGGCTGAGTTGGGAGGCTCTGCTGTTATCTCCTCCAGACTGGTGGTGTGTGCTTTGGCTTAGGACTCAGCTGTGCTAAAATGACTTGCTTGGACAGAGTGTAGACAAATGAACCAGGAAAATTATTACACATCAAGCAACTGCAAGTAAATGTGAATCAATCACTTAGTACTTTCTGTTTATGAAACTGAAAATGTCCAAATGTTCACCTTTGGGAGGTCACTTGGCACTGCTGCTGCTTGTGTGATGTGTTTTGTTGCTAAGGATGAGTGAGAACATCAATGTATTGATTCAAGATAGTAATGGAAAACATTTTAATATGTTCTTGAGCATCACAATTAGTGCTACAGAGGTCTTTTCTGTAAAGAGAAGTTTGCTTCTTCTGGTCCTAGTTATTCAGGTCCTGTCTGTTGTGTTGTGAAGCTAATGAAACAAACTATAAATCAGTAGAGATGTAGACTACAGTTATTGCTATGTATTGCTCCTTTTATAACTCTTGTAATGTTTTTAATCACACTTAACTATTAATATCTGGTGTATTGGTTCTAAATGGGAACTACTTAATTCACTCCACGTGTCAGTGGTAGACATATCACTGCTCATTCCCCAAGGTCAGTAGGAGATTCCCAAGTATGGTAAAGCTGTTAAGTGTAAACTGGATTAGAGAATTTACACATGCTTGCAAATCTCAGTGACCAGGCTCTAAATTACTTGATTTAATTTTTTAAATGGACTTTGTAAAGCCATCTACAAATGTATCCTATTGCAACTTTAGATTAAAATGTAAAATGAGTGGAATTGCACATGCTATTTTAAAATGCTGCTCCTGCTTTCTGTTTGAATTTTGCAAAGCTTAATGGCTAAAACACAATATTGAAACCCAACACGCTGATCCTGCAAACCCTTTTTCATGTAAGTGATTTCACTGATGACAGCAGCTCTTTTCATTTCTGTAGGGACTGCCCATACAATTAAACATACCTAATGTTTACTGCACCATCAGACATAATTATTTAATTGCATTGCTAGAAATAAGTGAAGTTTGTTCACTATCCTGGCAACATTGTGAGGTTTCTATAAAGTGGATTGCAATGTAGCTAAGTCATAGCTACACAGATCAGGAACCTACAGGTGGTCTTCTGGAGGAGTGTGCATTCATCTCCCTCACCTATGGCATGTACAGCCCTGGCAATAAACTGCCAAGGAGACCTCTGTGAGGGAAAGGGCCCCTCTTAACATTTTGGCTTAATAGCTAAGTCTTAAGGTGAGTTCCTTTCATTTGGAGGTTATTTTGTTTGAGGATATAGGAGAGGCTGCTTGCTTATCAACTTTGCTTCAGTTGGAGTTACAGTCATATGAGGGATGACATCAGAATCTCCTTAACACAGGGACAGAATTTTAAACAAAATTTTACAGAAATAGTGCTCTCAAAATATCACACTGCAGTTCAAGCACTTCAGCAATACACAGGTAAAAGAGAACATTCAGCAAGCAAATGAAAATGTGCATTTAAAACATCTAAGTGTTCACTTTTTTTGTGAATCTCTTTTCACCTGTGACCCTCATTTCATGACAACATGCTTAAAAGGTTGTTTGCACTTCTATTTGGGAGTCAGTCTTGCTGATGCTGTGCTAATGCTTATTTGCAATCACTACTAGCAGTGACTACATGCTATACAGACTTTAATTCAGCAGTTCTAGTCAGCATTTCCACTGTGAATGATGAGATACCTGGTTTCTGGACTAAAATCCTGGCCCCCTTGAAGTCATTGGTAGATCTCCATTAGCTTTGATAGGTCAAGAATTAGATGTTGAGGGTCTTCTGAGTGAAAACATCGACTTTAACAAGCCGTGTGGCACAGGGGCTTAGCTACATTACTTGCACAGTTAGGTAGCTCCAAATGTTCAGCATCTTATTTAAATGAGCTATAACATATTTTTAATTGCCTTTACCCTCTTTGTGTAATTCAAAATAAATTAAATCAAAGGACAGCACTTGTGCTCTAGACCCTTCATCAGCTTCACTGCACTCCTTTGGATGTGCTCCAGCACCTCAGTGTCCTTCCTACAGTGAGGCCCCAAACTGAACCCAGTATAAAATGAAAGCTCCCATGTCACACATTAATTTCTACAAATCACTTCCTAGCCAGTGGGATTTGAGGAGGTTTGTCTGCCTGAGAACAGACTGCCAGTGGGTTGAGTTGCCTTCAGTTTTGTGGTCCTTTAAGGGCTTAGTGACACTGATGGGTCTTCCTGCTCAGCCATGTGCCATAGTCCCAGTCCTTTCCCTTTTGCTGGCATCTCTGCCTTTCTTACAGAAGCTTTCTTACACAACCCAGTTACAGTTAGCCTCCTCTAAGTGGAGGGCAAGTGTTTATTATCCGAGGGCTCACGCATCTTTGATATGAGGAATAGTTTACATAAGCAAGGAAGCACATGAGCCTGATCCAAGCCAGCACCCAAGAAACACTGCTGCTGGTTAATCTTGCATGCACCCTGTGCTAAACTGAATATTTAATCTGAAAATTTTATAGGTTATACTCCTGCAAACTAGTGTGCAAAATTTAACGGCAAATAGCACAGTCAGTGAAGACCTACTCAGAAAAATCTGTTATTGCATTTTGTTTGGTGTGTGTTTGGCTTTTTTTTAAAGAACTGTTGAGATTGTACTGGGACTCCTCTTGACCCTGTCACCTCAGAGGGTAATCATAAATCCTCCTGCTTTGGCCAGCAACAGCACTGGAGGGTTGGAAGGTGAAAGTATCCTTGAAGTGTGGTGCAGAATATCTGTTTGGTAGATAATTGCTGCATTTGTAGGGGGTACAGAAATAATGGTATAGTGTCCTTCTGGCAAAAAAATTGCATGCATTAGAGAAACAGTGCTAATAGCTCAGAATGCCTCTGCAAATGCAGAAGTTTGCATAATTACACAAATTTGGTGAGTGTAAAAGCCATGTAAAAGTAATGATTTCTGATGACAGTAAACAAAATGATGAGTCTTTCAGGTCATAAAGAATTTGTTTATGCAAACTCAGAAGTTTACTGAGCTCTAAGGACTTGCAGCCTTTGCTTTGAAGTGCTTTACTACCTGCCCTGGGAAAAGATGATTGTTTTGCTGCAGTTGTCGATGCATGTCTTCAGGCAGGATGACCAACTTTTGCCCACTCCTCACATGATATGGTGAAGATCAGAGTGCTCTCCAGGTTAGGCTGAAGACATCCTGAGATGAAGAATTGGTTGGGAAGGCATTTACCTCCTTTCTCTCCAGCGAATTTTGGACAGTTTTACTACAGGTTAATAAACAGAAAAATTTTTCTTTGCTTCTCACTACCAGAGCAACTCCCAGATCCCTTTTGTTGTTGCTTCAGGCATACCATTGTTGTAGTTATGGCCATTTTTCTCCCATTATGATTACTCCCATTATTGTTTTCTTTCAACTAACTCACGTGTGAGGCAAGGAGGAAAAGTATTTCTGTGTGTTGACTGTTCTCTGATAGCTACAAGGGGGAACAAGGAGCTCTCTTGCACCCATCTGAGGTTAGTCTTAGTTTTGTCATTCTTGCTCACTGGTGAGAAGGAAATGCTCTTTCCATTTTTTGCACAAATGGAAAACATCTGGATCTGAGTGATGTGAGCAGGCACCCTTGTGTTGGTAGAAAGCCCAGGAGGGTAGATGGAGACCTGCTAGGGCACACTTGAGAGCATGTAGCTTAAGCCTCAGAGGCTGAGGAGAAATAAAGGTCTTTCTTAATGTGTTGACTGTTAAGTCTCAACCAACTGGGATAGCCAGTTTTGTTATTAGAAGGTCTCTACCATCCAAAGTGCCCATTTGTTTTGAACATCTCTGTGTTAATGTATTAAAGTAGCTGAGCTACATGAAGTGTAGTAAAGCTGAGTCTCTCAGATGTTCTCAGAGAATAAAGAGGTGCAGTGACTCAGAGGAGAGTGCACTGAGTTACCCAAGGTGGTATTCACATCTAGAGCTTGGTCTTGTATACAGCAGATACCTTGCAAGCAAGGAGGCCTTAGAGGTGACTTGATTTGACTCTTTGGGAATATGGCCAGACTCCTAGCTGGATAGGCAATAGTATGGCAGAATTCATGATAACTTGGTTTGAAGCTGGGCTACAATCTGTACAGAGTGTGGTAAGGATTTCCAGTGAGCATTTCTTGCCATTCTTTTTCGTGTCTGGTTGTTGTTCCCCATAAAGCTTGAAACACACACTTGCTGGACCACATGAATGAAAGAGGTTTATGGCTGCTTCCTGCCTATCACTGCCTTTATTTCTTTTGTGGAACTGTTCCTAAGAGATAAGTATCTTGATTGACAATAAGTAGATGCAATATTACTCTCTTCAACATCTGCCACAGTTTCAGGTATATACAGTTTCAATATAGCAATTCATAGGTCAAAAGGTCCTCTTGCAGAAGGACATACAATCCCACTGTCTTCCTTTTGGTGAAGAGCAATCCCTCCTGGAGCATACTGAAATTGATGGATAGCTGCAACTAAAAGCCATGGACTGAAGTTTTTTGGCACTTTGTTCTTCACAGAGGTACTGCAAAGAGATGTGACAGATTCCCAGCTCTCAGCTTGGATCGTGTTCCCTGTCAGCTCTGCCAGAATCATTTGTTTGCTCAGAAAGTGAAGCAGTAGTGGCATATATTACTTAGAATAAATTCAGCTTATTTTAAAAGCAATAAAATAATGAAGTGAAGCTGAGATTTTTTTTAAAGACACATGGATGTCTCCTCACATATCTTAGGATTTGTAGTGACTCATCAATTCTTTATGGGTCCTTCTTCAACAACATTTTGCCTTTTAAATGTGAACTAGCTTTTATTGTTTGTAACTGATTAATTGTCATCTTGATAGTACTAAAGCTGATATCTGAAAACTGTAGATATTATGGCAAATGTCTCTCCTTTCCCAGTCCATCCCCCTAAGGTAAGATGATTGCCACAGAATTTGCATCATAGGTTTGTATGCACATTAATTTTGACCATTGCAGATCATAGTTGGTTTTGCAGTGGAGCTGCATACAAGTTATCCATTGAGCACATCCATGATGCTCTCTGGGTTCAAAGTCTGTGCAGTTTTCTCTAGCTGTCCTGTGCATGTTCTTTATTCTCTGCTGCTCTTCCAATATCTTGTCTGCCTGTTATACACCAGAACAATGTAAAGAGGACTTTGCTTCCTGATTTGTGAGGAAAGTATTTCTAGGAGTATCTTGAAGAGATAGATGGCCTTGGTCTCTTTTCCTATCATATTAAATCCAGAAACCATATTTGCCTTACTCCTGTTTGGTTTGCTTTCTGCTATGAATTCATTTGTTTCCTTCAACACTTTCATAGGATGACATGTGGAGCAAGAGGAAATGCTCAAAGGATTGGAACAATTATTGTATAAAGGAACATGAAAATATGTATAAAATGATTTAATGACAAGCAATGTGGAGATAGGTTTATATCAGCCTACACATTTATGAAAGATGTAAACATGAGGAAAATGAGAAAGTATTTGTCACCATGTGTTGGAGTTTAATTTATGTTTAAGGAATGAAATTTTAAATGGAATAATGTACAGTGAATATAAAGCAAAGCTTCCTGCCTGTAACCTATCTTCAGCTATGGAATAGTTCCCAGGGGATGCAGCTAAATCCCTTTGCTGTCATGTGAAAATTCTCAGCTGACCTAGAGGAACACTAAAATATTGATTTAAGAGAGTAGTCTTGCATCAGTAAAGAGGTGGTCTGAATGATCTAATGGTTGGGGTTGTTTTCCATCACTAATTCCCATAATCCAATGGTCTTTGAATTTAGCAAGATCTGCAGAGGGTAAACAATCTCAGAGACATAGTTTCTGGGTTTTGTGCTATGCAGTGAGGATAAACAGGAAGTGCTGCAATGAATTCCAGCCTTCATGAGGCTTTGATGCTGTTGCATCTAATTGCTTTGCAGACTATATTATATTTTAGCTTGGTGCTGCTTAGGGGAAAAAAAACAAGTTTCTTATTTCCCTTTTCCATCAGCAGTGCTTTAATTGAGAAGTGCTAATGTTGCTCTAGCAGAAACAGTATCTGTGCAGTATGGTTGACATGGGGCTAGAGAAAACAATCTGTTAGGCTACCTGTAGCAAAATGTATTCCTCAACCCTTGCCATAATATTTAGACATTTCACAGGACAACTCAAGGAATAATTAATTCTTGAGCAGCCCTTTGAGGCAGACAAGCATCAGTAACCTCATTTTACAGACTAGGCTCCTCAGAAAGACATTAAATCTCTCCCAGAGTTAGAGGCATGATGTGAATTTCCACTGCTGTATGTGCTGGAGTCACTCAGCACCTTTCAAAACCAGCTACTTGTGAATGCCTACAAATGGCCTCAGATGCCTAGCATTGGTCTTCTAAGTTAGAAAACTATCTTTACACACCAGCCCAAAGTGGCTGATGGCCAAGTCAGCAGTATAAAATACTAGCTTTTTCCTCTAGTCTAACTTTCATGCCTGATTGCCTTGGAGTAGTAATCCCCCATTCTAGTGCTAGTGGTTCCCTCAAAGGCTTTCCACCAGCATCTGCATGTCTCACAGCACAACTCTCCCTGCTGAATATGCACTGCAGGTCCATGGGCTGTGATGCTTACTCAGACTTGCACAGGTCAAAGGACTGCCGCCCTCCATGGCCTGGCTGTTACCCAGACCAGTGCAGACCCTCTGCAACCTCATCACACAGCTAGGAGCTGGCATGGCAGCTGCAGAAAGCTGAAGCGTATCCCTTGCCAAAGGTCCAGCACTGAGAGTAGTCTGGAGAAGTGTTCCACCTTATGGGGAGATGTGCAATGAGGGAAGCAAAGAGAAGTAATACCTGTGCAAGGCTTTCAGAAACTAATCCTGTTTTGCATTATCAAGGTACACAGAGAAATATAGAATCATAAAGTCATAGAATGGTTTGGGTTGGAAGAGAACTTAAAGATCACGTAGTTCCAAACCCCCTACCACAGGCAGGGACAACTTCCACTAGATCAGGTTACTCAAAGACTCATCCATCATTGCCTTGAACATTTCCAGGGATGGGGAATCCACCAGCTCTCTGTACCTCTATATAGCTGAGTGTTTGAGAGGATATACCAGTCAAGATAACATACTAGTATGCAATTTGCTGTGTAGACTCCAGATATGAGTTGGGAACCAGGAGGTTTAAAGGATGAACATTTTCCAAAGAAACAGAGCTTTTATGTTTTTAAATATGAGCAGTTTTACTTTCATTTTTACCTAGGCAATACAGAGATGATGTGACAGATTTATGCATTACACAGAATATAGGAATGTGTGATTATGTGGATGGGAAGTGATAAATAAAAGAAACATAAAAAAGAAGAGAATTTGTTAAAATCAAAACAGAAAAAGAACAGTAACAGGCAGATAACCTAACTGGGGAGAAAATCTCCCCTTAGTTCAGAGGTATATGTTAAGATTCAGGAGAGCTTTCAGGCCATCTGCTAATGTAAAGCAGGTTCAGTGCCAAGGAACACCATCTTGGTGTGAAAACAATCTGCATTTTATTATCTTATAATGTGTATGAGGTTAGCTTAATTTCTCTAAGTCAATTAAATATGCTATTATTAAATTACCTTAATACAAGCATTATAAACAAATATCCATACTGCTAATACAAAGCTATTTTACTTGGTAAGATAATGAATATATTTATTCACTTTGGAACTCAGCTGACTTTCTGACTTCTGCCTATGGAAAGCTCCAGGCCACTGCTTTTGAATCTCTTTAATGTTTTCTGGTAATCTTTGTTTTCTATTAGAATAACTAAACAGAACAGATAAAGCCTACAGTTATTACTTGTCTATGCTAAGCTCCTTCATGTATTGTTACATTATTCTGGTTAGCTTATTATTGTTCTTTATATTATCTTTTGCAAAGTAATGCATATAGGACTACAGAAAGACCTAAGATTAAATGATAGGACTGCACTTAACTCAGCCTTTCTGCTATTCTTTAGCACTACTTGGGATTTAGGTCAGTCATCTAAGGATTTATCTCCTAACTAGCAGATAGGTTTTCTTTGAATCATGAAGTCTCACAGGTCTCTTCTTCCCATGCCTCCAAAGTGGTTCCTGAGAGGCTCTTTCCTTTATTACTCCAGGCATGCTCAGATAACTTTCTTACATGGCTCAACACAGTATCAAAGTCCATTATTTACTGACCAACCCTAATCCCTCCTCTGGCCTCCCTGCAGTGGAACACAGCTGAAGCACTAGCCTGCCTGGGACTCAGCCAAACCCTGGCTGAGGGATACTCTGTGCAAAAGAGCTTCTCATAAATGGCA
>VWZO01011422.1:256664-529479 GCA_013396975.1 Bucco capensis | reverse complement strand
ACCCCCCCCCCCCATTTGTGAAAGCCCACTGCCAAGGGTCAACATTCCTCTTATCCTCAGGGCAAAAGCAGAAAAAAAAGGCAAAGGAATGACATACTCACAACCAAAATGGCAGTTTGACAGAGAGACACTTGGCAGCAAAGCTGAGTCAAAGGAATTCATAAGCAGATTTGCCAAAAGTTCATATTCTGTTTTTATATATCTACATATTTATACTTGCAGAAACACACTGACATGCAAACTCTGTACATGCCATAATCACAGGTCACGTGGCTGTGGATGTACGTGCTCAGTGCTCATTCTTAGGAAGCTGTATTGCTTCACCAGAAGGTATTTGGAGAGAACTTTGAACACTGTAGCAGTAAAGCCATTCCAGCAGTACAAACTTGTGGAAGATGAACCTCTCTTAACTTAAATGAACTGTGTAGGTTGAAAAACCTCTTTTCAACACTGCCAAATCTTTGAAGTGGAAATCTGCACATTGTGAGGGAATGATTGAAGTGTAAAAACCACCTGCCCATGAGAAGCCTGTAAAGGTTACCCACCTGTATGGATCAGTATGACTGTATAACATGAGCTGTTGCTGTATGCTGGTCTCTCTTTATACTGTGTATTTCTCCAGCCCCAAATGTCAGTATATAGCTAATGTTGTAGCACTATGGAGTTGCCTATCGAATGCAATGTCATGAGGCCACTCTGACAGTGTAAAGGGCCACAGGACACAGAACTGGGGCATCCAGCTTTGCTGGTGGGCTGAAACAGGGTAAGAGGATAAAAAGCTTCATACCCTAGGGATGCAAAAAAAATTATTGCAATAAGCAGAGATTGGATGTGAGTGGTACTGTTTGGGTTGCATGAGAAGGGCAAAATTCATAGGGAATTTAGTTGGGAAGAGAAGTAACTGTAAAGCAGCTGCTGTGTATATATAAAATGGAAGGCACACAATGATGCCTGTTCAGTGAGTTTGACAATGTGAGGGGTTGAATGTCCTATAAATATTTAAAAATTCCTGTTTCAGCTACAGCCTCATGGAAATCCATACTGAGGCTTCTTTTCCCTGACAGCTACCTTTGGAGTTGCAATTCTGTCTGGTCTTGCTGTTGCAAAATGTTGTCTAGAAAAACAGGTCATTGCTGGTTCAAGCCTACTCTCCAAATATTTGGTTTAAGCTTGTACTGCAGTCATCACCACCTTCTTGCATTGTCTTGTAATGTCTCAGGCCATTTTCCCACATCCATAGGCCTTTGCAAATCGTTATTGATTCTGAGACTGGGGGGGAACAGCTACCTGGAGCCTTCTGATAAAAAAAATATTGCCACTCCTACCCTTTTGTTTCCTTTGGAATATGTTATGTGCAGTGTCCTCCATGCCTCAAACCTAAGCCTCTCTGAGAAGTGGGTGAGAAGGACAAGTCCCCTGGACAAGGCATAAACTGGAGAGCTAGGCCTAGTTCCCTCCTTAGTCACAGATGCTCTGAGAAGTATTTGCTTTGCCTTGCAATTTGATTATTCCTATTTCTTTTTTAAGAAATGTTGTAATAACGTTTCCACACTGCCCAAGCATGCTGGGAAGATAATATCCACTGAGGAGGGAGAAATGTTCAGACACAGCAGTGGTTAGGATTGGATTTGTGCATAAATCAATGGCAGTGAAACACCCTTGAATAATCTCTGCCTGAAAGCAAAATTTGACTTGCCTAATGACCTCATTTTGTCTTGTTGGGTGACTAAAATATTATAATCTCAAGGGATCCTGTAATTCCTCTGCTGATTATGTGCAGTAGGGCTACTTTTTCTACACAAACATGAAGGAAATCAGAGTTTCAGGGCTCGGTGGCTGAAGGAATTTCCGTAACAGTTTGGGGTACAAAAGGAATACAGCATCCACTCCACTGATGTTTTCCAGTTTGGTCGCTGGCAAAGAGGTTTAAAATACAGCACTCTTACATGTACCAAGTCAGTAATAGCAAGACTAACAGAAGTGTAGCTTTTAAAAAGGCATATTCTCTAGGATTCAGCATAATTTTCTGATTGGTTTACATATGATATTCATGCTTATCAATACCTATTCATTATCTATAAATGCTCACTAGAAAGCTCCTAGACTAACCAAGAATTTAAAAATGTATTTTACTATTAACCACTATCCTCTAATATGTACATGGCTTTTACTTTTGCAGACCTAAAGTATTCTATCACCTTCCCAATCCTGCACTTCTCAAAAACCCCAAACCTCTTAGCTATCTCACTGAAATATTTCAGAGTCACTCCAGTGGTGTCTTGTTTTCTGCACTCTATAATAAATACCAAGCAATTAGTCTGTGGTTATGCAATTTGTAAAATTGATCTGCTAACTAGAAGTCTGATTCACTGACAAAGAAAAAGTAAAGGCAAATTAAATGTCTTCTGTAAAGGTTAAGTGCATATTTTATTTGCAAGAGAGGATTATGGATCTTCCCAGCAAAGTTTTGTGTATCTGAACAACCTTGTGGAAATGAGTTTTCTTTATGTGAAAGCCATAGTTCTGTAGTTAGTGAATTTTCTGAATCCTGGCTGTTGTGGAAGGTCTCTGGGGTAGATTCTCCAGTGCCTACTAACATGAATGTGTTCATCATCTATCACTTCATTCTGTACAGATATTAATTCTCATTTGTCTTCTTTGAACCCCATTTCAAGTGTTTTTTGAGGACATGATGATGCTCTGCAGGGTCTCAGCAGAGCTGACATCCATGGTCAGAAGCAAGAGCAGTAAGAGGGGACCTAGGTAACAACGTAAACTCTTCAGCATCCTCTGTCTCAAATTATCTGCAAAGAGAGTGGGAGGTAGGGCAAAGAAAAAATTAGAGCAAAACTTGTCTGAGCAGAGAATGCAGTGCAAGGTAAAGCTGAAGATGGCACAGTGTCCTCTCACTCTGCTCCTTTGGCATTTTGGGAGGGGGGTTACATGAAAGGAGGATATGCAAAGCTCTTGTTCCATCTACTTAGTTTTCCAGGCTTTGCTGGTAGCTGAGCTGCTTGCCTTAATTATCAGTGTGTTGCCTCTGAAGGCAGATGAGGCAGCATTGGTTCAGACTGTACTCCATGCAGTAAAGCACAGCAAAATTATGTCCTGTAAAGAACACGGACTTGATTTTTGTGTATGGCAAATTTTGCTCAAACATTTAGTGTGGAAATCGTCTGTGTCACTTCTGTATGTGGTGTCTTAATCTTGCAGTTTGTTACAGCCATTCTAGAGCACAATAGCCTTCCCAAAAGACCACGGGATGGAAGAGGAGGCATAAACCACCAATCTTTGCAGTCAAAAGAAACTGTGCTCCATATCATCTGAGATTCAACTAAATAAGTAAGGGATCCTGGTTTGAGTAGCCTTCAACTTGTGAGCCAACCTGTAAACCAATGGCGCTAAATTAAGCAGCACACAAGCTTTTCTAGAGCAAGATGAAGTGATGTTTAAGTTGCAGTTAATGGGTGATTAGCGTATGCCTTTGCTCATTACTCCATCAACAAACTTGCTCTCAGTCAAATGACATGCAATGAGAAATGCTTTAATTGTTCCTAAATTATTTTGTGGTAATTAGTCAGTTGCAATCCTAAGGATGAGAGTAAGTTGAGGATAATGGCAGTGTTTCCTGAAGAAATACATGTACCCAGTAGTGATTACCTAAAAGCATGTTAATGCTTTGCAGTCCTTTATGTTTCTGAGAGGATGTGTGTGCATACAAGAGTCCTCAGACTTTGCTGCTTGCTGAGTGCTTGTCAGTTGAGCATAAATGCCAGAACTCTGCCCCTTTTTACATCTTGGGTCATGCTTCACACTTTTTCCAACTGCAAAAAAAAACAACCCATGAAATAGGGCAACTTCATGTATGCTTCAGGCTCTGTGACCTCAATTGTGAAGTTAAATCCTGTACCCCCAGTTGCCCACCCCATTGTCCTCCATTTACGTTGATGACTTGATATTTCTGTCAGTAGTTGTTAACTGTTGCAGCATGGCTCTTGCTTGAAGGTTTCTTGGCAAAATTTGAAACCCACAGAAACAATGCTGTGGATTGTGGCTGCTGCATCTTTGTCTGATAGAGTAACACAGGGAAGAGAAAACCACCTCTAAAATTGAGTGTGTGCAGCTGATTCAGTGAATGCATGAAACTTTTTGTGTTTGCAGACTTGCACATGTACTTTGATGTTATTTCATTAATTATAGTGAACCCAAAATAGGTGAAGGCATGACTCAACAAATTGTTTAGTATCAGAGCACTCCATAACATCCTTGCTAACTTTTGTATTTTGGGGCGTGAAAAATATAAATTCTTCTGTAATCATAATTTTGGAATACTCTCCAAATCTTCCATGCTACTCTAAAATAATGTGTGTTTAGTTTATCTAGTGCTAAATACTAAGTAAGTCAAAGTAATTTATTTTTTTTTCTGAGCACAGTTACCAATAAGACAGAGTCTATTCTGGGCTGGTAATTGAGCAGCTGGCAATAGTTCTGTCAATGAATACAAAAGGTAGCCCAGCAGCTATTCTTCTCTAGTTGTAACTTGCACAGTGCATCCTGTTTTTTTCCATCTAAGTCAGGCAGCTGTACAGCAATTACCATCAGCATCAATTGAGCAAGCTTGCAAATTGTCTTCAAAGTCATCCCAGAAAGCCACTTTATCCTTCAAAGTAACTGAAATATTATGTTGATATTATATACAATTATTCAGATAATTTATAAGTTTTCCTTGGGACAAGTAAAGTGCACTTTGTGTTTTATCCGGATGACTCGTAATGCATGGAAGTGTGAATTATTGATATGTTGCCTTTTGGTTCTAGGAGTCTATATAACTTTAGTTTGCTAATGCATTTGATAGGCTATTTTGTGCACTAACACATTATATAGCTAATGCTGGCAATAAAATAAATGCTAAATTATACATTCTGTAGTTCTACATTAAGAGCTAGTACAGTGTGCTTCATCATTTTTCATCTGTTCTACTTCACAAATCTGAAGGTAATTGATAATGTGAAACTATCATCTAAGTCATCAAAAATACACTGCCAATGAACTATTGCTGTACATCTTGATGCAGAACTGGCATTGCTGACCAATTTATCAAAGCATTGAAAACCTAAATATCTAACCTGGAAGCTTCAAGATAATACCCAGAATCTATTTGGGGCTTCATACATTTGTAGCATGAACAAATAGAATTTATAGTTATCATCCAAACAAAATAATTGATCATAATCTTAATTGCTTTTGAGTGAATGCTGTCCTCCAGCTAAACTAATGCCAAAACAACATCCAGTAAAATCTTCCATTTCAAACTTGTGAATCTTTCCAGGGATCCTTCTTCATTTGGTCAATATGGTGCACTGAAGCAGCTAAGTAGACCAGAGCTCTATTTTACTGGTGCCTGTTATGAGCACAAAAGGTGAGTACTGCTGGGTAGAGCCTGCCCATTCTTTCCTGACAGGCTGTTCATAGTATGAGTGAACCAAAGTGATGTAAGGAGAGCTCTGCAAACATGGAGTGATGTGAAGGTGGGACAATAGCTGGTTTCAGCTACCTTCTGCCAGATCTTCTGAGGTAGAAGCTCCCTCTCTTGCCTTTCCCCAGTCAGGCACTGCTATGATAATAGGTAACAAGCAGCTTTAATTCAGTATGAAGTTTCAAGTGCTTATCATCAATTAGTAACTGAATTAGCAGTATTCACTCATGGCCTGGAGCACTCAGCACTGTTGGACCTCCTCAGAGGCATTGGCACTATGGCTGTTAGGCAGGCCTAAGCCCTTTGCTTTAGGTTGTTCATGCTATCCTTGGGAACAATTGCCAACAAGTCAGCATTGCTCACAGTCATTTTTCATGAGCTGGGTTTTCTTAATAGACTTCTTCAATCTCTCAAAGTCTTTATTAAGATTTATCTCCTCTCTACTGGCTATCTTGATGTAGGATTGCTCTTGAACTCTGGGTTTGCACAGCTAGATTGAGCATATCTTTCCCCTTAAAGGTCAGCATTCAGAGGAACTGTTGAATGACTTCAACCCTACTGCAGTCTTCCTGTATGCTTGGCAGTGTAACTCTGCCCCAGGTATATAAAGTGGATCCTTGTGGGTTTGAGCACTTTGGGACCCTAGCATCATTTGTCTTAGTGAAGGTTCCTATTATCAAAATGTGGCTGCTGTGGCAGATATGTATCCCTCAGGTATGCTGAGGAGATTTTTCACTGGAAATGGATATTTCAGCAGAGACAGCAAAAAGTAACAATAGGAGGCAAGTACCAGATACAAACCACCTGAATTAACAAGAGAAGCAGGGGCAGGAATCACCTCTTAAATTAGTGAGATTACCTTTTATGTGGAATTTGCAACTATAACTCTAGCCTAGCATCTTAGACATTTACATGGCCATTTGGATCCTTAACTCATGTTCTTCTCTACCATGTGTAAGATACATTTCCTCACAGCTACCTGAGCACCTTTTAGTGCTAGCACTGTGTGCTACCTTTGTTGCTGTGAGGCACTGGAGTAGATGGATGTCCTGTTGCAAATGTAGTAATTGAATGACAGGGGAATACAGTCATTCTTTGCAATTTTGCACAGGTTGTGTTCACCTTGAGCCTGGCACCAAATCCATGTTCCAAGTCCAGCCTGAGTCTCACTTACTGTTTAGTTTGCTAGTTCCTGTCAAAAAGATGTTCAGCTATTAGCTTTGTATCTTGCCTCTGGCAATGATCAATGTTTCAGAAAAGAGACTAAAGGGAAAAAAAATCCCAAGACATCATAGATTAAACCAGTTGTGCACCACTATTAATTCATTGTCAATGCCTTATAAGCATTTCTGTGAATTCTGCAGCCTAAGCTGGGTCTGGCCTCAGCTTGCATAAATAAAAAAATAATTACTGTTCAGGAATATTTTTAGCATCTGATTTCAAACTAGCCTATCTTAATTAACTCAGAGCTACTTCTACTTAGTTTTTGAAAAAAAAAGGAGCAGTCTGAAATACAGCTAAAAGCCAAAGAGGATTTACAGTGCACATTCTTCCAAGTTCATACAGACCACCAGAATTCTTACTCCATTGGCACCATTCAGGTCAATTTGTTACACTTTTCCCATTCTTCTTGTATGGATCCACATAGCTCTTGCTCTGCTATAAACCAAAAGGATGCCATTAATAGCAGTATACCATTCTTAAGGATCCCTGGTTATCCTTACCTGTGAATTAAGCTTCTAAGTAGCTGAAAAACAGTGAGTGTTAACATTTCATGAGTTAAACAGCCATTACTTAAAAGCAATCTTCCACTGGTCTTTTTTAATTTGCTGATGGTTTCTCAGTGATGTACTGAAAATGTTCTCTTTCTTCACTGCATTATCTTTCCTTTTGTTATGCATTTTTATTGCTTCTGACAACTTAGTTAATAGCCATTGGAGCATATTTGTTCAGGGGAGTTAGACTTACCACAAAAAATTGGAAGAGAGAATTTCTACTTGTTGAAAAGTTATAAAAATTGTGATTTCGTTCGGGTTTGGGTTTTTTGTTGGTTTTAGTTGTGAGAGTTTTTTAAGATTGTTTCCTTTTTCTCTCAGAATTCCAGAGCTTTTTCTGACTTTCCAGGGGAACCATTGGTAAAAGTCATCAGAATGTAGTTATTAAACTCTCTCGAATTAAGAGTGTAGATGGATGAGCAACTTTGGAGGGGTTCCAAATCTTCATGAACTTTGTGAATGAAGATGTAAGCACTTATTAAAACATATCATTATTCAATTAATCCTTAATATAATGGGAGCCTTGATTCTGTATTACTTAATCTTTACACTGATAAGTCTACAAAATATTTCAAAGTGCAGTAGAAAATACTAATAAGTATTACTGCTTAAACTCTACCTTAGAAACCTGTTCTTCCAGGGATGAGTTAGGATTAAATACTCCTAAATTAGAGTTTTCTGTTCACATCACTTGCAGTCTGATGTTATCCTGTACTTATTTCATAGTGTTGCACTTTTATGGCATGAGCTGCAGGCTCATCTGTTGCACAGCTTCCTGGGGTTGAGGAGAGTGTGGCAATACCAAGTTGTAGAGGAGCTATAGGAGATAATGTGGTTCAGGACCAGAAGTATGGAGAAGGTAACCACAGTGTCAGTCCTAATGAAGATTGAATGTGTTCCTAATAGAGAAGGGTCAGCATTGTGTTTTACTGAGAAGCTTTGCCATCTAGAGCATGCTATAGCTCAGAAGATAATAACAGAAGAGGAGTGGGAAGTTCATTAAGCTTGTCCAGGTTGCACAGGAGAGTGTCCAGGTGAGTTTGGGAAGTCTCCAGAGAAGGAGACTCCACAATCTCTCTGGGCAGCCTGTCCCACTGCTCTGTCACCTTTGAAATGGAGGGAGATGTGCAGCTCTGAAAAGTCAGGAGCAGTAAGCAATACATGGTTAGGAAAGCAATTTCCTAGATATTCTTGTCACTCCAAGGAAGGGGATGGTGTACTGCCCCCTCAAATCCATCAGCAGAGGCTATCCACTGAGTCTTTTCTTATGCCACACACTTACCCACATTGAAACAAACATGGATTTGTTTGGGGGTTGGTTTTTTTTGTTTGCTGGTTCTTTCTTCTCTGCTTTCCTTGTTGGGAAAACAGTTTACAAAAGCAAAGAGTTCTGGATTTCAACTCTGCAATTTATTTTAAACATAACACAGCAGCCAGAGTTTTCAAAAAGAGCAAATCTAATCTCTTCGGAAGTTCTTTTCTGTCAAGGTATAAATTGCAAAACCTTCTAAATACAGTGTATTGTTAAGGAGATTAGGCCAATTCGTATAATTGGTTCTAGAATCACTTAATTTAATAAAAACATGAAGTAAGTGTGGCTATCCTGAGTAGGAGAGAATATTAATGAGGAAATCGTAAGATTGGATCTCCAAAAATAATGTGATTACTTTTCATTTTAATGGGGAAATTAGAAAAAAATGATTCACATTTTAATGATTTTATTTCTTATGGTCTGTATAAGGACATAAAAAATATTAATAAAATGTGGAATACTGATTTAGGTATATCTTCTTATGTTCCCTACTTAAATTTTGTGTTCATCATTATTCTTCATGCATTGCAGTGCTTTACAGCTGAGATTTGAGCTATGCACTTCCAACTGACATTAATGGGAATGGTAGATCAAAATCCACCAGGTGGCTTTGAAAATTTCAGATATATTTTCAGTGTACTGTGGAAATACTGCTGAATTTATCCTTACACCACCCCTCAGAGACAGGTAAATATCCTTTAAATATATTTTATTGAAGTTGAAGTGTGCAGAACAGAGATGTGAGAGACATAATGGGCCTAATCCTATTGACTTTTTCTGGCATTGCAGGCATAATCATGAGCCAAAACCATTAAGCATTCATCAGCAAAACTAGCCTGATATTCTATTTGCCTAATACTATTTAAAATGATGAATTAGAAACAAATCAGTGACACTCTGATTTCTTTTGTGATTTCTTTTGTGTGTGTGGAGGGTGGGGAGTGAATTTTCATCTATTTTGAAGTGAAAACCAAATGATGTGTTTATAATTGGCATTGTAATTCTTGATGGAAGACACAGCTCTTGGGCTCCACGTTCCCTTCTCCTTGACAGAACTAGATACTGTGTTCTCTCTTGAACTCAAGAACACCTCTGGTGACATCCATCACAAAATAAATCACTTATGGTGGGTAGTACTGGTCATGGCAGTCTGGTGGACAGTTAGACAGAATAATCTCTGCCAGGTTCTTCCACATCTGTTTTCTGTGTTTTTTTGATAGAAGCTTAGGGCAAAACATGGGGTCAGTGTCATGACTCAGCTGCAGTCTTCTTGTATGACCTTGTGCACATCAGTTAATTTGAGCTGTATTTCAGCTCTCCATCTCCAAAATGGAGATTACTGTTAGTGTTTAGCATGAAAGGTGCAGTGAAGGTATAATCCATTAATGCTTTTAAAGTGCTGGCATATTACACTAATGACAAAGGTAAAGAAATGTCCTGGCCATGCAGAATTTATAATCTAGAAAGGTCAGACAGAGAATGTGAGAGGAAACATCAATATCCTTGCCTTACGGACGAACAGCAGAGCTGCAAGGAGAAGGGATTTGTCAAATATGGTAAAGCAGGACTGAGACAAAATACCCAGATTTGTGGTGTATTCCTTAAAGTCAAGACTGTGCTTTCTCTTGTAGTGTAAGCGATCAGAAATACTGTGATTGGCTTTCTTTAAGTTCCTCTGTTAGTTTGTCTTCATAGGAGTCATTTTCCCTGCCAGCATTGGTAGGAGTAGTACAACCTGCAGCCATTCAATTTGACTTACGATGACAGCAAGTATTTCAAAATTAACAGGGCTAACCCACTAGCATAGCACATCCTCCCATCCTCTGCCCAGCCACAGCCTTGTTCATGCTGACATCTTTCTCAAAGGGTAGTTTGCTTTACACTGTGCAGGCACTACTATTAATAATCCATATGTTACTCATTTTTTTTATGGCTTCCTGCTATTGCTTGGCATCTCTTTGTGCTTTTTGGCTTCAAAGTCTTTGGACCAGAAATTCTGCCAGGCAGTATGGTCCAACATTCACTCGTGTTTGGAGTAGTTGTCCACCAGATTGCCATGAGCATCAGTACTGCTATTTTTGCTTAAGTAAAGATCTCTACAGTGTTGCTGGGTTTTGTAGAACTCACTGAGGAAAACCACATTAAATGACTTATTTTTAAAAAACAATTCATCTGAGAAAACACATGAAATGGCTGGAGAGGGCTTCATCTTCAGATAAGAGTTGTTCTCTCTCTGTGTGTGGAGCGAAGGCACACACCACCAGTGACTTGTAAGATGATTGTGCTCTAGAGCAGCCTGTCACAGGACAATGCATGATGTCACGGCAGGACATTGTCTCCTAGCAACTGCCCAGAGTTGCTGTCTTTACATTTAACCCTTCCAAATTCCCATGCAAGCCAGGATAGCACCAGGATGTGTTTGCACAGCAGCTTCTGCTGCGATTTAATCAATACTGCTCTCCCACCATTCTTTAAACAAAGTGGGGCAGGCCAGAGGGCTCCAGCAGATTGACTTGGCTAAATGGGATGGATCAATCTACAATACCATTGTGACTGCATGAAACTTATTCCCCTTCTGCTGCTTTTCTGTTTCTTTTCTCTGTGCTTTTTACAGGTGGGATTTTTTATTCCTTCTTTATCATGGGTCCAATTCCTATGTTTTCATTGAAGTCTACCTTAAAACGTGCTTCTCTGCAAGGCTCTGAGTTCATGATAGCCAAAAAGAATATTTTAAATGATCAACTGGTTTAAATAAGGTGAGGGAAGATCCAGCAGCAATCTGAACTTTTAAGGTTTTCTGTTTGTTATGGACTGGTAGATAGACAGTGTATCTCCCTGATGCAACAGCTCCTTTCTCATTCCCAGTTCCTATCACACGTGATACATGTGCAGTGTGGCAGCAGGGAAGATGTTTCCATGCAGAGAGAAAAATTGGTAATGGAACTCTCTGCAAAGTCTTTCACTACACTTCTCTATTAAAAAAGGACATAGGTGGATTTTATGGAACTAATTCCATCTTAGCAAGCTAAATAAAGGAAGTCATAATGTCGTTGATGTAGAGGTATGCAAGGTGGAAGAATGTAGTTATGGGAAAGGCATGGCTCCTGCCCAAGTTACTGTGTTTGTTTAGTAAGCTGACTTTTGTCTCAGATCATGGCAGAAATGAGCTTGGGTCTCTTCTTGAATGTCTGTGTATTTATGTTCAAGAGCACTTGTCTGAATGAAGAGGAAACTCGTCACGTTTTGCCTTGGATCCAATATTTGAATTCTTTAGATTTGCATTTAAATGGCATTAGTGAAGTTGGCTCAGTCCAGTTGCTGCCAGAAGTGTGCTGTTTGTAGTGGTTGGGTGGACAAACTGGCAATACCATCCCTGTGCTTTTGGCCTTAGCAGTTCACATGCTTGTTGGCTGTCCCATCTCAAACCATTTAGATCTTTTTATGCTCAAAGCCAGTGGGAGCTGAGCAACTGGCACTTGCTGAGCATGTACAACTCGGAAATTAATTTGAACTTTGAAAATGAAGACTAAATGGAGTCCTCAGTTCTTTACCCGGAGAGTGATTAGGCACTGGCACAGGTTGCCCAGAGAGGTTGTGGATGCCCCATCCCTGGCAGTGTTCAAGGCCAGGCTGGATGTGGCCCTGGGTGACCTGGTCTAGTGATTGGCATCCCTGCTCAGTGTGGGGAGGTTGGAACTAGATGATCTTTAGGGTCCCTTCCAACCTGCCCATTCTAGGATTCTATGATACTTCTCCATTCTCAGACTGAGCTGTGAATGACTGCGAGGGATGGCAAGCATGCACAGACAGGGTGCACACACTGCTGTCTTCCCAGCATAACATCATGCAGGTCCCATGATCAAAGCTCCTTCATTTGTCTCTTCCTACCAGCACAGAAATCCCTCTTGCAAATCACTTTGGTAGTTGCTGTCATGAATGTATTTTTGTGAATCACCTGATTGCAGCAGCACTGCTGCTGAGCGGCAGAGCTTGGCTGTGGTGCAATCTGTGTTCATTAAAGTAAAAAGTTTCAAACTCTTCACAGGCTTGTGTAATACTGCAAATCTCTCCCCATCTATTTGAGCTGGACCTTGGGGCTTGAATGCTAATGGTACTGAAACTTAACACTGAGGTGATCTGACAAAGTTGCCTAAGGAGGTTTTCATAAACCTTTGCTACAATATCTTGCTTCTTTGCCAGTGAAAATTAACCTCTACTTGCACAAAAATGCAACTTCACCTAACTCATTTAGAAATAGTAGAAGGAAAGAGAAAATCAATCCATAATGAACAGTATCACATTAAGAAAATCTAATTAGAAATGGCTTCTCTTTTATTGCACTGATAATGGTAAGCTTTAAGAATGACATCATTACAAAATCCAATAGCTTATAACTGAGTGAATTTTTTAAAAAGTGTTTAAACTACCAGATCAATAACTTCACACTCCACATAATTAAATTGTACAGAAAATCTAAATAAACACTACTGTTAGAAAGGCAGTACTCTATTTTAAAATAAATTCAGTGTTATCTTGTACCACATGTACTTCTAGAAGTTGTCCTGAGGTTTCTGCAGAGTGAGAATCTCTCTTCACCATTACACTGACAAAAAAGTCTTCCCTACTTAGCCTTATGTGCTTGTCTTCATCTGGAGTTGGGTGGAATAGTTTTCTGGGTCTTTGCACCAGTGTCTGCCTAGAAATGTTATTTGAACTTGCATGCAGCTTTTAAGATGTGGAGTTGAAGAAATAGAAAAATTCAGAATCCTTCAATGTAACTTCCAGCATTTTCTTTTCAAATTATTCTCTTGATTTCTTCAGAAAGAAAGAAAACTAACAACATTTCTACTAACTGAAAGCAGGGCTTAATTGTAAAATTTTACCCCAGGTTCTCTCTGTTCTACAGTCTCTAAACCAACTTCAGTTTTATAAAACACCCACTAATGAGGGTTTGTTTTTTTTTCCACCAACTGCATGATTTAATACATGGGGTAACCCATCAAGGTTTGGATGCAGCTACAATAGGATAATGTGCCACATACCTGTTATATCCAATGGCCTCAGGCATAATTTACCAGTGGTAAAATTATTCTTTCTAAATGCACAGAGATAATCCACACTCACATGTTGTGCCCGCTGAGGGAGCAGCATATCTAATGTGTAATCTTTTTGTAATGAGCCTATTACTCTGGTTTCTAGGTAGAGTTCCACCAGCCATATCTGTGGGCAGTTTTGTTCATACTCATTAAAAAGCCTCTTAGTAAGATTAGCTGCTGTTTGGCAGTTTGCATGGCTAGATATATTTGTTTATAACAAGAGCAAGAGATAATTAATACACTTTGTACAGAAAGCTTCAGCCATGAAAATGGAGAGGAACAAGATAAAATCAGTTCTCTTTTCTTTGTTACCAGTCAAGTGTTGCAGGAGTTTCAAAAAGTGTAAGAAAAGGATTTCAGGTTACACAACAAAAGAATTTCTCTGGCATGGAACTTGTAGATAAGAAACAATGTGCTGCACATAATACTTCTGAGATTTGAATTAAAACTGCCAGGGATATTGGCAGTGGAGAGGAGCACTGTAATGCACTCTTGTGCAAAAGGAGTTCATCACTGGTAACAGAATTTGAATTATGCTTTACTAGATTTCCTGCATATGTCAAAAATAAGTAATTGCCAATTATCCTGCTCAAAGGAGCTGGTGGGATACAATCATTTCACTTAAGCATAAGTGCAGAGCTGCAGAGCACTGAGGAAAAAGCTCTGCAGAGGGAAAGCTTGAAGGAGCAGTTGCTGATAAGTGGAGATAACTTCAGCTAAAGCAAAGGCTAATTTTAACTTCATCCTAGCATGCAGATGTTCAATAGCACTTAATCTGCAGCAATGCACCAACTAAAGCAATGGGTTAATTCCAACAATACATTTTTTCAATAAAGCAATACTATTACCTTTAGTTCTAGAAAAGAAACAGCCACAGGGACTGTGGCTTGCTCAAAATGATAGTGGGAGACCAAGAATGAACCTGGATCTCTTCAGTTCACAACCCAGTCCTCTGGGTGTGCTTTATCTGGATGACCAGAAGAGAATAATGAGAAAATACAGTTCCTTACGTAGTAGGTTGTTGGTTGTTTCTTTTTTGTTGTTTTGTGTTGTTTTTTTTTCTTTCTTTCTGCAAAATTTATTGAATCCGTGTAGGAGCTAGAATATTTAGTGGTTGGATCAGAGTTCAGAGCCAGAGCTCCCAATTTCTATTCCCGATTCTCCTGCTACTTCATTTTAGGTAAGTCACTTGTTAGTTTCCCCAGTAGCTGAAATGGAAATAATTATTTTATGGAATTTATATTGGCACTATGAGAGATACTTGTTATTTTAGATTGCTTCAGGATCTTTGCAAGAAAGGTGATAAAGAAATGTCAAGTGGTGAGGTATTGCACTTTTTTCAATGTCTAAAAGCTATGCCTAGTAACTGTGCACACAATAAAAAGGCAAGAAAAAAGGGTAGAACAAAAAAAATTATATAACCATATCATAATTGTATAGGTTTGCCTATAAATATCCTCACCTTACACAATACTTATTATGAGTAAAATCCCTCTGGCACAGGTAGAACTGAGTCTGACTCCAAGTGTCAAAGAGTTCTAGGTTTTGCATATTTTAGGTTTTCTGTGTTTGTGTGATAAATGTATTGGTTTAAGAAGAGATTTAGATGAGTGATGTCAAGGCTCTGTCTTGAGACTGGTGCTCTTTAATGTCTTTATAAATGCTTATAAATATGTAAAGGGTGAGTGTCAGGAGGAGGGAGCCAGGCTCTTCTCAATGTCATCCAATGTTAGGACAAAAGGGAATGGGAGCAAGTTGGACCACAGGAGGTTTAGTATTAACACGAGGAGGAACTTCTTTCCAGTGAGGGTGATGGAGCACTGGACCAGGCTGCCCAGGAGGCTGTGGAGTCTCCTTGTCTGGAGCCATTGCAGAGCTGCCTGGACACATTGCTGTGTGAGCTCGTCTAGGAGATCCTGCTCTGGCAGGGGGGTTGCACTAGATGATCTTTCTAGGGCCCTTCCAACCCCTAACATACTGTGATACTGTGACATAGGCAGGGGGATTGAGTGCCCCCTCAGCAAGTTGGCAGGTGAGAGCCAGCTGAGTGGTGAGGAGCATAAACCTCTCTGATTCACAGTGGATCCTGCACGGTGCAGCTGGAGAAGATTTGATTTGCATTTCAGGTAACTGGGTGCCTTTGAAACAACTGGGGCATAATCTTCCCTTGACATCCCTCAGTACCACAGAGCAGCTATTGTGCTGCAGGCAGGACCTTGTTTTGCTCTGAATCTGGTCTGTAATGTTGGCATTGTCTGTACAGGTTTGATACACGTATGCAGTGGGGAAAACCCCAGATGGTGCCTTAAAGGCAGTGATGTCAGACTGCATGGGATCTCTCTCTCTGAAGTATAAATGCCAGAAAAATTCATATCTGAGTATATATTTGACCTAGTCTTTCCAGGCTCTCCTTATAGTTATAGAAGATAAAATAGCACTTTAAAGATGTGATTTCTAACCCAGGTTTCCTCACGCTTCCCATGGAATACATTGGCAGATAGCTGTTGACTAAAAAGCCACAGATTGAATGGAGAGCTCAGATGTGGGTGTCTTCCTTGAGTCAGATGAAGCCCATGCCTAAGAGTTGGAGCAATCCTCTCATTTTAGGATTTTTTTGCCATCATCCTGCAGTGTGCCAAAAAAAAAATGCCCATCTACTATTTTGCTTTCCTTCCTTAAGTGTAGCAGAAGGCTATTCTCTCCATCCTTGGGTTATTACCTGAATATCATCTTGAGGGCAGTCTGTTTGGAAGGTCTTTTTGGAAATCTGATGTTATTCTTCAGCTTTTTTGTCATGACTGTTCTGAGATAGTGTAACATGCTTAGTGGCTTGACCCCAGCTTTCCCTTCTCATTTGGCTCAATTGCTCTGGCAAATACTACAGTGGATTGTGGATTTTGTCATATCTCCCTGTTCTTTCTAATGAACACTGAATTGCTTTTTCCATCTTTTTTTTCCTCATTCAGTGCCCTCTCTCTGCCCTTCCCTGCTGCTGAGGCAAGACTGGGTACTGTGGGGCTCCTAGCTTTCTCTCACCCTCTAGCATCCTTTTCAACAGACAGACTTTGTTTTGGCCATCCCTTCCCACTCTGAAGCTGTGGTTCAAATGGTTTAATACCAAAATACACATTTACATTAGTCACTCACCTTCATTTCTGCTACACTTTTGGAGTGATACCAGCCAACCTGAGTGATTTATTGCATTTTAATTTATTGAACTGCTCTCTCACCTCTTTTTTTCAATACTTCTGCCTTTGCAAGCACCTTGGCTTCATTACCTGCAAAGTGTCACCTTGGGATGGATCTTTCCCCTTCACCTTCTGAAGTGAAATAGAAATTAAAATAAATCCATTTGGTTTCTCTGCTCTCAGAGGGAATCATTTTCCTTCTCATTCTCTTTGATCATCAGTTTTACACCACAGTGCTGCTGCTGCTGCTAATGAAGTTTCCTGTGGGCTTCCTGCTGCTGGCAAACCAGGAACTGGAGTATTCTTTACCTTCATAGTCTTGGTTAACTCATCTTCACCTCTCTACCAGCCCATCTTTAGTAGGTTTGCAGTAGACCTGGAAAATAAAAGTTTGTACATGTATGAGTTACTTTATTACTTGCCTCTCTGTCTGAATGTTTTTCTGGCCTGATCTCATGCATGCTGCTAGGTAGTTGTATCTGGGGAAAGGAGAGGAGCTCTCTGATTGTTCTACTAGTTTGATTTTTGTGGATTTTCCTGGATTCTTACAAGTTGGACATTGTTAAATTGCATATAGGTTTTGGTTTGTTTTGTTGGGTTTTTTTCCTAAGGGTGTCTGGGGGGGGGAAAAATAAAAGAAAAAGAATTTTAAATCATTTACTCTAACTTTCTTGGTTATATAAAAACTCCTTTAAAGGAAAATTTAGGATAGTAACAAAAAAATGGCTTAAATAAGCATGGCAGTGGGTAAGGAACAAGTTGCTGCATTCCTAGGGAGTTGTCAAGTCAGTAAACAAAAGCAATCATTGTGCATATGAAGACATGGCCTATCCCCTGGAGTCTGTTCCTTTAAAGCAGCTGAAGAGGAAGGGAATTACTGCTGGTACTTGCAGAGCTTCCTCTCTCCTGGGTAGTGAGTGCAGTGCTCTGAGATTCTTCACCTGCCTGCTCAGGGCTCTTTAGTTTTCCCCTGTTAAGCTAGACAGAAGAAAGGATTATATCAAGAGTGCTATTTCTGCTGCTCCTGGCAGAATCTGGCTTCAAGATTAATCTGTTTAAAATGTGACTGCTTTCACTTGTTGACTCATTCATCTCTAATTACAGAGTCAGTGCTTGTGTAAGACTGGAATTTATGTAATTTCCTCATTTTTCCTTTATTGTTTTTATTTATTCTCATTCTACATTCTGTTCTTGGCATTAAAAACCCAGTCTTTGTTTTCAATTCAGCAAAAATGGATATTAATAGACATGGAGAAGTTTCTGATTTGAATTAGACATCTAATTTGTTCCAAGATTTAGATGTGAGGATTGACTACATTGTATTTAGCAGCACCAGGGTTAACTTTTCCTATCAGGCTTCTCAGATTTGTTCTTGTTAGACTATTCTTTCTTAGCCCTGCCTGCCAACATCTAAAAGACTATTATCTGATCCCTATAAATATATAGCTCTGTTCATTGTAGGATTAATCATCTGACATGATTCTTCCAAAGCATCTTTTGGCTTCCTCTCCTCCACTTAGCAAATCTCTTCTACCAGTTGCTCAAATGTTATTTATTTTCATTACCAACAGCATGCATAGTTTTTTGTCTGGTGTGTAGATCAAGCCTTCTTAATAGGCTCTAGCCTCAAAAAATTCCCAGTCCCTGTTTAAGTTAACCATTAACCAACATACTTCCATGCAGTCATGTCTTTAACAAATGAATACAATG
This sequence comes from Bucco capensis, assembly GCA_013396975.1. Classification (NCBI taxonomy): domain Eukaryota; kingdom Metazoa; phylum Chordata; class Aves; order Piciformes; family Bucconidae; genus Bucco; species Bucco capensis. Next base: position 510,922 of record VWZO01011422.1, on the reverse strand, counting down.
CAATTATGGTTTTGTTTGTTTTAATTTAGCTAGACCTGCTTTAAACCTCTGTAAAACACAACAGTTGGCAGTTCAGTCTGCTACTGGGGCAACTGGAATACAGCACCACATTTTTCAACCCTAGCAGAAGTTTGCCTGGGTCAAGCATCAGCTAAAAGCCATGCTAAAACCAAGTCAGACTTTATGCCCTTTGCATTAGAGGGAATTAGTTCTTATTGACCAGCATCTCTTCATATCCTGGGTTATCTGGGCAAGTTCACCATTCTTTCATTTTCTACCCCATTTTTTTTTTGAGTTCACGATTCTGACCTGATATATTCAGCAGCTCCAATGTGGTCTTCTGTTGTACTCTTTTTATATGCCATAAAATGACTATATGCCTTATACTAAACTTTCTATTTCATTATTGTGAGATTTTATTAATTCTTCAATTATGCTGTATTAGAAGTGCCTTTTAGGTTACAATCACCTAAAAAAAAATCTGCATTCATTAGGACTAATTCTTTCTCCTTTTTTAGTGCAGAGACTGCAATTCCTGTCTTACATGAGAAGACCAGCAGCGATTGCCAGCATTCACTGTCCAGTTTCCAAGCCTTACAAACATCTCCATCTAGTTCCTCCTGTGGCAAAACCAGGGAAGCTACCACTAGCAACCATCCCTTAACTTCTGTGCCATTACCCAAACCTGTCCAGCACTGCTGAAGGAGCACAGAAACTCTTTTTTTTAAAGGATCCAGCATTTGAATGAGTGCACTCACTGTGGACAGAAACTTAGAGTAGCTGGCAAATGTCCTGTAGATAGTCAATTAAATTGTCCAAAATGCTCCCTTTTGGTCAAGATGATCACCTTCCCACCACACACAGGCATCTGCCATGGCAAGCGTTCTTGTGTTGTTTGTGTGACATAATAGAAATTCAGCACCAAGACTGTGGCCTTGTCCAAATGCAGAAGTTGTTTCGTTTTACCATGAGGAGAGTAGGTAATACAATGTTCCTCATGTGGAAGCACTGGGGCTGGTGCAGACAGCTCAGGTGTGGAAAACACCTCTGGTCAGCATAAAGACATGGCGGCTCTGCCCCACAGCAATAGCAGAAATTGGGCAGTGGAGGTGGAGTTGCAGAGCAAAGGCATCTGGGAACCAGCAGCAGGCAGGGAGAAATAGTTTTACTTGCTAATGCAAATGTTGAAAGCTCTGCATTGAGTTTCCCTTGCTTTACAGGGAAGACTTGTCATTTAGAAGATTCTTGCAAAGATAAAGTTTTCCGTTGGAAGTGTTTTAGTTTTCTCCTACTGGAAATGTCTACTTTTTCAGCCAATTCTTACTAAGAAGAAAAAAGACAAGAAAAAGAAAGGAAAAAAGTGCTTCTGAATCACAATTCCTTGGAAGTGAAAAGAATATAATGAACAGAACTTGCTTGAGAAAAGCTACCATTTTTAAAGAGTAAGAGAAAGGAGATGTCAGGTCTGGGTTTACAGAGAAAATCTTCTGCAAAAGTGTGATTAATACAAAAAATTCCAGATTCAACATCTAATGCCTCCTTTTCAGTATCTAAATGAGCAGATAAATAACTAGAGCCAATCCAATTGTCACGACTGTGAGAAATTCACAACAGAGATGTGGATGAGGGGAGGTAATGAAAACAAATTGGAAATCTTAATAGGTAGACATAAAAATGGGGAACTTTCTATCAATGAGTAATCTCAATTGCCAAAGTGCTTGCAGATGGCTTTCAGCCTAGAGGATTTCAGCTGGGAGGATGTTCAGCAGTACAATGAGCTCTGTGAGTGCTGACCCAGAGTAAGGATCTAAACTAATCTTCATTTGAAATATCTGGGGAATCAGGAAACAACTGACTCTTAGCCGAGAGTTTCTCACGCACGTTTGGCAAAAGGCTCCCAGCAGACAGACTAGAGCTGCTCACAAAGGCATCAGCAATCTTCCCATCCTCATCTGTTCTCCTGCAGAATTGTATTAAAAATGAAAGAGACCTGGTGAAATTAATGCAAAATACAGTTGGGAACATAATGAAAACTCTTTCTGACAGTCTTTCGACTGCTGCAAGCATCCCTCACTTCTCTGTTCCAAAGAGGATATAATAGTCCTTTTTAGTGTTTTGTTATGCTTGAAAGAGGAACATAGAAGAGGTTTTTGCTCTTTTTTTTTTTTTTTTACTAACCTAAAATGCAAATTGGATGAGGACAACATATAATGTCCTCACTTATGATTTTTTTTTTTCCTGCAGAAAAGACACATTCAGTATTTTAATAGCACCATCTGTCACAGTAGCAAGTGCCAAGCTGCAATATTGATCTTGTCACTTTGGGGAATGGTATGATATTTAGGATTATAAATAACATTTTTCTTTGCTCTGTTCATGTATTTAGTTTTTATATAGAAACCAAACTCAAGAAACCACTCTCATCACCTAATAAGAAAAGTAGTTTCTTACAATCCACAGCAGAGGTATCATTAGGACCTGAAGCAGTACTTGTATTGTTAGCTGTCACACCTTAGTAATGTGAATAGCCTAACTGGTCTATGCAGTTTATATAGTGACTGCTATAGTCACAACTAAGCAAAGGTAATGCCTTCCAGGGAGGATAAGTCATCACTGGGTACTAGTTTTCTCTCTTTAAAGAGACACGATTACACAGATAAGATTTTAAATGAAAGGTGCTCAAGCTAAGGTTACAAAGAAAGCAAATACTGCATTTTTTGCCAGTTATGTACCCATCCCATGGTGTTCTTATCGAGCTGTATACTAGACATTTTGTCAAGTAGGATGCTGTAGGAGACAATATCAAAAGCCCTACTGAAGTTCAAAAAGATGACATCAGCTGGTCTCCCTTGGTACAACTAGATAAGTAATCTTATCATAAGAGGAAGTCAAGTTTGTTAAGCATGACTTCCCTTTCATGAACCCGTGCTGGCTGTGACCAACAACTGCATGACTTCTTTCTTTCTGATTGTATATCACATGAGTTTGATGCCTGCTAGAGTAAGATTTCATCTGGAATTCGTAGTGTTAAGTGTTAGAAGAGCTATACTTCAATTCTCTTTCTTGTTAGTAGCTCTGCTGCTAAACATATATTTATCCTCTGCATGCAATTTCACTCACAACTTCAAGGCAGCACATAGTGTTCATAAGTACTGCATTTTATAGATTTTTAGCAATTGTCATAAAACACCTCTCTTGGGGGAAAAAAATACCAAAAACATTTACACAGAAATCTAAAGCTTGTACTACAATAATCAATTATAATCTCACTCTTCATTTCTCACACTCTGCAAATTGATTTCTTCGAAGATATTGTCCAACTATATTCAGGGTTGGAGTTGGTTCTTTTATCTGTTACATTTCCTTTAACTTGAAAAAAAATTTACAAAGTGCAATATTTTTACTGGGGAAAAATAAAATCTAGTAAATAGTTTTCTGGATGGTGGGATCTGGAAAATGCAGTCTCTAGCTCTTTGCTTGTGTTTGCTACCTGATTGCTCAGACACTTGCTCAGCTGCTTCTGAGTATTAACATTTCATTACAGTAACACCTAGTGGAGAGAACAGCCAGGCTGTAGCCATGGATGCAGTAGAAATATAGGTAGATGGCACATTATGCTGCTTAGAGAGGCTCTAAATAGATTTACAGGAAGTCTATAGTAGAAATTAACCAACTACTGCAGAAAATCTCCCATAGAAGGCTCTGTGTGTGCATATCTGTATATATACATGTATGTATGTAATATGGGATAGGGACAGTTGCAGTCTCCATAGTAGTCCTAGATTGCCTTTAGATACCAAATGTGATTCCTTTGCTAATGTTTCCTTTGCAGACCAAATGTGAGTCCTGGGTAGCTTTTAAACATTGTATGAGGCTCTGGCAGGCTCTGATCAGCAGCTTTCAAGGCCACAGGAAGTCTGGACAGGCAGTGTCCAACCTGTGATTTCTGGGAACTCATCCTGCTCTCCATGGACTGTAGCATTGTGGTGGATGAACAGTACCGTGGTCTGGCAACATCCAGAGTCTCTGCTTCTGCAGATGGAAACAATGGATTAGAACAGGAATGGGCATTTTTTTTACATATTGTTGGGTGAAAAAAGGAGGGATTTTTTATTTATTTATTTATTTTACTCCCCACCCCCAAGCAAGAGGGAGTATCTACATTGCCTTCTCCTTGCTCTCTATCAAAACTGGCACAGAATACTCCTGCATCCATTACTGTTTGTCTGTAATTATTCAATGCTAGCATTTTCCTAGATGTGGGTCATTGCTCACAAGTGCTAATTGCTTATCTGTTCTCCTTTACTGATGCTCCACTAGTTCTCAGAGCCAGTAATGCCTGGCTGAAGGTGGGAGAGGAGACATCAAGAAACATTGCTCTGACTTTGTCAAGCCTCAAACAGCTTTTGCACATGTACTCCTCTCCTCTGTCTTCTCATTATCAGCCAAAAGAGTGTTGTAGGGGATGGATTTGTACAGTGAATTCACCTCCCCATGTGCCTTATACCTTTGTCTCCCTTCCCAGGTGCAGAAAGTGGAGGAAGCACTGGGCTATCTGGGTCAGCACAAGCTGAGCTGTTGGGGAGAAAGGTGAACTGGCATTAGTCTCTCCCTTTCCTTGGATATATGGGATGACTTGCCTAGCCTGGGGAAACCAGGGGGATAACGTTCTGCAGAGAATGAGAGTGTGTTTTGTAGGTAAATGAGCAGAGAGAATGGAGGGAAAGGGTTGCATGAATTTCTGTGATCAAAGAAAAGAATGTACATCCTAGTTTCACCAAGAGTTTTATCTCCTCTCTGGATTACATGATGAGCTCTCAAACAGAGATTTCTAAAGCAAACACATTTAGTTTTTCCCTTTTGATGATCAAACAGGAGAGATGCACAAAGTTAACTAAAATATGTGATTAAGCCCCTTCCAAATGCCAGTGCTGGCAATTGTTTCTAAACATGGGAAGTTTTGTGCAGCTATATGCAGCCCATGCATGGGATCCCAGGGGAGATGCAACCCTGGAGCAGCAGTGGATGCATTTTGGGTCTACAATGTGAGGCTCATGAGTGCAGAGCTTCTCTGGCTGTGCTGGCTGCAAGAGAGGCTTGGGCAGGCAACCTACGCAATCAAGGCGTCAGAGAAAATAGAAATGGAAAGGATCTCTAAAAGCCATCTAGTTCCCCCTTTTGTCCCAAGGCAAGTTTAATTATACCCACGCTGTTCCTGAGAGATGTTACATCTCCTCAGCCTCTGCCTCTCTAAATTAAACTGTCTGAATTCTTTCAAGTTTCTCCTCAGATATGATGTATTTTTGGAAAAATGTGAGCTTCTTCTGGACTCTCTCCAAGTGATTTGTGTCCTTCAGCAGTCCAGGGCTGAGTGTGCCTGGTACAATCTACATGGCATCTCTGACTCTGGAGAAAACAGAAGATCACCAGTTTTGTTTTATGATGTTCAATACATGTGTTCAGCTTTTCTTATTGATTTGGAGGAAGCATCTGTAGAGATCAGATTAATGTCTTGAAGGACTCTTGGGTCCTTTTTTACTAACTTCTGTCAGGGTAAAATAGTGGGCCAACTCTGAATTTGAAAACCTGTAGAAGTTGCCTCAATGTAAACAGCTTTGAGTGGACTGAAAATTAGGGCAAAGTTTTTGATAAATGGCAAAGACTCTCTATACCAGCAAACACTTACTGCAACTGTCTGTGTTAGGTCAGGTCTCATTTAGCATCTTCATTTAATGATCCTGAAGAGGAAGTAAACAACTTGTTAATGATTTTGTGTGTGATGCTATATAGGGAGGAACTCTGACAAAGGGACATAGAGATGATAATCTAACAGATAATGGAGTTAACTTCATCTTTGTGTAACATAAATGAATGCATTTGGGTGAAGTGGAGGAAGGGAATATGTTTTAAAAATTCTGGCATAGCTGAAGACCCTTTGGGAGAAAAGTAGACTTCTCTTTGAGCTGATCATGTGTGGTGGATAGTTTAGCCTGGTGCTTAGAAAAGTCTGTGTGTTATATGGAGAAATATATAATATATAGAGAGAGAATTTCTGGGAAAAAGAGCGTAGAGGATCAGGAATATCATCTTCATTCTTTTTTTAACTCACTCTCATATTTTTCTTGCAAGAGAAGCACAGGAGGAAGCTTAACATAAGTGAGAGTCTAGTCCTAAGTCTCTACTGAGAGCAGGTTCCTTCAAGTGGGGAGGGAACCTTCAGTCCCTTCTGTAAAGAGAGATGAATACAAGGATCAGACATATCAGAAAAAGATTTGGATGTAAAGACTCACAGGTTTATATTTCAAATTATTTCCACCCTTCCTCTTGTGAGCATCCCAATGTGCTGGAGGTTTGAATGAAGAAAATTACCTATGTAAACTAGAACACATCCAAATACAAATCCCAAATGAATGTGTGTGTGTGTGTGTGTGTGCATGTGTATAAAGAGAGTGAGGGAATGTTTAATTATGGTTTTCCTTCAAAAGATATGTTAGACCCTTTGTCCAGTGCAGCTGTCAGTCTTGTCACATCCTTGTTGTGAGAAAAGCTTTTAAAAATATTAACAAAATCTGCATAGAGAGAAGAAAAAGGTATCAAAAAAACTAAGCTGGGCTAGTTACACAGTAACTGGATTATGGATAAACAGCAGCAATGTCCTTAAATATCACAGAAAGAGTGTAGTGATGCAGAGGTCCATGAGGGCATTAAGAGACATGAGTAGGAAGTGACAGATGAGGTTGTCATTGCAAAGAGCCTCCACGAATTCTTTTCCATTAGTATTAAGAGAAAAAGCTGAAGGTCATATCAGAGACTAGAATACATTTTCCTGGGGGCAATACAAGATGCTAAAAGGTTTTATGATTATGCCAGAGCAGATAGTTAGGCAATTAGAACTGTTAAAACTTGTCAAGGCACTGGATCCAGACGAGTTACCTCTTAGAGTTGAGGTGGAAGCAGCAAGTGGAATTGAAAGCTTTGGCAGATATTTTTTTGATCCATCTCCAAGGATGGGTTGGTTTGAGAGGACTGGGCAGAGGGGCTAGTGGAGTTGCTGTATATAGGCAATGCTGAGGAAAAAAATCCATTGTTAATGCAATTCTTTGGCAACAATATATCTGCTGCAGGAGAAATATGTTTCACTTCTGCAAGCACATGATAGAGGATTGTTTGCTTGAACTTGGGAAAAAGGAGTTCTTGGCTTATAAATTTGCTTGAGTTTCTGGAGTACATTATTGCACCAGAAGACAAATATCAAGCAGAGTCTCTAATTTATCTGACTTTCCTGAAAGCATAGCATGCAAAATATTGATCTACTTAATAAACAGACATTATCCCCTGAAAAGGATTGAAATTACCTTAGGAAGAGCCAATAGTGTCAGTAATATTGCAGAGGAATAACAGCTGGAGAGCAAGCATGCATGGTGCACTACCTACCACCATCAGGGGAGCTCTTACACATCCTTGGGCAACATTTGCATTGTTTTGAGCATTAGACTCAAAAGGAAAGGAAAAAGTGGGAAATCTTGTCCTTTCTTGTGCTGTAGTTGAGGTTCAGTAAGGGGCAGGAGCATGACAAGCTGTTCAAGGCTCTGCATGATAAGCTTTAGTCTGTGTAAAATCTTGTGTCCACTGTTGGCAGAGGATGCCCTTCAGGCACAGTTCTGTATTTGAAAAAGCTCAGCTCTGTCGGGGGTGATGATTGGCTTCATAAGTATTAATGATGGCAAACTAGAATGTTTCAAGCACAGCTGAATGTGATGCCAGGAAATATTTAGCAGAAGATGAAGAGTGCAGCATGATTGTTTCAACATTTCACTCTGCATAGGCTCCTTCCCCAGGGAGGATTCGCAGGCTTGTTTGAAGATGGGAGCTCCCAGAAGCAAAGGCAATGGGCAGTGGTTGATCTCTCCTGTGTCTGTGCTGTTCTGCTTGTCTGCTCACGTTTCAGACTGATAGAGACCTGTGTTACATCAACCCTGCCATGTCCCAAGGCAGTAGACATGGACCAGAGGGAGATGCTTTTTCCCTGCTCTGGCTTTTGGCTACATCCAGTTCTTTCTTGAGGCATTTTGTCTTTTTTTTTTTTTAGACAGAAAAAGCTGTAACAGGTTTCTTGCTGGTGAGATTTTTGTTCAAAGCAGGTGGAGCTATAGTCAGACCATCATCTGTCCCACAGTGTAAAGGGAGGACACTTCTCATGCAGATCCTTGCTGCAGTTCTCTGTTGCACTGTACCATGCCAGAACAGTCCTGTTGCATTGCCCCAACAGGAATGCAAATAGGAATTGTAAGTACTCAGCACCTTCAGGGATCAGACATTGTGGTAATCTCCTCCTCTAGCATAATCTTCATAGCTGAACCACTGTTAATGTGTTTGCTATTCATCTGTTCTAGCATTTAAAGACTAATTATTAGTGGCAAATTCTTTTGGGTGATCAGCCCAAAGCTGCAGTGGAATAGTGTGACCTTGAGTTTTTCTATAGACAATGGAAATTAGTTTATAATGGACAACAGTAATTGCTTGGATGACAGTGCACCTCTGGAGCTGCATCACCACAATTCATCACCGAGGCCAGGAGCTTAGCAGGATTCAGAAAAAAAAAGAAGTAACAAAATGCAAACAAGATGTTAAAATGCATAAAAAATAGGATGGAAGGTAATGCAGAGGGTAATTATAATGTAATTATATAAATATAATTACACAAGCAAAGACTGTAGCTTTGTTGGGAACACTGCATGCAGAGCTGGACTCAGAGATGCCTGATGAGTGTGCTTTGAGGCTTGAGCAAATCTGACACATAGGGCAATTGTTAAATATTGCTGTTACTTAGTTTTGGAAAGAAGACCACGAAAAGGACATCAAACTGCAACACAAAGCTCTTCAGGTGTTAACCTGTGGGCCACATCTAGCCCATGAAAGGCAAGTGTCCTGCCTGGAATCACCATCCCCAATTTTACCCCGTGAATGAAAAGTGGTGGATGAGGAGCTGAGGACACTGCAGAGAGGGGAGATACAAGGTACTGCTGCCTGTCCCTTGGGTGATGAGGAAGCCTCTTTGCACTTTACTCTGATTCTGTCTGTCATACTATGAGCTGTGCTAAACTGATCATCAGTTTGATCCAATGTAATGTATTTTGTGGGTCTTATCTTGCCTGCTGATGCAAAGTTACCCTTCATTCAGAAATGGCCTCACTTGTGAGGTAGCTGTACTTGCAGGCTCTACTTTTATTACATAATTTGACAGATGCACTCATTTAATTTAGTATTGCTTTATCACAGATAACAATAACAAAACTAAGTACAAAAAAACAGGAAAAAACCTTTAAATTTTACATATTGAAGACTAGCTTGAATTAATTTTTGGCCAGGTGGCCTTCTTCAAGGTAAGGAGAGAATGTATAATTTCATTACCCTGTGTTAAACTGTTATTTTCCCTTTGGAGTTTCTCCAGTGAAAGCAGCAAGACCAAAGTCTAGTTCACATTTTATTGCTGGGACAATATTGGTTCTGTGATGGCTTCTGAGCAGTACTTTGTATCTGCTCTTTAAACACATCTGATGGGTGAAATGGTGATGTTCCTGTGCTTCCTCAGGCTTTGAGGTTATTAGAGCTAAGTACTGGCAAGTTTGCTAAAGGTTTGGGTGGAGGAGCTGCTCTATTGTCAGACCTGAATGGTCAAGAAGTAATAGTCCATGCTAAAAAGAAAACTTTTGGCATTTAAAATAAAGACAAAGAATATTGGCATTTTAGAAAGGAATGTGTTTTGGGGCCTCTGTCTCTCTTCGGGGTTTTGCACTTTTTGTTTTAATCAAGTCAAGCTTTTTCCTTTCCTCAGGAAGGCCAGAAATTGATTGTTTTCTTCTTTTTAATAGAATTTGGGTTTCTTACATGCCTCACTGACTGAAGAGTGTAAAGAAATTTCCATACATCATTCTTTCCTGAAGATTTAGTCACACCTTCTAGCAAGCTCTCCAAACATGCCTGTTCACACTGTGTAAATGTATTTGAGCTCTGAGTGAAAGGCTGATAGCTGAAGGAAGTGCTGGAAAAAACTGCTGAGTGGTATTCCTTAGTTGCTGACTAACTTGTCATGAGGGGTTGCTGGGATTTGGGAAGAGCTGCCTCTCTTCACCCCAGCACTGTGCTTCTGTAGTGGGTAAAGCAATTATTGTCAGTTTGTCTTGTAAATGTTGAAAGGCATCTGCTTGTTCCTCTGAGGTGAATGGTGAAATGGAAATTGATGCTGATAATAAACATAATTATAAGGAAGGCTGATGGAAAGACTCCTGATCTGTAAGGGAAAAGTGACATTTTAAGAGCTGTGCTATGGACCTTGTGAGAATTGGTATTGCCTTTTAAACCATTGTACTGAGGCTGGAATGATATGGCTGATCAAGTTCCACCCATTATGTGACACTACATTGCAAAAAGTTCTTATTATATCAAATGTCCATGGTGGCACAATGAATTAGGTTGGAAACTCTTTCTGCCTGTATCTCCCCTGTATTTTCAAACCTCTGACACTCCGTTTGAAACCTTTCCTGAGTTCAGTAAGGCTTAGACTGGCCAATCTAAACCATCATCAGGGACCTGCAGGGTTGCAAAATACAAAGAAATACCAATGTCTAGGTTTGGTACAAAGTGAATGGCTTGAGGTGCCTGCAGTATCTAGACTTGCAAACAGTGATGTCCAAGAGGAGGAGGGTGAGAACACATTATTCTAGAGGATTCATGGTACCTGGTTGTTTATATGCAAAGTTTACCAGCCTTTAAATTAGAGACAGCTTTGTGCAAATGTCAGTGGCAAAAGACTTGAGTTGAAAATAACATTAAATAATTACTGTGAAATTAAAGGACTATTTTGAAGTTGTAATTGAGTTTGATGCATCATGACTGTTATTGGTAGCAGTTCATGGCTCATCCAGCACTATTATTGTAGAATCAATGTTTTCATTTAATGTTTACTGGATCATTGTAATCTTCTGTGGTGCTTAATTGAATAAAGATTCACTTAGAATAGATGCAGATAGAAAGTAGTAAATTTCTTCTGGGAGGAAGAATGTTTTCACTTTGTTTAACACAAAGCATTAGTTTATTTGCAAATGTAATTGACAGTAGCTTGAAGAGCATTCCTAGAGTACATTAAACAGGACAGCCATAACAGCAGTGTTAGATTTTTGGCAGATGAGTGTAAATAGTGCAGTATTAACTGTAATGGATTCTGGACTGTAAATATGCCATCATATGGATCAGGAGTCTCACTCNAGGAGACCACAAGGGATTTTCAGACTGTGCCATGATGTGCATTGTACAAAAGGAAAAAAAGCCCTGTCCTTTGAATTACCTGCTGATAGTTCACACAAAGCTGGTCCCTTTGTGTAACCCTGTGCTGCAGGGTGAAGCCCAGGCCCCAGCCCACAGCAAGGCTGCAGCCTTGGGCTCCAAGTAGCACTGCAAGTAGAAACACAATGTTGAGTTCAGTGGAGGGTGCATCAAACCTCAACTGCCAATGGAGAACTGACAGAGGCTAGAACCCTGGGCAGGGAACTGCTCAGCCCAAATGGAGATGTAACATCAACGAAAGCTATTGAATGATGATGTGAACCATTCCAGCTTTTTGTGTCTAGGAAGAGTACTTTGAAACAGTCTATGAAAGGTTGGGGAGAGATGCAACACTGCACACACAGAAAGAGTCTTTTAACAGGGTGCCTCAGAAGTGAGTACTGGAAAAAGAAATGTCTGTCCTGTGTGGACAGAGGAACTCACTAATAATAAAAATGATCTCTTTAGGAATAGACAGCAGTGTGCCAGGCAGATGGCAGGCAGAATATCCTTCTTGGGACTCTTTGTTCAGCATAATCTTTTGTTCTGCTGGAAACATCTCTAGCCCAAAGCACAGGAAACCCTGGGCTGTGCAGCTCCTGCATGCTGCTGTATACAAATAACAAAAAAAAAAATTGAATCTCATTTCATTATAATGACTTCCTAATATGTAAACTCTATTGACTGCACGCAACTATACTGCAGGCCTGTTCTGTGAATAGATGCTTTTTAGTTTTGACTTCACACAAAAATGGATTTTCATTTATGCTCTGTCTGCATTGCACTTTTGTGACTGCATAAGGAGGCTTTAAAATTGATGTGCATTGCACTCACAGCTACTTTACAGAGCCAGAGTCATGTCAGGGAGCTTTGGTGCCTGGCAGAAGATGATGCACAGGATTTTGCCAGGATGAAACTCTATCAGCTTTTTAAAGCAATCTTTGATTATAGAAATCTAAACCTAATTTACAGTGTAAAATCTGATGAATATATTTAAGTTTCTGTCTCCAAGAAAAGGCTTTGTCCCAGGTAAATTAACTACCCCTTTTTCCTCATGGGAGGAAAGTCAAGATGAAAAAGCATTCTGCCATGCTCCACAATATAGTATGAGCTCCACTCTTTCAGCAAAGGCCTTCATGTATAGTAAGGATTTATTCTACCATCTGTGTTTGTGTTACCTTCTGTTAACATGCCAAACTCTTATCAGGGAGAAATTAAATCTTTTAAAAAGGTTTCTCTAAGGGAACTGCTTGAGTCCCCTAACTGTGTTGCTAAAGAATGTGTCTGTGCCAAAGAAAATTATACTGCAGAGTTTATTCAGCAATGAGATAAAGGAGTTAATTTTTGTTACACTTCATGTCATCCTAATGGACCAGTTGATAAGAAAGCATTAAAATGTAATGCTAGATGGACTATAAATGAATAGTTATTTGCCTTCTACAACTACCATATGGGTAAATCAAACCAACAATTTCAGGCTAGTACCTAACTGGTAAGATGAATTATTGAATCAGGTGTATGCCATTCTGCTGCCAATACTATCTGAAGTGAAATCAGTTTGAAGAAAACAGAAATTTAGAGCATCCTTTCAAGACTCCAGCTCTGCTATTTTTGTAACTTTTAATCCCACACATCCTGGCTCTGGCATTTATGAAGGGGAAAAAAGGAGTTGAAAATAGTGTTTTGGAAAGGTTGTCTCTTGACTTCATTTCTGGACATAATTAAAAGTCTGATCTGCTGGTTAGAATTTTCCCATTTACTTTGACTTTGACAACTGGAAGGGGCAAAGCAATCAGGAGAAGTACTGCTGAAGAATCCTGCCTGGTACAGCTTTGTGCAATCGTTTCCCTTTCATGCTGAGCTCAGATTTACAGGCAAGCATTAATGTGTATACTTCTCCCATCAATCTGTTATGCTTTCTCCTTGTATTCCTCCTTCCAGAGTAGCTCTTGACTGTTCTGATAGCACCAAACTACAACGTGAGGTGAAAAGTAGTTAACCAACTATTCAGTGCTCTGGATTGCTTTATAAGGTAGATGGAATTGATTTTTTTTTTTTCCTCCCCACTGACTAACTTCTATTTCCATCACTCTAGGCTCCTGCAGCTTAAGTCTCTGAATGTCCCATTCTGCAGCCACTTTCCCCAGCAGCAGCAGTCTAGGTCTATAGAGGACAACAATAGAAATGAAAAGACTGCTGATTCCATGAATAAATATAAACCCTAAGCTGATGCCTTATCCCTGGAAAATATGTCCAAAAGACTGTCTTGGGTAACATTCACAATAAAAGGCTGATAGTATTCTTAAGTGTAATGAAATCTGCCCCTTCTTGTTTTAAAAGGTCTGTTTTGCTCAACAGAGCATGCAGTGATGGATGTTGCTACTTCTTTCCAGTGTGAGTTCATGTATGAAGGTAGACTTTGTAAGCTTTCCAAACACAACACATTGCAGTTGCAGGTGTTTCACAGGTAGAGCTGGGCAAGGACCCAAGGCTTTTCAGAATATGTTGTTTAAAGCAAAGCCTGGTCTGAGCACATGGTATTGATCTGCTATTGCCTCCTACTGCTGACATTGAGCTGACAGATTTTTAAGTCCTTCTGCAACTCTTCTTGAAACTAAGCTGTAGGTTAGGCTAACAGAAGGCTTGGCTGACAACTGGAAGCAGGAGTGGCCTCAGCTTTTGTCCTTTTGTGGACACTTTTACTACAGCATATGTAGGCAAACATGTGCCACTTGTATCTGTGATGTACATGTGATCCAGTTTTATACACATATAGACACATATATATATACATATATATACACATATATATACACACACATATATATACACATATATACATATACATATGTATATATATACATACATATATATATATACATATGATGGGCCCATCAGGTATATGTAATTACATTACATTTGAGAAGTGTTTGAGTTAGACATGCATGAGTTATTTGTGACAAGCATATGGTACTGTCTGACACACTTATCACACTCAAGCTCAAATGTCATATTCATATGGTTTCCTTAAGGGATGGATGTATGTTTGGGGGCAAAAAATCATATTCTGTATAGGTTTTTTTAGCGCCTAGGATTTGTAGGAGTTGTGTAGCAATGTATGAAGATTTCCATTAGTCTCCAGATATTTCAAATTCCTATCTTTGTGCTATTTTCTAAAGGAAATCACAGATTAATTTATTTTCCTATGGAATAAGGCAGAGTTGTTGTCCTGGTTTCACTGGGACAGAATCCTAGGCTAATCCTGGGCTGCAGCTGTTAGCAGTTTTGAATCATCCAGGGCAGCTGACCTGAGTTGGCTACAGGTGTATCCCATACCATAAATATCATGAGTATAAATGGGGGTTTGCTGAGGAGGGGATTTTCCTGCTTGGTCTCCTGTGCTTGCTCAGGCTCCTTGTGACCCTACTCCTCTTCTACTGCCCTTGTGGAAAGCTCTCCTGTTTATTGTGGCCACCATATATCTTTTGGGGGTGAGTATAACTTTGTATACTTTATATTGGTATTAGTTTTGTTTCATGAAATCTGTTTTCATTTTATTCTATGGAGCTTCTTTCCTTTTCTGATCCTTTTCCTCTGCTGGGGAGGGGTCATTGAGTGAAAGAGCAACTGCTATAGTTTAGCCCCAGATATAGACTAAATGCAGACAGATGTGCTGATTTATTCATCTGTAAGTTACTTTGAAATGTTCATACTGTTATTTCTTCTTTGCTGTCTTCAGAGTGTGGTGAAATGGAAAGGTCACAGTTACCATATCAAACAATAATATAGTAAAAACTGTGTTGTTGGAGACAGACTCACTTGTGAGTGCTGTGGAAAGGATGCATTTGTTGCTTTGGGTTGTGTGTGGGAAGGTATGATTACATCACAGTAAGTATCTGTGTAATGTTTTGGGGAAGCTGTAATGCTTTTTGTTCATGTTCCCAAAAAAAACAGTAAAGCCCTGCAAGCTGTAATGGGATAAATCCCAAAGTCATACTGAGTCACTGTGTGTTATGAAGGGGTCTTCAGTCTGTTAATGAACTCTTCTCTCCCTTACTGGGACCTTATAGCACTGCTTAAACATCCAGAGCAATTACATGTTCCCATGTCACTGCCACTTACTGCTACACCCTTACTCTGCCTGCCTGTTAGACCTCAAAGGAACAAACATTTAAATGGGAAGACACAGGGAGCAGTCCTGAACCCTGGCAAGATACTACATTTAATCCCTGTACACTTTGGGCTTCCCATGTCTGCTGTGGCTGCTCTTGTGCCACTGACAGCTGTAACCTTTGAAAGCATTGTTCTTGCTTCCAGTAGGGCCAGGTGTCACACCCTTTGCTACAGGTAGTAGCAGTCCCAAGGAGATTCTCTCCACAAAGCTGATCTCAGCCCTGCCCAACTTACAGCATCCAATGTGTAACACTTGTCCAGTGTTATGCTCAGAAACTGAGAACATTTGGTCCTTATGCCTGCATCACTTACAAGACCTCATCAGCTGAGGTGGTACAACTCCCAAGTGAATGTGACATCTTTAAGATGAGTGTATGTTATGTGCATGTACCTGCTTTAACAGGGCCAGTGTTTTGCATAACCTCACTATTGAAAGTGTACAGATCGTGTTGTAAGTTCAAGTATCTTTGTTTTGTTTTGTAAAAGCTGATACAAAAGTAAATGAAAAATAACAACCATTACAATGACAAGTGTACTTCATAAAACAAATACTTAAAAAGCCACTTGCTCCAGCTGGGGCTTTTATGTGTGAGGATCTCTCAGGCAATTGTATGTGCTTGCATAAGGAGTCTTCCACAACATTTACATTTAAACCAATCATCATCTTATATGCAGATCATTTATTCATCCTGTAAATCACTGTTACAGCTAAAAATGAAGAGGAGGCTTTCCCTTTTCCAAGCAGTAGGTTGCTAAATAGCAGCTGGTTTGAAGATGGGAATTCTCTGTTTGACAGTAATTTGGGAGGGGGGTATTTTGCTGCTTTTTTGTGGTTGTTTTTCTTCTCCCTTGTGGTGTCTATTACATTTTCTGACTTAGATATTTGAGTTATGAAAGATATATTGTGGCTATTCTTTAAAACTGATGCTTAAATAAGGGGGAGGAGTAGGTAGCAAAAACATCCTTCCACTCCTAAAACAACAGTCAAAAAGAGCCCATGTGGAATTGGTGAGGAAGGGACTCAGCTGATAGCCAGAAATAACCAAAGGTGGTGGGTGGGGAATGGCAGTGAAGACTGATCCCTAACATTGTGGGGAGTGGAAATATTAAGCCAGACTGTAAGGAAGCAAACTTTGCAGAAGCAGTTTGGAGAGGATTCACAGTTGGCACTGAAGTTGGGGCCTCAGTAGTCTCTCTCACAGATAAACAAGTGAGAAAGAGGCATCTGCTGCATTACAGCTGCCAAGGTCACACCAGCAGGAACAGGCACAGGGGAAGAAGAAATGCCAGTGGTATGAGCCATATTCCTTGCAGGGATAGCACCATGCCAAACTACTATGGCACTGCTAATCATGTATGTGCCTTTGAGGCTCAAATGATGTATTAAAATATATATATGCTGACAAAAAAAATAACCCCACAGTGGATCAGAAGGAACGTTTTTGACAAACAGAATCCCCTTAAATAGGAAAATCTCTGCCTGTCAGTACACACACTTGATCTTTAGGAGAAGCAAACCAAAGTGGATACATCATCCAGAAGTGAGAAGGGCACAAGTGCCTGCTGTGTTCCCCAGAGTCACACTCAAATTTAGGCAGGAAAGTGCAGTTCAAAATAGCTCTAGCTGCACATGAGCAGTGAGTCTTTTTCACGGCTTGCAGCCCAGGGTTGTCTTGTTTGTTTACAATGAACTGGGGGTCCTGGAACTTGGAGCAACAGCAGCAAGAAACAGATAATGGCAGAATATAGTGCTATATATCTAGCTATTATAATTCCTTCAAACCACCTTTTCATGCTCAAGTTTTAGAAAAACAAAAAGGGCAATTTATTGAGGCTTGGGTAATGCATAAATAGTAGGAACACCATGGGACTGTTATAGAGTCACAAATCCTTCTTGTGGTGCAGTTGCCTGTGTCCTCTGCTGTATGCACCTGCTGCCCCAGATAGCAGTTCTCAGGCTTGTATGGATGTTTTGAAGTGTATCCTCTGTAGGAGCAGATATAAATGCAAATAACTAATTAATGGCATTGACTAATCCAGATTTGATCTGTTAAATGAAAATACCACATCAAATTGCTTTTTTAATGATCTTGGTCATGAGCAATGGAAACGTGATATGTTTTTACCTGTAACTGTAGTCGTAGTCTTTTGTTGCTCTAGCATGTTCATAGAACCTTGGAAATTTGGAAAATCATCCACCTGAGTGGATTCCCAAGCCACAGAGATCCTCTGTGGAGCCTCTGAAAATTCACATGGACAGAGAGACTTTCCTGTCATTAATCCTTGGCAGAACCAGCATGGTGGGGTCAGCCAGAGAGAGGCAAGAATAGCAAGGTGGTGCAAGATAAAGCTAATTAATCCCTAGCCTTAAAGGTCAAAGCTTTTTTTCCTCTTTATAATAAAATTATTTTTGAGATGCCCTTTGACAAACCAAGAAGTCTTGCCAAAGACAGGGATTAATTTGGAACACGATTAAGTGTTTTTGTGATCTCCTAATAGGTTGAGGAGCAGTGCTGAGGATGGTGTGTTAGCAAGAGAGATGTTCTGCAGCCTTTGTAGAAGTAGGGCTGATGTCAGCTGATCTACCATCTAAGTGTTTCCAATTCTGACTGGAGACATTGCTGTGCAATAATGTGATATTACTGTTGTCACATCCTGGGGAGGGGCAGGGCATAAACTGCTTTCAGAACAAAACAAAATTAAATTCTTCCTCTCCAAAGCTTATTCAGATGAACACACAATGGAGGTCTCCAGAATGAACAGCTGGGATGTCTGGCTGCTTTTGTGGCATCAAAAAGCATAAACTCCTGTAAAGAGGGGTTTTAACCATGCAGCTCTCATGGCTTTACAGCAAGTTCTACTCTGGCATCCCCTATATGAGGAGTGTTTGACCTTCAGAAGGATCTACAGTGTTGGAGCATAGATCTCTCTGACTTGTCATCTTGGGGCCATAGAGGCCCACAATGAAAAGGGGCTGTGCCATTACTTTTTGCGTGGATGAGGTGTTGGCACTGGGAGTGAGGAGAAGGAATTGGCCACCAGCATGCCTTGGCACATATGCAGGACCATGATGATGCCGTGGACTGTCTGGTTAGTACAGAACCTTCTCTCCTGTTCCCCTCTGAAATTTTCTGGGAAAGCGGGATCTGACTTGGAGATTAAATAGATTTACCTCTTAGAAAATATGCTACTGGTCTTAGAAAAACATGGGGTCAGGTAGACCTTTTCCTGCCAGCTGCCAGGAGCTGTCAACCTTGTATCCCCTTCGTGCTGTCTCCTGCCCTGGAAAACAGCACTGATGCATACTGAGCACTGTTCCCTTTGCCTGTGCCCTGCTTTGATCCAAGCAACATCAGTCACCTTTCAAATGACTGAATGCTAAAATCAATGGCTACCATATTTTACAGGCTTCTCTCCCCTTTCTTACAGTGGCTGGCTGTGCTGGTAGACATCTATGCTCTGTCTCTCTTCCGCAGTTACCTTTCTAGTATCTACTGCCTCCACAACACTGTATCCTAAAAAAAAATGTAGCCCTTAGGACTTTTCCTTTGTGACCTACCTGTGAGTAGGTTTTTCCATTGTCACAGCTTGCCAGGGTGCATTCTTTCCTGGGCTATGTGTCATCCCTGAACTGGCAGCAAACCAGCCAAACCAACGGGGCCTGGTAGTGAGGGACTGGCTGTGCAACAGCAGATCATGTGGTGTGTTCTGCTGGAGGTAACACACCCCTGGTACTAATGGTTAAACCCACTAGAACTTTCAGAAACATATGTCTTCATGGGACTTGGTCTTTATCTGGAGAGGGGAGAACATCAGCAGACTGTGCAAAGGCATAGTTAACAAAGTAGAATTTGCTTCTACCCACTTTGCCCACTGGTGTCAACTTCCTTGATGTGGTAATGAATAAACCCAGTGTGGTACAGCCAGAACCCCAGGGTTCAAAGGGTTCTGCATCAAATAACTGTTATCCAGTGCTGCTATAGGCTTATTACTGCACTTTAGTCTGTACTCTCTTGAACAGATGTGTGCAGCTGCTCCCTGTGAGCACAGGCTGCTGTTGGATCTGTCCTCAGTAACATGCAGGGGATGGGAATGCTCTGCATGGCTCCTGAGAGCCCATTTCTGCTTCTCTTGAAGGGGCTGCTCTGCATCTATAGACAACAGAGACCTTTGCCTACAAGGAGAAGCAGAATTAAGGATGGTCTCAGTAAACTGATGTGCTTAAAAAGGTTTCAGAGCAATAACAAACAGTGTCTTTCCCTAGCACGTGTTGCTGTAATGTGTGGTCATAAACAATAGTTATTTGTGCTCTAGCTCCTAAGAGTTCATAGGGCTTCATGGCAATGACTTGTTAAGATTTTTAGTCCACCTTGACTTCCAGAACCATTGCAGCATTATTTTCAGTTTGGCAACATGAAAAGTTTGTGTAACAGTCTTTGTGCCTGAGGGAGCTTGGTGGTGGTGGTAGAGGTGGTTTGCAAGAACTCCAAGGAGCATATTGAGAATGATCTCAGACCATAATCCTGTTCCTGCGAGTCTCAGGAGGATGAAACACTTCCCTTCTAAGAGGAAAGGCTCTAGGACATGTGTGACTAATTTGTTACAAGGTAATTGAAAATTATCTGTCTTACTGCAGCTCTGCATAATTTTGTTGAAACAACAACTCTGGGTGAAGTCGAATTGAGAAGCTGGGAATAGTTCTCAGTGGCTCTTCCCCTGATGGGGAGGGAAATGGCTGTCTGGAGATGCATACTGCACGCGGCCAGTGGAGACAAACCTGTTGCAAATAACGGGTAGCAGGGGATGAACAGCCTGATACACCTTCAAACCTGGCAGGGAGGAACAATGTGCTGCCTGTATCTCCGTGATCAGCTGGGGTGCTGTGGGGTAGGATGTGTGGGAAGGTCATATTCCCAGGGTCCTTATCTGCCAGTGCCTCCTGCAATGTCCTAAGTGGACCTATCTGTGTAAATCCTTCTGCCTGGGCAGCTGCTGGGATTGGTAGATAGTGGTTCCTATCCTGGGATAGGGATGTATTAATCTTTCCTAAGTGATGAGCCATCCAAGCAATGAAGTTGGTGCTCTAACATAGCACAGAGGTCAGGATGGATGGCCTCAGCCCTGCTAATATGTGAGCAAATTATTCTGTGCCTGTTAGTAATGAGTATTTCTGAATGGCAATGGCCACACTGCTTTCTCCTCTAGTATCTCCCCAGGAGGTGTTTGACAACCTCTGTGATCAAGGAAGGATGATGACAGAGAGCTGGAGGACCTGACTGTCCCCTGCATCCATGTCCTCCTGACAGTGAGCAGCATCTCATGGCCATCTGAGGGGCTAAACCCCCTCATAGCCCGGAGGGATGACAGAGAGGTACTGCTGGGTATTTCAATAACATCAGGATAACTGTGCCAAAACACTGAGAGGGGCAGTGAGAACACTTAGCATTGTGATACACCTCTGTAATGAGGCTAAGCCATATGCATTTCTATAGCTAAACAATTAGCACAATTAACTTCTTAGGTGCCCAGCAACAAGCTTATTGAAAAAAAAAATCTATGTTGTAAGGAAGAGTGGCTGTTTCCAGAGCCAGTGAAAGCTGTGTCTTAAACTGTTAATGGTGAGAGAATGGAGTACCCGTGGGGAGGACATGCAAGGGTAAACAGGTACAAATGTAGTTATTTTCAATAACAGTGCAGTTAGGTTCAGTGATTGCCAGTGTAAGTACTGAGGGGTCATGGACACAGTGAATGGTCTGTTTGGAAAGGGATCTGCTTTGCAGAAATTTCCAGCATGTACTGTGAGGAAGTTTAAAAACAAACAACAACACAGAATCACCAAAAAGCAAACAAAACACTGAAGAAGCAAAACCCCAAAATACAGTGGTTTTTTATTTTAATTCTTTTTGAAAAGAAAAATAGCAGAAGTGTGGACTAAAGCAAGCCTTCATTACTACCCACAACAGGTAGAAAATAAGACCAAGCCAATTGGAAAATTCAAACTGAACCACTTATATAAGACCTTGAAAACAGTTCTGTTCTGATGGCTGGGGAAAAATACATGAACAAGAATAATGTCACTATAAACACATAAAATATTGTGACTAAAACTATTGAGACTGAAGAGATGAAATAGCAATATAAGCTAGGACTGTGTTATAACCCAGCAAGAGGCTGACACAGGCTGTTAGAGTTAAATATTAGTTATTGCTTCTTGTTAGAGAGGAGCTATTCACTTGTTTTTAATGAGCTGTTCCCTGGATCCCAGCACTTGGGACCAGGCTAGGTTGACCAGTTTCCTTCCAGCACAGTTGTATGATCTTTTACGCCATAGCTTCTATGGCATAAAACAGCTTCTATGAACTGATGTGATATGTAATGGTATAAATGCAGAAATTCTTAGGAGGTTTGAGTGGTGGCTAGCAGATAATCTTCAGGAAAATTTTGGCCTGCTTTTGGTTTGTCCCTGAATCAAGGATCAAATTTATCCCAGGTATAAGGAGACATTGCCTCTATTGGAGTTGTGTTCCTGGTGAATGTGACCTTGTAAAATAAATCTGGGCTGTAAATTTGAGGATCAAACTGGGTATAATCACTTCCTTGTCAAATAAATACTCTGATGTTCCCTTTCCTTAGCTGGTTATCTGTAGACTCAGCAAAGATCCCAGCATTATGTGGATGAGAAAACATTTACCTTTATACAGCACTAAGGTGAGCTCTGGGCTCAACCCAGCCCAGTATGTTGGGTGCACTGGAAGAAGCTGAGGAGAAAACCAGCAATATGGCATGTTCATGTTGCCTGATGTTGAGGTGAGCTAGGATTTGCATCAATTCTGATCAAACATGAAACAACCTGCATGCTGCTCTTAGTCTAGTCCAACTGTGTGAGGTCCCTGAGGGTTACTGGAGAGTGGGACTTGCTTTATGCTTCATGCTCAGACGTACCTCATGTCCCCCCAGTACTGACAGCAGGGTAGGCAAGAGGGCTATGAAGGCTTGTTTGACAGTTCTGCTGTGTTGGAGAGATCTCCATGATAGCAGGGAGTCTACAGGGAACAAGCTATGGCAGCACAGAGCAGGCAATGTCCACTGGTGTGTGAGCCTTTGATGTGACCTACCAGGCAGCTGCAAGTGTGCTGGAGGCAGCCACGTTATCAGAAATACTAAGTGGCACTTGTCACATCAGGGGCATGGAGAGGGCCAGAGGAGGCTGAGGACACAGTTTACCCTGGTGAACGTGCCATGCTTTGGCAGTGAGGCAAGCAGCTCCCTGGAGAGTGTGGGTGTTCTCTGTGTCCAGTTGTGGGAACCTGTTTTCCTGGGAGTGCACATTACATCTTCCCGAACTGCTCTGGCAGCGAGGCAGTGAATGCCCTTGGCACAGCTTTTCATAGCTGGGGACTGCCAAGGCATTCAAACCTCGGCAAGCTGAGACAAGATGGGAGCACCTCTGCCAGAAACTCAGCATCTGCAGGACTCCCATCCCAGCACCGTGGGGAATACAGGATTTAACTCCCCAGTGCTGGATGCCTATGGGCCCTTTCCCCCAGCTGCATGAGGGGAGATGACTGGCGAGCTCCTGCTCTGCACATCACCAGTGAGCAGCACATTGTGCTGGGAGGCAGCCGGTGCATGCGCAGCAGCTCGCGGGCTGCCGCCGTGGAGGTGGGGAGTGAGGACCACATCGCTGCCTCCCGGCTCCGAGCTGCCAGTTGCTGGTTGCCAAGCAGTTATCATTGTTTCTGTGACGATTGCAGAGGCTGTTGCTAATTGAAGAAGCCCCCACAGCATCCTTCTCTCTGCTCCTGCTTCTGCTTTTTTATTTTAGAGGCTCAAGGGGGAAGACAGCTAGACTAGTGCTTTTTTACATTGCATTTTTATTTATTTCTTTTTTTGTGGGGGTGGGAAATTTCTCAGCTGATGATTAAGTGATGGACTAGTTACTCATCCTTATCTCTTTAGTCTTTGTGTGTGTGTGTGTGCCTGTATGTCTGAACACACAGAGACAAGCTTACACACACACACACTGTAAAATCCTCTTTGCCACTGCAGTGGGCACAAATAGGTGAGCATGACTACAGCCAAGGAACAAAATGCATCAGGGAAACAAGCCCAACAACAAGACCAGGTAATGCTTATTTCCTCAATTTCAAACAAATACAGATTTGCATTGTATGGCTCTCTGTTTCTTGTATGATTTTTTTTCATCTTGGTGTGTGTTCCTAAAATTGTCAACTGAGTCACCAGTCAGTGGCAGGAGGAAAGTACTATGTATCTGGGTTCAAGGTCTGCTTTCTTGGTGTGTGTGGAGGCTGGGGAGGGATGCTGAAATTGTGCTATTTTTAACAGCCTACACCTCTTGCTGAAGGCTACAGAGATTTGTTCTGTAACTTGTTCCTTATGGGGGGGAAGGGGGAGGCAGGATCGTGGGACAGAGGCCACTTCTTGCTGGAGAAAGGCAGTAAGGCTTTTTCACAGCCCCTCTGCAGATGGATATAAAATTGCAAAAGCAGGGTTCAGATTCTTACTTTGTCATACTATTTCAGGGATTTTTTTGTTGTTGTTGATCTTGTTGATCTAACATTTTCTTGGAGGGACACTTTCTGGTACAGCGTGTGCTTGAGCTGTGTGTGCAAGCAGGGATGGCAAGGGGGAGCAAAAAGAAGCTGTAAGTAGGTATAACTCCTATTGACTTTGATATGAGCGCTGCAATTTCCCCCATATCTGAACTTGATTCCTTTATTTCTCTTTTAGGTGCTGTATGTATTTCTGTAGAGGTAGAAAGTTAAAGACTTCATTTTTCTGTTGTGCTTGTTTTTTAGAGGGTATTCCTATCTGTCTGCACTTTACCAGGATAGAATGAAGTTAAAACTTTTCCTGTCAAAAAAGCAGTGGGTGGCAGAAAAAGGGAACATATCCTCAGCTGCAAAGGATAGGCATAGTTAAAAAGTAGTGACATAAGAGAAAATCTGATTGTGACCTCTGAGCTCCAGCTGGGAATGGCAAAGGCTCGTGGGCTCCTGGCACAGTGGCAGATCAGCAGCTTCATCCTCCTCAGCACCAGCTTTCCTATGCCTAGGAGGGACTACAGGGGAGCCTGGACGCTCTAGTTCTTCAGTTTCTTCCTTAAGATACTGGAAGTTCACTGCTTTAATCTTCAGTTAGCACAGCACGGGAGGATAATTTAAACAGATCTCTTAGGGCACAAATTAATTCTTAAAATAGTTCTTCCTGGCTTGATAGGCTGAGAGCCTGGCAAGTTGGTTTTCTTTTTCTTTTTTTTTTCACTGATGCTGTGTTTTAGGGAATTGGGGAAAGAAAAAGCACAGGAAGACACTAGGCACCACAAGTAGCATCATATAATCAGCATTTTCAGGGTGATGTTTTATGAATGGCCAAACCAGGCTCAATGCTTCAGTGAAAACAAGAAGAAAATAACTTTGCTGGGGAGGGAGAAAGAAACTCTGCCTTCATCTAACCTTGCAGCTGCCAGGCTTCTGCTTCTCTGTCTGTTGCTTTTTGGAGTATGATTTTTGTCACTGTTTGCAGATTACAGTTAGTCTAGCTGGGTTTCTGGGCAGCAGAGGTGTATAAGTGCCTTTCCTGAACAAAGAGAGCTGTCAGGCTGTCCCCCCCTCCTCCTCCCTAAAGATGTGTAAAAGTGTTCAGTTTTGTAAGCCAACAAGTACAAGTTGGTTGCCTTTATGAAGGAGCAGTGGTTTTGTTTCAAGTAGTGTTATCTGCCTAATGCCATTTTGTTACTGGCATGCCATGTCCTTGCTACTTTGCTTTTCCCATATGAAGTATAAAATGCCCAGAATAGATCTCTACTATTATGCAGTCTTGTTTGAATAGAATCACTAACTGATGGAGTTGCAATTATAACCATATGGTACATGCTTTCTGAGCTCTGCTCTGGTGTGAGAATGAAATAGAAATATCAAGCATATATAAATATCAATGATATTGATAAATATTCAAGTTTGACTCTGTAAGAAACTTTGCTCACTCCCATCATCCTTTTTTTGTTTGTTTTCACAATGTATCATTAGTAAAATGACTTAACAGTGGGAGGGTCAAATCCAATCTGTGTCCATTGGTTTGAGTGCACTTTTATCTTTCAGCACAAAAAGCAGATCTAAACCTTTATTTAAAACTGTTTGTAACTGAAGAATGGCTATATCCAAATTCTGTTTCCAGCTGAAATTCTCTTTCCAGGCTTGTGCATAGAAAGAATTGCTGAGTTTTTTTGTGCTTAAAACTGATCAAGAAACTGAAAATGGTTACTGGGAGAAAACTGAAGGAAAAGTGCTAGTCTGTCTGTAGAGGCCTGAGACTTTTTCAGAAGCAGCTGCTGCTGTCATAGGAGATTGTGACCATCCCTTTTCTGTGTTCCTTGCTGTGACATTCCCTGGATCCAGAGGCAGGCAAGTGACACAGTTAGCTGAAGTCTATGCTGTGACCTACCATGCTAAGACAAACAGAAGCTGGGCACGAAAAGACACTGCAGGAACAGGGTGGGGAGAGTTTGAAAACATCTGCAGCAGCTTTGCAGGCATAAATTTAAAAATCTAATTCAGACCTGTGTGTCTAAGTGCAAATGAAGCTATGTTTGATCTTGAGACTTACAAAAATCACAATAATTAGAAAATGATTGCAATGTGGACATAAGCAATGCCTTACCTGCTTGAACCCAGGCAATAAGCATCTTTTTCCTTCCTTTTCTTAATTAAAAATGTTTCTATACTGTTTTTCTGGTAGGCAGTGTTACTCACCTCCATGCCAGTTAAACTGTTCAGAGTTCCAATCACTTATCTCCTTGCTTATCCATTTCACAAGTCTGAACTTTAAGTCTTTTAGTCATCATGTACAGAAAATGTTCTGTAAGTGGTAAGTAATACTGTCTCTTACTGTGAAGTTGTGATTGCTTGATCAAGATCTAAGTTGAAGGTGGTTGTCTCTGTACACTTAGATGCTTTTGACACACCTCTGATTTCTTGTTCAGATGCTTGGAGTTGGATGCCATGCAGTGTACAATAATCATACTTGGCTTTCTGCTAGACCCTATCAGTGCTCAGAACTCTGTAGAAAAGCCTGCAGACAGGATTTGGGCTCTGCCTCAAGAGGGGATGTTTGAATATACCACTAAAACTACTTTTCCATTAAAAAAGGAAGAAAATAGCACCAACAGGTCAAGTACTGGGCCAGTGTGCTTTAGTAATTTACACAGGCTGAAGATCTTTGTATTTTAACATAAGCCAGTAAATTTGTTATCTTAGTTTAGCCCAGTTCATGCTACTTTTAATGGCCTGTGGAATGCAAATAGCTCTACAGACTTACATAAAAATAAGGAGGCTGGTTTTTTATGAAAATGTGGTAATGGAAGTCTCATTTTAGTATTATGCCTAAGTGTTTTCCAAAAAATGAGTCAGCATAGCAAGGATAACAGAATCAGACTCTCAAAGAACACCTTTTGTAAAACATTTCAAGGGTTGATTGGTTAATTGGGCACTTGACTACTCAGAATAAATGATTGTTCCCATTTCTTTGGCTTTATAGGGAAGAACTGTTAGGGCTTTCCAGGGAGTGAGATCCTGCTCTGAGATGTGCACGTGTCCTAGACAAGATTGTTAGTGATTGCATGCAGCTCTGTGTAAATGGCCAGAATTTAAGTAAGGAGGCAAAATAGCTTGAGGGCTGCCTTTTATTGAAGTGGGCTCTGTGGAGGAGTGGAGTCAGATCAATAGAACAGTTCTGCCTATTAGCTGTCATTAAGATAATCAATTTTGAGTTTTACAGGACAGTTGGAATTCCAAAAAAAAAAAAGCATCTTCAAGTGGAGAGAGAACACATTTAACTTGGAAAACCTAAACCAGACTCAGGAATAAAATGATGGAAAGATTAATATTTCATGTTCCTAATGTTCCCCTGCCAGTCTGTACTTCACAGAAATAGCAAGTAGTATCTTTGAGTGAGTACAGCTGGTGTATCGAATCTGCTGTGCTGAAATGTGCATCTGTTTGAGTAAATTTATCCAAATTATAAAGAGAGTCTACTTAAGGTGCATTGTGCAGGCTTTTCCCCTACATAGGTATCATTCAGGTAATTCTAGGATGTCAGTCCTCGGGTGCTCTGCTGTCTTACTTCAAGGTCATAAATACTCTCAGTCATTGTGAGCTGAGTTCTATGTTGTCACTTCATTCCCAGAGTAGATTAAACAAAAAAATATAGGCCTTCTTACATTGGGAAGGAGTGTGGTCCCACCCCATGAGGTCTCAAGTACACATTTTTGGACAGGGGATTATTTCAAGCTAGTTCCAGACTGGTGTAAATACCCATTACTGATTGAGGAACATCTTTTCATCTAGCTTCATCTAGAAGGAAGTCAGTTTGTGTGCTCTGAGGCCTTTATAATATGTGAGTTAGAGTGTGCTAGATGGGTACAATAGAGGTTCAGTCAGTAGTGCAGTTCTGAATTCAACAAAGCTACTAGATGTATCTCACAGGTCTTTGGCAGAGATGGGGTGATGCAGTTAAATGAGACTTAATGTGGGCTATGTTCCTAAATGCTCTTTTTTGTCTTCCTGTGAGAGGTGACTTGAAGTCATTCCTGATCTGCTCTACTCGCTGGAGTGCTGTCCAGAAAATCATCATCCTTGGGTGCCAGATGTCTTGGTTAGTTCAAGATGCTTTACCTGAAAGGCTGCAACAATCCTGATCCTCTGTGACTCTAAAGCTTCCTTGTGTCACTTGAGCAATACAAATTGGCTCCAAAGAATGTAGCAGCCCTTTGTGTTGTAGTGTTACAGCAGGTTCAGGCATGTATTAGAGGTTGTGAATTTTATCTGTTAAAATGGGTAAGAGACTTGGCCCTTTTATTTGTCAATACCATCCCTGGTATATGCTAGACCACAAAGAGCTGTTACTGAATCCTCTGTTTTCTTAGCAAGGTCTAAGATTATGCATTGTAACTTTATGTTCAGAAGCAGCTTGAGCTGTGAATGTGTTACAGAATAAGCCCTGATTTACAGAGCCATTAGCTGGCCCAGTCACTGACTCCCAGAGCATTGTGTCATATCTCTGGTACCCAGATTGAACAGTGGGCTGAGAGGAGCTTGGCCTGGAGCTGTTGAACAGGTGGGAGTGAGTCTCCCAGGAGATGAGCTAATTTGGCATATTATCTCAGTGACTTGTGTTAGCAGAGCTCCCGTGGTCTTGGCTGGATTTGAGCACTGTGTTATCCCAAAGGTGAGTCCCTGCTTGTGAGATTCTCACAGGCATGTGGTGGTGTTCTGGCTCTGATGACTAGGGTGCAGAAATCAGGGAGCAATGCCCACTTTTGGAAGGTGTCTACTGAAGAGATGAGAAAGGAGAAATCTGACTCTGACTTGCATTAAAAAAAGGTTTTGTGGTGTTTGACTTTAGTTATAATGGAACTGTTCAGTGCTAGTTGTTGTAGTGCATAGTTTTCTTTTAAAGAAGAAAATTGTTCATATGAGACAATACTTTTTTTTTTTTACAACTCTGTAAATTACATATCTTATTGTAGACCCAACACAGGCTTCCTCCAGGAAGTCACAGAGGACATGTGCTCCATTCTGTTAATGGTATCTGATCTATTTCTCGAGAGATTAAATTTCTGTGTTAGTGCTCCTGAGAACACTGTATTCAAGAACATGAAATTGCATCAAAGTGGCAGCCTTTTCAAGCTCTTAATTTGCCATGAGGAATGCAGGCAGCTAAGCAGTGGGGAGAGGGAGGCAGACAGAAAGGAGCATGTTTGGTGTAAAACTGAAATCCCAAAAGAAGAAGGCTGTAGAAAAGCTTTTCTGGAGTTCAGTACTGAAATAGAAGTGCTTCTGGAAGGCCTCAAATGTGTCAAGACTGCATTATTGTTGGTGATCTAATCACAAAGCTTTCTAGGGGTTAGCTCACTTCCATAAGATGCTCCTTGTGATTGTGTATGCTTCACACTGGCTATACCTTGACAGGTCAAGAGGGGTATGCTCTGCCACTTGTCTCTGGGGCAATGCTGATTGACTGCTGCTCCCTCCATTCCTCACAGAGCTACCTTGTGCTGCAGTCATGTTCATTAAGTCTTTTCCTTTTGCTGTTGGATCAAGATGGAATAATTTGTCTCTGAAGTTCTCCAGTTATCTAGGGGTCATAAGAATGTGCTTCAATTCCATAAGAAAAATCATCTTAGTTATTTTAAAAACTCTTAAAGCATCCAATGCTTTGTTCCAGTTGTGGTCCATTAGCAGTGCTGTGCATTGCTGCAGTCGTTTTGTGGACAATGGTTTTACCTACTTCCAGTTCTTGTGACTTTAATGATGCTTCTTTGCAATCTTTATCATGTGTTAGATTGTGGTGTATCACTGTCACTTTGGACAATGTGAGAGAAGGTAACACTTTTTAAATGGTGTAGAGTTGAGTAGTGCCTATTGCTTATGTAGCTTATTCTGTATGCTTTGCAGTCAGGTCTTTGTTTTTTCCTTCCTTTCATGCTTTTGTCCTGCCTTGGCTGATTCTTAAGCAGAATTAAGTGAAATAGATTCAGATAAAGAAGTGTGGTGTCAGAAACAGAACAGGAAAGTTGAGTGTTCTCCTTCCCCAAAGGACTACTGCAAATGTGGAGAACTAATTGCAGGAGTGAGTGCATTGAACAAGTTTGCAAAACCTTTAAACAAATTTGGAGAGGGATCTGTATATCTGAAAGCAATGAAAGTGATCAAGAATGGAAAGGTGGATTAGTATCAATTGCTGATTTAAAAGTAAAGCTGAGTGGGATTATCAAGTGGCTTTGAGTGACAGCTCAGTGGTTGGAGCATGGAACTTAGCACTTCTTGTGCTCCAGACTTGCATCATGGCTTTGAGAAAGAGTGCAGGCCTTAGGTCCTTGGTGGCAGTCAGCAGCTGCTCTTCTGCTGAGATATTCCCTTGTCACCTTAAATTAAGAGAAGGGGAAAAAAAAAGTCTGGTGGTCTTCTGCTTTTACTATTTCACTCAAATTCTTCCTCTTACCCTTTCTAATAGGTTTTCAAGTGATCATTTAATGTGTAAGCTCAGTTTAACTCTTCTCAAGCAAGGGCTTTAGCCTGTCATCCTCCTTCACCATGAGACACACTCAATACTTGACTCCCACCACCCAGCTGAATGCATTCGTGGAGGTGAGAAGAATCATTGCTGCTCTGCACAACGTGGCTGTTGCACAGGGGACCATCACCATAACCCTGTGAAGGATTTTCAACAATGGTGGTAGGAAGCAATATAGGAAAATATGGAAATATGGAGTTCTGAGATGCTGTGGTAACTCAGGCTGTGCAGGTACCTGAGATACCAGAGAGGTGTACTCCTTAATGTTTAGAGAATTTGGGGAAAGAGTCATAGGATAAAATTGGAAAGTTAAAATTCATTCTGAAGACTTAGATATGAATAAGAATTTCAGCAGAAAAACATCAAGATAAAGGTAAATCCTGGCAAATGCAAACTTGCAAATGAGTGAGAGATAATGCACAGAACATTGGGATCTTATCTAAGATTTTTGAGAACTTGAAGCAATTTTGTAGTTTGAGGTAAGACAGATGCATCCTTCAGCTCTCTGCTGCATAATGCAAAGAGACCTTTTGTGAGAAGAACAATTCAGTTTTTTCAGTGGGAATACTCTGGTGAGATTAGAAGCCATGGAGATGAAATGGAAAAACAAATGGGGGAATAACAAGCCAGAGATGTGTGTAGTCAATGGTAAAACCAAAGCCTTTCTCAAGTGGAAGCCAGATGCCCTGAAGTTCAGGGCCCAGGAGGTTGATGCAGAACATCTTCCTGAGCCAAGGCTGAAGCTCAGAGCCTGATACCTGTAAAGGTAAAGCCTGTGGAATTCGTGGAGAGAGCTCTTAAGTGGCATGGAAGTGGAAAGGACATTGCTGCTTCCTACCACCATTGTTGAAAATCCTTCACAGGGTTATGGTTAGGGTGATGGTCCCCTGTGCAACAGCCACGTTGTGCAGAGCAGCAATGATTCTTCTCACCTCCACGAATGCATTCAGCTGGGTGGTGGGAGTCAAGTATTGAGTGTGTCTCATGGTGAAGGAGGATGACAGGCTAAAGCCCTTGCTTGAGAAGAGTTAAACTGAGCTTACACATTAAATGATCACTTGAAAACCTATTAGAAAGGATAAGAGGAAGAATTTGAGTGAAATAGTAATAGTAAAAGCAAGCAAATCTGAAGGCTGAACTGTTGGTTGGGGTTGTTTTGAACCCTTCAGCTTACATCCTTACCTTTGTCAGTCTGAAAACAAATGGCTATTGCTTTTATTGCTTATAAAAACTAAGACAGATAGGAATAAAAGTCAATTTTATATAAAGATTCACAATGCTTTGACTAAAGTAGTTTATATTACTGCTGAACTGCTGCTGAGCTTGAAATTGGAGAGATAATAAGCCTTCATCTGAAGCAATTAGTCTGCAGTTTTTGACTCCATTACCTTCACTTATGTCTGCAGCTGAATAGTTACATGCAGGTATTTAAGGCTTAGTTGTAGTATATTGTCAAAAGCGAAATCACAACTTAAGACATTAATTTATTGTAAATTTAGCTTGTCAGAGATCCCAGAATAAACATGTAATTGACTGGGCTGAATTTGTGCAGTACTGTACTATGTGGAATGCATTTTGGGTCTTTAGCTTAATCACACACTGTGAACAACCTCTCAGCTCTTTTGGTGTAGGGTTTAAAGGGGTCTGATACTTAATCTTAATGTGATTGTAGAAATTAATGAAGGGTACATTAAGTTATAACCATCCTTAAGTATGCTGACAGCCTCACACTGTTATCTGTCTGTTTCCATGGCCGGGAGCAAACAGGTTACATTCAAATGCATGTGCAGCATTTGACTAGCCCACTAGAAGAGAGAAACTCAAGCATGGCCAGAGAAAACATATCGCAACTTAGTTCATGTTAAAGTGTGAGAGAAAAGAGGCATGAAGTCATGAGTTTTTAATTGTGCAAAAGTCTATAGCAAAGCAGATGATAGAGTTTGAATGACATAGTAAGCAAAAACTTGAGGCTTTTCATCATTCTGAAATACTGTGGTATGAGAGAAAAAGGAGGAATTGCTCATGGTGGGGAAGGATAATGGAACTTCTCTTTCTTACCCAAATTTCAGACTGTGTAGATGCCACTGCACTGGCTAATAATCATTGACTAGTCCTTGAAGTAGGAAATTTGTACCTAAACTTTGTTTCTTCTACTTAAGAGTAGAATCTAATAATACAAGCAGCCCTCTTTCTTTTTATAATTTTAATTTCCCAATACCTTTGATGTAAAAGTGAATCACAAATGTTGCTGAGAATGCTGATCCACTGAATCTGAGTATTTGAGGTTAATCTTCATGAGCTTAATCATTGGAGTCTTCAGTTGTATTAAATTGAATTCTTTTCTATGGTCTCTTCTGTATAAGGTGTAATACACAGTTGTACATGGACTACATCAAGTGATCAAGTTGAGAATAAAACTATTGACTTTCCTAAGCCTTGAGCTGGCCCCTATACTATCTTACACTAGTCTGAAAACCCTCATGTAGAAAGCTGAGACTTTAAATCTGCAAGAGCAACAAACCTGTGATTTTAATTCCAGCTGACCCATTCTGTTTTCATGTTGCTTTTGTGATAGAAAGAGTTGATATTATTAGTGGCTCCTCTGTACTCATCTGTCAGGAAGAGGAGAAATGCTTCTCAAGCTTCTTGACTCGTAGGTCCTTGGATATGCGAGCTCTGGAGCTCTGTTTGAGAATGGACTTTGGAGTTAGGACCACACTTCTAGCCCCAGCTTGTGAACAACTGGAGTTGTAATTACACTCGTCAATATCATATAGCTCTTCCCTGTCTTGCTCTAGGAAAGAAGAGGACTTGGCTGGTTGCTACTTCAGTAATATTCTGGAAATACTGTTTTATGTACACAAAGATATATGAAGTAATTGAGTTCCACTGGCTATGCAAAATACACATGAGAAATAACATATGGACTTGAGGCTAAAAATATAAGCCTAAATGAATCCTAGTGGGATGCTTGGTGCTCATGCTACTTGTAGTACTCTCACTGAAACTAGAATGTCTGTTTCCCAAATAGCTTCTTTGTGATTTTTCCTTGACCTCTTTGAAAAAAGTTTGAGCAAGAATCAATTCTTTGTTCAGTTAAGTTGCTGTGGCATGGTCTTCTGTAACACACTACAGAGGGGAAGAAGCCAAGTGGCAGAGGTTTGGGGAAGAAGTTCATGACATTATAATGAAGTTTCTTGTGAAGAGCACCCAAGTGTGTGCACAAGTGTCCTCTTTCTCTGAGGAGACACTGCGTAGGGAGACAGTGGTACTCATTTTTTAAACTGTGTTCCAGATAGTTTCATTCTGTTCTAGCCAGGCACTTAGAGTTTGGTTACAAATGCCTGTGGGTTGCAAGCAACACAAGCTCCAATATCCACTGAACTTATATGTTGTCTTTTGGCCTATTTCTTGAGTAAATGTTTTGTATTAGCCAAAGAGAATTCCTTTTTGTGAGGAAAAGAGAAAATAACTTATTGGAAGCTCCTCACCAAATACTGTGTACTTGAATGTGTGGTTGGCTGCTCGTCAGGTGTGATGAGTATCTTTCATTTGCGTTGTTGAAACTGCTGACAAAACCAGAGATGACAGTTGCTCTAAGGTGACACTTGGATGTTTATACTTCATTACTTTTCATTGTCTTGACAGTTTCCATAGAGTGTTTTTCCATTGTATAAACCTTCAATTACCAAATGAGGATTAGTGCCTGGCTCCAAGCCAAAAAACTGAATAGTATTTTTTATATTGTTCGTCAACATGGATAATGCAATTAACTTAAGAAGAGATCAACTTGAGGGAAGGGGTTCTTCAAGACTAGTTGTGTTAGGTCTTCACTTTTCCACAATGCTAAGTCTATCTAAAAAAGCTGTGGCACTCCCTTGTCCAATTGTGCTAAATGCCTTTTCAACTGTTACCTATCACTGTGTTTTCCTTTTGCTTTCATATCCTGGGAAGGAGGAGAGCTTACATTGTCAGGGGTTAGGCCTGGGCTGACCACTAGATGAGTGCTAGATGCTCTCTATGAAACCCTCTGTCTTGCCAAAGGGGAAGAGAAAGGGAATAAGGGAGAGAAATTTATGGTTTGGAAAAGAAAACTAAAACAGCCTTAATGAAAAGTATAACAAAATGAAATATATATAAACATCAAAAGCCAATATTGAATCCAACCCCTGATGGCAGTTACATCACTGTCACCACTGGGTGCTGTGACAGGCACTTGGAACTCCCAGACCAGACTCGGGAGCAGATGGGGAACTGGATTCTAAAACTGGATTCAGGAACACACAGAGGAGGATTGGAGGCAGAAAGGACAGAAACCTCTTCAGACACTGGCCCTTGAAGAAGGGAGCTTGACCCTCATTATCCCCTCAACTTTATATTGAATATGACTTATATGGAATGGAATATCTTGCTGGTCAGCTCAGGGTCACCTCTTTTGTTTGCTTCTACCTGCTGGTGTGACCTTTTACTCTGCACCCACAACATGGTACAGAAGATTTAGTAGATACCTTGTTCTCCATAGGAGGAAGTGTAAGCAAGAGTCTTTCTGCATACTAGTCCTTGGTACTAACTGTAAACATGAAGCACTGTCACTACTAGAAACAGACAGTGTCTGTGAAAATATGCCGTTAACTTCAGAAAGTGCAGTAACTTGGAACAGGCTTGGATGAAAAGTAAAATCACTCAACAGAACTATTTGTTTTACCTCAAACCAGGTCATACCCATAAAATGTGCATTAAGCCAGACTATTATCTTAAGCAAACAGACCAATAAAATCATTGGTGTCTGCTTTTTGCAATTCCAGTGAGCAAGAGAAGGCTAGGAGCTTGCTTTAAAGAGAGTCAGTCTACCTGTGAGTCTTGCCTGCAGGAATTACAGATTCAAGGGAAGAAAGAATTTGGCAGAAGTAGCATTTCTGGCTAGTTTTTGTGATTCCTTTTTCCCAGCCTGGGAGGTGATTTGGAGGGGATTGGGAGGCTCCAGTGAATTTTCAGTGTGTGTATATACATTATAGATAGATATAGTTTCTCCCTGGTGCCTGAGTGGCACCTCTCTGACACTTCAGCAGAGGCAGATGGCTGAAGGTGGCACTGAAGGCTCCTTACCATTTTTAGTAGCAGCCATTTACTCTTTTTATCAGTTGGACAATGCTCCAAATATTGGCCACAGTCAGCTTTAAAAAGCTGGGGTAGCTCCTAATTGTTTTTAGAGCATTTGGGACAAATATCTTCCCTGATAGAGGACTCTTGAGTTTTGTCAGGGTAATGGCAATGAAAGATGTGATGCTGTTTGTTGTGAAACACACACAGCTCTAACTACTGAACAAGCTACAGAGTCTCATTTAGATAGCTGAGATTTGGCAGGAGATGGCCAGTTAACGTGAAAAAGCCAGGAAGAAAATCAAATAGTTGTGGGAGTTGTTGAAAGGAACAGATGAGAAGAGGTTGCTTGCAGAATTTTGATTCTACACAATAAATGATTGCTGGCAAATTGAACTGCTGCCTGCTTTTCATGGATATCAGAGAGCTAGAAATAATGCCTATTTTGACCAGGTAATCATCTACTGTCTCTTTATTGACAGGCAA
Source organism: Bucco capensis (assembly GCA_013396975.1). Lineage (NCBI taxonomy): Eukaryota > Metazoa > Chordata > Aves > Piciformes > Bucconidae > Bucco > Bucco capensis. The sequence goes on along the minus strand of VWZO01011422.1, from coordinate 474,748 downwards.
GGGAAACCTGAATGGGGAAACAGACTAATTAATCATTACTTTATGTAACCTTTACCAGCATGATACAATTTTGACACTTGAGTCCTAGTGTGCAGTGTTGCTTTAAATGAAGTCTAGGGTTTTTTGTTGTTGTTGTAAGATCCAGGGATAAAACTTGTGGAAACACTTGGAGTTGTTTTAGGGGAGCCTGATAGAGTTAGGTGTCCAAGTCCAAGCAAAAATGACAGTCTGAAATGTTTTAGCTTTCTGTGTACCACATAGTTGCTAAATAATGCCCAGGGGAGAAATCGTTGTGTCCTGATAAGTTGTTGAGCATCCAAAAGCTATTGTTGGTCTCACTGGGGACCACTGAAAGCTCAGTGCTCTTGAAAATCCAGCCAATTATGTAGGTGCTTATGCACAGGCTTTGAAGGCTCCCTTTTCTTGTGTATTAAAAAAAACAACGGCTTTTAAAAAGCTTTCTGCTGTTACTGGGCATTTATTTTCCCTCTGTTTTCTTGTGAAAACACCTAAAAAGGTGGCACACTTGAAACAAGCACATTTCAACTGCTGTGTAGTCTAATTATGGCATTTAATTTCAGGAAACTGAGGGTGGTCTGCTGGTCAGTATTAGGAAGGAAAAGGTAGTTTCCCAGACTAAGGCACTAGATAATCCTGTTGGGGTTTGTATTTTTCTTCTAACAGATAAGAAACCTGAACTGTCATTTTAGTGATAGAATATTTTTTCTTTTTTAATTTGAATGTAACACTCTGAAAGACCTTAGGACAAGAGATGCTCTAAAACAACTATTTATGCTGTTAACAAGAACGAAATGTAATGATAGGGTTATGTTATTTAAATATAGCCTCTTTGCAGAAAGGTGTGTTTTGCTGAACTGGTGCTTTCCATATACAATAGTACCTAACATTTCTTCCTGCTTAACGTCTTCAAATTGCTTTTTAAAATATTCCTTCTGACATCTCAGTGATGTAGATAAACCATATTAGTTACGTGTGGCAGAAAAGGAAGCTTAATATGAGAACGAAGTGACTTGCCCAGGGCTAAATTGCTGCTGTGTTTTAGCCTCCCAGCCCATGGGATGCAATGTTTGGTGCTGGGGGGGCTGTTAGTTTGGGTCAGCACTGGCTTCAGGCAGTTTGTTGCAAGGTGCAGACGTGCCCTGCATTGCTTAAGCATTTTGGAAATGCTAACAAGGATTTATCCATTCTATTACACAAGAGTTTTGGATCTTTTAAATAAGATCAGACACCCTTGGGTCTTTATGGGCACCTCTAGGGATCTGACAGGGGTTTAAAGAAAATCCTCCCAGACCAGTCTCTAACAAGTAACTGTGGATATTAACATTCCATCAGAACTTATGCACACTATGATTATCTGTTCTTGCATGCACTCATTGATATGCAGACCTACAACCCACCATGAAACTCATTGAATGAACACTTGTATCTGCCAGCATCCATTGGACTCTGAACCTGGGAGCAAGAAAACACTTCCTTAAGGCAGGGATGCTCCCAGAAAGGTGTTAGGCAGTATCTCTCCTCTTTGAGAGGTAGAACTTTCCAAATTCCACTGGATTTCTACTGACCTAAGTAATAACTGGCTTGGAGAAGAAAAAAGACTGGTACACCACTCTCAAAGAAGTCTCATCTCTAGAATAAAGAATAGTGTCATTCCCCTGCAGATGAGTTTAAATTTGAAGTGGTTTGTTATTTCTTCCTGAAGGAAGACAAATTTCATGCTACCTGCTGGTTTGTCTCAAAATAAATTCAAGTGCCATGGGTGAATGCTTTGCAGTGACAGGAGAAAATGAGCCCCAGAACTGCCTATCAGATGCACTGATCTAACCTCGTCCTGTATTAGAGTGCCTCACAACAGCTGATGAATTTACCCTCAGTGGCAGGGATGCTGGCATAGCTTGTGAAGCCTGAACACACCGTTTTGGTTACCTGCTTAGTCATCTTAACTATCACAGGCTTACCTTCTAATTCATACTTTTCCTTTCATACAGAGAAGATAGAGGCACAAAGAGATGACCCAGCTCTGTCTCAGACCTGGTGCTCAGCCCTTACCTCCCAAGTGTTCAATGCTTTCACCACCAAACTAGCCTTTCTCCTAGAAAATTCAGTATCTCCTGGCAGTGAGAGGAGACTTGGGTAACCTACAAAAGTGTTTGCTTCCCTTGAGGAATGGCAGAAGGTGTGTCATGCCTTAGTAGGCAAATAGGAACGTGTGAGCAGTGCTAGCTGTCTGCATATGGGTCACTGGCCTGGCAAAAAGAGAGGAGGAGGCTTTCAGGAATTTCCCTGAAATTTCTCTTTCTAGTTTTCATAGTGTAGCAAAGAAACTACATTTTCAATAAGCTACAGCTAACAAGGACAAGGAGGGCCTAGAAGAAAACATGGAAGCTGGAGGAAAGGGAACCTTCCCCTGAAAATACATGCAGTAGTGTGTTAAAAATATATATGTAGAGAGGAGGAAAAATCTCTAGTGAAAGCATCCTCACCCTCTATTTCTTGTTCTTTCTGGCACTTCTGCATCTGAAACTATAGATAGTTTCTGTCCTGAAATACTCCAAGTGGGTTTTCCCTTTCCCTGTGACTCTAGCAGTGTTAATGGCATAGAGCTGACTAGATAGCTCTGTGTTTTCCAAAAGACAAGGATTCTGGCACTTGGTTGACTGCAATAAATGTTTTCCACTAAGTTAAGGTAGTCCTTTGCCTTTAGTGACTTCAAATGACTCTTCTTTCTTGACTTAACAGTTCAATTTGAAATGTAATACATATGATTTTGGGTCACTATGACTCCTTTGTGAACGTCCATAATATGGAAAACTACCCAAAAGATTTATTTCCATACATCCATATATTATCAAGCAATACATAGCAACATGCACATGTAAAGGGAGATAACCACTCACCCCAAACCAACCTTTCCTATTCAAAGAAGCAACCAAATAAGTCTCTAGCCAAATAGGAAGAAACTTGGAAAAAAAAAAAAAAGCCCACATGCCTAATTTAAGGATTTCAGTAAAGCAATCTTTGATATTGTAGTGAATTAGGAGTGTGCATGATTTTGGAGAGTAATACTGATGAGTTACCTATCTAGAACTTCAGTTGATAAATGTATCAGAAGGGGTCTAAGGACTGAGAAAGAGAGATGGTTTGGTGGCTGAGCAGATTAAATGCTATCATGGGGCCCCTTACTCCTTTGTGCCATAATTGCTGTGTGATGCTGAGTGATCTCCTCTGCTAGATTTTTGTATAGATTCCATAGTACTCATTTGTCTCCTTTTTTTCCAAAGCTCAACTGGATGTTCAGTAAGACTCTGGATTTTAAACTATGTTTTCCCCCCTGACTTTCAGAAGTGCTAGACATCTCTAGCTGCGACTGAACTAGATAGGAGCTATACTTAACTATATAAAGTTATGATAATTACTCTGAAAAAAACCCCTCTGATCTCAGGCATCTGAAATTGGACACCTTAAATTAGCAAAATGTTTGACCTTAATCATTCTGTGACTCAGCTCCCCATCTGTGCAATGGGATAATATCTCCTCACCATGCAGAGGTACTGTGCAAAGTAAGTGATGAATATTTGAAGCACTTGCATGTGATGAACTCAATAAAAAGTACTGTGAGAAAATTGATAACTCTGCCTTAAAAGCAGGCTGGGATTCTGTGCCTCACACACCATGGTGAAGACCAGATGAAATATTGAAGAGGTCTCATTACATGTGACCACCAGCCACTTGGTGCAATGTCTGAGGCAGTTGAAAGTGTGTGAGATATGTAACTAGACTGCAGCACAATACATATACACAAGGGGCTGAATTACAGCTTATGGACCTTGAGGCTTAAATCTGATATTTCCCAACTTGCTGTCTGGATGTAAACCTTAACCTTAAGGCAAATGTTTGTCTGTTATTGTTGAATGCAGGTGGTGAGGTTTTTCAGAAGAACTTGGCTCTGTCCTGTCTCTGCCAGTAAAGATAACAAGACCATATGGATGATTTCAGTGGGAGCAGGGTTAAACCAGTTCTGAAGGCTTTCAAGTCACAAACCATAATTTATGTTGCGAATTGACTGAAAAATACACTGAAAATATGCAGTACAGTTATTCCTTAAACTCAGTGAAGACCTCATTCCTAAGGGCTGTTAGCTTTCTCTTATGAACAACCTTGTGTGTGAGATGCCAAAATTAGGTGTTGGCAACGTTTATTGTTCTTTGCTAGTGCTTAGCAGGAGTATGCACATACCTTTATTAACCTTGAATGCAGAATTTCATTGACCTGATTCTGAACATCAGAAACCTTGAGGTAACCTACAGAGGTTTTTATCTAACATGCACCAAGTGAGACTTAAATGCTGCAGAGTCAAGTTTTAGTATTATTTATGTTACCACAAGCCATCAGAGATCAAAATCCTGTTGTGTCAGGTTCTTATCTGACACTGCCATGAAGATCTGGCAGTACAAATGGACAGATGGGCTTTTCTTATTCCTGTTTCACACACAGAGGAGGCAGAATTTGGGCTGCAGGGAGCAGAAGTTGTTTTGTGCTCTCTGAAGAAAAGGAGAAACTTCCTCAAAGTCAAGCACAAAATCTTTAGCAGAGTCACTAGCAGAATCCAGAGCTGGTGGGTCAGAACTGTAATTTAGCAGCATTAATTCATTTCTCTTCTCCTTTGCAGATACAGTCTTCCAGCCTGCATGTGGAGATTGTGCTTTTTTTTCTCCCCAGCCTTTTAAGAATTTTTTTATCTCTCTTTATGCAAAATCTTATGTTAATAGCAAATGATTGTCTTCCTCTGCAAAAGAGAAATTTGCTTCATCTTAGTTTTACTCATGGTACCTACCATATCTATTTTGGACTTCAGAAATCAGGGGGAACTGAACTCAATGCCACAGTGCATTCCTCCCACCCCCACATCACTTCCTACCATGCTCTTGCCATAGACTCCTTTATCTTGCACTTTTTCTTAGCAATAGAGAAGAAATGTTTTAACAGCTACTATTTATGGGACCTCACAGGGCAAGTATTGTTTCCTTAGAAGCAGCAGAAGCAAATAGAAGTATTCCTCACAGTGAGACTTCAGGTGAGTTAGCAACTGGACTGAAATACCTGTCTTAATCCAGGAAGCTGTCTACTTTCTCAAACTAAAGGAGTGCTTTGGAAAACATCTGCCAGCTCTCTCCCTCATGGCAGGTCACTGCTCTAGCACACTATCTTTTTTTCCTTGTTTCATGATTTTTGCCTACCATGGTGAGTTGTGATACAAAATAGCAATAGTCAGCTCTTTGGCAGCACAGATAGAGCCAGCTACAAAGTGAGATACCCATCTTAGAGGGATGTTTCTTTAGCATGCTGGAGAGTATCCATCATTCTGAATTCTGATTAAGACAGGCACATCTAGGGGTGGCTAGATTAGATGAAGGTATTATGCTTTCTGGGAAATCATCATCTAAATTTTTGTCTAATTTTTCTAATTCAGTTGACTTTCCAACTGAATAGTCATAGGCTGGACTTGATGATCCTGGGGGTCTTTTCCAGCCTTGGTGATTCTGTGTTCTTAATTCTCTTTTAGCCACTGCTTCTAACTCCTGTCTTTTAGGTTATCATGTTTTTATTCATATTGTAATATCTTGTAACTCATGTAGTTATGATTGTCTATATTCCAAAGAAATTAAGATCTAAGTATAAAGCAAGAGTTCTTGTTGATGAGCACAGTGAAACAAAAAGAAATGAGGACAATAGAAAGGCCACTTTCTTCCTAGGATCCTAAGGTACTGGGTTATACATTCAGCACTTTATAATACCTTGGATCAATGAATAGAAATGAATGATGCACTTATCTCCAAAGAGTGTGACTTTTTGAAAAATCAGTGTTTTCTTCAATGGGATGCTGAAGAATTCAGTTCACTTTCAGATGGAATCCCTTCTCCCATTGTAGTTTTCAGGAGGGAAGTTGAAGCTGCAGCTCAGTAAGCCTGGCTGGCTGGTGCCACAAAAGAGACACTGCACTTCTTATTGCCTGCAGTGGTTCTGGCAACACACTTCAGAGGGGAGCTTGAACGAAGTGATTTTGTTATTCTTTCTCTCCTAGTAGCTCATCTCTGTTTTAGGAGTACTGAAGTCTCTGTTTTAAATCTGTTTTAAATTGCGTTTTGATATTGTTTCATTTTTTTATTGCTTATTGGTGAAAAAAATTCTAACAACCCTAATGAGATAGCAGCAATCCAAATGATGATGAGATTTTAAATGTTAGATATAAGTTAGTGTTAAGAATAACAAAGTTTCATTGTCTTGCACAGCAGAAATGTATCACCATGTCTTTAATGTGTTCAGTATGTTCCTGAGAGCAGTGGGGATGTCACATGTGCACTCACTAAGCCCATCTGTAAGAGACGAGTCTCTGTTACTTTGTAGCTTGAAATCTCACTTCTCTCTCTGCTACACTTCAAGATTTATTCTTGCAAAAAGCCAGCTGAGACCAAATTCCATGTGCTAGCACACACCTATGGCTTTTGTGGGCATCTGTGAGAAGGCTGTGTCTGCTGCTCGGAAAAGAAAAAATCAGTTCCTTGTTTCAACTTAGCTAATTTGGCAAGAGAGGGAGTAAAAACTTTGATCTCAGTAAATTTCTGTAAGATAAAACATATGAAAATGAGATTTCACCAGAAATTGAATTATGGTGTGCACTACAAAGCTTCCTTTAATAATGAAGTTAATGACTAATGTATTTTCATCTTGCATTTCCTCTGAGACTTCAGCTGGTTTTTCTAGAGCTGGCTAGAGAAGCTGTTCCTCATCTGAACAGGAACAGCATTCATCATTACTGTGGCAAGACAGCTCTTGGGAGAAGCTTGTAAGAAATAGCTTTCTGAGACTGCTAGAAGGGCTCTGCAGCCCTTGCTTGAGCTATTCCAGTTCTGCAGAGCAAGTCCCCTGAAGGACCTGGACCATCCTGCTCTTTGCAGACTACCTCTTTGTCTGTAGGAGCCATTTTAAATGGGTCCANCTCTGGACCTGCTCCATCAGATCCATGTCCTTTCTGTATTGAGGGCTCAATATGGTCTGCCACATCTGTAGAAAGCATTGTAAATACTCCAGTTACAACCTTCTCCAAATCATAACAGAAAACACTTACAAACAAACTATTTAAACAAACAAACCCACAATTTTTAGGCCTTGAAACTGGGATTACTGTTTATAAATAAGGAAGGGAATGCAGTGTAGCCAGTAACTGTACCTCAGACTATTTAAAAACTAACTAGAAGGCAAATGATACTTGGAGACACTAAACCTTACTACTTGAAACACTGTTATCCTTTTAGTTATATTGGTTTCTTTTGTGACTTCTGGTTTCTTTCCCAGGAACTTACAATACTTGCTAAAAGCTCATGTTATTTATCTTCCATGAGCTCTTGCAGATCTGTGATACTTCAGCAAAACTATTTCTTAGCAGTCTGTTCTAGATGATGTATTTTCTTCCAGAATTTAGCCACAGGCTAGATTGTTTTTCATCTGATATCCCAATTATTCAAAGATGAGATGTCTGAGAAATACTGTGAGCAGTAAAAGGGAAGGATTCTGGAATTCCTGGGTGTGAAACTGCTTAAAGTCAGGTCTCTTAAAGGTGTCTGACCTTTCTTTGAGCCCAGCTCTGATTTAACTTTAATTAATGCTTTCATCCCTTCTTGTTCCTGTCGAGCTCAAGATGCCAGCTGTATCAATGTGGGGAAACATCTACAGTCTACTTACAAATATCTCCTAGCAAAGAATTCTGGCTCAGTTTTGCTTGAAGTATGCCTGAATTTGTAGGAGCTCTTGGGTATGTCTTAAATTACACATTTACTAGTCCTGCATCTACTGCTGTCTGGTGCGTAGGTAACTGCATTGGCTTCCTCCTCAAACATCTTTCTGAAGGTGCATTTGGCTGAGACATCCTGTCTGTGTCCACCAGGGCAATGTTTGCCCTGAGAAAAAGGAAATGAACTGTTGGGGTCTGCATTTTGCTTGTCTGTAGTCAGTGTAGACATTTCTCTATTGGCAGGTGTGCAGAGCGAGAGTCTTGGAAGCATTTTCCCTTGTGTACACATTATGAGCCTTTCCCTGTGTAGTTCTAAGAAAATACTTCTTTGTGTTCTGCTTTTATTTAGATACCTTAAAGACATTATCGATGTTTCTTCTAGTGCTTACTGACTGCCTTTTATGACAGTATTACAGCTTTTTGTGTGCCTGACTTATTCACTGCATTTCAATGAGCTATCTCTGTTCAGTTTGATTGTGAATATTAGAAAATCTGTGGTACTTAATATTTTTGATACCTATAAATCAAAGAATGGCTGCTCAGCACTACATGAACCTTGACACATACATTTTTGGCTTACCATTATTGCACAGGAGAAGTCATTGTTACACAAAGCATGAATGTGATTGGATTAACAATAAGACATTGGAAGTTTCTGTAGGAATAGCCTTGCAGTGACTTGGGCATAGTCTTTGAAGTGCTGTGTTGGAAGAAGTGGTTTATTTCTGAGAAGGGTGTTCTGTTTGAAATGGTATGAATCAATCATTATTCACTGCAGCCCTTTTGGCCAGTGAACTTGAAAACATCCTCAAGCATTAAACTTGTTTTCTTCTTAATATCCCTTTACTGTAGCAAGGCAAGGATAATATTGAGAAATGTCATTGCTGGTTCTAACCAGGGATATAATTAGTCGTCAAAGTCACTGTTAAATTATATGATTTGTTTAATGGACCTAAAGTATATTTAAATTGCAGAAAAATCAATTACCTTTTCTTTCTACACAGGGAGTTAGAGGAGAGGGCAAGCACACAAGTAGAAGTTTATGTGAGACTGTTCTAATAGGAACTAGACTGGAGATTGAATTGCTGTGATAATTAATTTTATAAAGCCAAGAGTTAGAACTTGGCCCCATTGAAAGATAATATTTGTCAGATGTGTTTATACGTTGACCTTAAGTCAAATCTTGAAGTTGGGCAAAAATGACATTGCACGTAAGCAGTCAGCACCTCGGTTAGTCATTGTCTGCAAATGATTTTAGAGATTATTGGTTTCTGGTGTTTTCTCTGGCCTTAAGAATGGTACTTGATTATTTAAAACTAAATCCCTAGTGCCATTTCCATGCCCTTATTTGTCCAAGACACTTGAACAGGTTTGATATCTGCCATGTACAGAGAACTTAAGACCTTCATCTTTCTGGAGTGGCAGAGGAAAATCAAGCAGGATGCCCAGTGACATCTGAAATAGTACATGACACCTATGATTAGGGAACAGAATCCTACTGTTAAGCTTTTAGTTATAGTCATTTTTAGTGACCTTTTATTTCTCTCCAGCTTCCTGCAATGTAGTTTTTCAAGATGTGTTAAGAATATACATGATTTAAGTTGTAAACGAATGCATTTGTTAAAGAAAGCTGGTTTGTGCCCACCTTCACCCATATCTTTTGTACTTCTTTCTCTTTCTAGTGCCATAAACATTAATTATGTATCTGTAATGAATAAAGTATAAGTTGTTATTGCAGTTACTACTTTCTCAAGCCTTTATATTATTGCTTGTGTCATTTGTGGGAAAGTTCTGCACACCTGACTCATGCAAGTAGATGTAGTAAGTTTAGAGGAGGTATCTTCTAATTAATTGTTCATATAATAATGACAGATCAAATAATGATATTCAGCTGATAATTTTTCTGTCAATATTTGCTCAAGTTTAGACATAATGAAAACACATTTTGTTTTCCCTGGCTTTCCTTCCTGTATGAAGTGCAAAATAGTTCTGGCTACACTATGCTATCTCAGTAAGTCTATTTTCTGGCGTCGCTATTAGTTGCTGAATTATCTCTTGATCAAGCAAACTGGCATTATGAAGGATGAAATTTTATCCTGGCTTATCAACAGCAAACAAGAGGACACCTCCTAACCTTAAGTAACACTACTGGTAACCTTGATACACAAAGATAATACACATAGCCTCCCTTCCTAGAAAGCAGCTTGATGAGGACATATCTCTGACCTGAGATTAGTCCTTTATTTTATCATAAAATCAGAACTGGAATGATGGACATGTCCTAAGAACCTAAATATACTGAAATGTTCCTTTGGTGAGCCTGCAGTATCTACTATTTATTGAATTAAATAATGTTACTAAGTTATTTGGAGTATTCAGTCTATCTGGGAATTTTAAACTATCACATAAAGGGCCAGGATTTCTGCTTATCTAATCCTGCATGCTCTCTAAGGCATAGCTCTTTATACTGAAATGTGCTGTTATCAGAGATTCCTACTTACTCTGCTTTTTCTCTAGTTGTCTATGGAGCACATATGCATCTCTGAGGTTCAAAGTGGCACTGGGAAATGGGGTACCCCCTCACCTAAGAGCATTGTTCTGATCCTCAGTATGGAATCCAAGGTTCACTTTGTTTTGTTCAGTTTGAGTTTACTTGAGTGGAGTTTGTAAGTACTAGGGGAATTTTGTCAGTGTGCTATTTCAAGGAAATCTTATTAATCGCTTGGAGAGATGCTGCATAGTTTCTTGCTTTGTATTGTTGCTGAAGGAAATTCCAGCCTGATTTTTTTTTTTTCTTTAGTGATTGCAGAAAGTTGAACTAACACTACTTGCAAACATTGAACCAAGAGAAGTTAGAGGAAGATGTTTTATAATGTGAAGTACATCCTAAGGGAAAAGTTGTACCATGGTTGTATTCTGTCTCCATTAAGAATTATACTCCATGAAAGCAGTAGCTAAAGCAGTCACCTGCAGAGAACAGTAGCCTTAAGAAAGCACTGTAGGTATTTCTAGTTGTCTCTTAGCATGTTGGAAATTTGCAAGAATACAGGGAGTCAAGCTCTTAATGGATTCTTGTAAAATTGTGGATTTTTCTGGGGGGGATGTTAACGAATGATAACCAAGGTACACCAGCACCATGTGAGCATTTGCTCTGTGCACTTCCATAGACCAATGTCTTTGCCCTTTCTCATTCAAGTATTACATACTCTTAAAGAACTTCAAACATTCTTGTGCAGAATTGCATAAGAAAAAGTTTAGGCTAAACTTTTTTACTTCTTGTTCATACTTCTCTCTGGTTTATTTATGTTCTTGTTTGCCCATGTGGGTATTTGTGTTACCTTTTGGGAGGCTGTTTTCTTTGCATTACCTGCTGGAGAGAGATGGACCAGTAGTGACTCAAAGTGTACACTGCTGGGCACCATAGTTTGGGAATCCATGAGCCAAGCTATTATCTAATAAGTCATACTTCATGAAATGCTTTTTCCTCTAAGGCTAGAGGATGAGACCCCCCTCAAAATCATCTTTTCAGAAGTAGTAGCTCAGAATTAGATGCCTGCAGTTACTTAGGATAGCTAGCTTGCTCTCCTACTCATCTAGTTTACATGAAGGTTCAGGATTTTGTTTCTACTTACAGATAGTTATGTATTTGCAGGCTCCTGGTGCATTGCTCATATTGATACATGGTATGAGTTCATTGTTGAAATGTATTTCATATCCCATTCTATTTGTGGCATATCTCAAGTATAGAGTTAACACAGTGTTTCAGAATAGAGGCAAGTGACTCACAATCAGGGATAAGTGACTAAATTATTTTGACTGTTCCTCAAGGCACTTCTGTCATAAGGAGATGCTGGAAAAGGATGTGAATATTGCATCAGAAGGCTACAAATTAAGTCAGAGGGAAAAGTGGAGTGTGGTAATGAGGAGTATTTATGCACTAGATTGGAGGAAAGATAATAAGCCTTATAACAGACAAAAGGCAGTGCTGGTGTGCTCCAACATAGTGTTTGGAGAAATATACACTATAGCCTCACAGATTATAAAGAATTTAGAGAGCAGCGCTTATGGAGGAATATTTAAAGGAGTGAAAAGTTCCTCTGTGGAGACAAATATAACTCATTTGATAGAAATTCTTTCTGATTTTCAAGTTTACATAGTACATATTAATTTGTTTGGTGTAAATTAGGTTCTGTATCTTTGTTTAGCATTTGAAGTACTGCCTAAACTGCAACAGTACTTTTAAATACTTGTCTCATTGTTTATTTCCTCTTGATAAATGATTTGATTTTGAAGCAGGACTTTTTTTATTGAATTCTGGTGGAAGCCTCCATGAATGCTGCATAAGGTCTCACTTAATTAGTCTTTGGTCTTTCCATTGTCTATTGAATTCACTTCACTTCCTGACTGAGTTAAATGAACTTGCTGTCTGTAGGGAACATTGGTATTAACACTGCAGTAGAGCTCAAAGACCCCAGGCAGGGCTGATGCTAGCTGCAGAGCAAACATACAAATGTGATCGTGAGCCCAAATTTCATCTTGCCAGATTTGTTACTTTAGTTCCACACATGCAGCAACTTCAGCTAAAAAAAAATGTTTTCTTTGAAACCACATTCTGGTAGCATAATTACTGTTCAGCAGCAACAAGGACAGTCCCTTGAACCTTGCAGAGTAGGATTCAAGGGATTGAATAGCTGAGACCTAACATTGTTAGGTCTGTCCATGTCCTCAAGTAGGAATTGTGCAAGAACAAAGGCAACAGGTCCTTCTGTGTCTGCCTCGACAGCACAGCTTTCTTGATTGGGGGTGATAGGTTTAGTTTTTCTGCATCAGTTGGTTCACTCTTGTATTTCTACAAAAATCACCATGTGTGTGAAGAAGGGCAAAGGTAAAATATTCTCCTAATATTAAGCAGATAGTGAGGTCTTGCTAGAGCTCTTATTCTCCAGTTTGACAAGAGAGTAGTGTAGAGCACAGGAGTACTGGAAAGGAAAAGTTATTCCTCTCTACACATGTACTTCAGTGAGAGAAGAAAAATTTCCCACAGCAATGGATACAGAGCTGTGTAACACTTGTTCTGTGCTCACACCAACTGGGCATGTCCCATCTAGCCTTGTGGGAACTAGTCACCTTGTGTGGGAGTACAGTGCTGGGACACACTCAGACACCTCACAGTCAGATAGTTATTGCAGAAGCTACTGTGGACCTGGACAACTGCTCTTATGCCACATTGTGATGATGATATTCTGTCTTTAGTTCTTCCAGTGTATGATCAGTAAACAAAAGAGTTTGCAGGCTCCGATTAGGAAAATGCAAAGATGGAATTGATGTGCAAGCAAAACTAATCATTATATTTTTTTTAGATTTTACATTAATAGAATTGTTTCTATTAGGAGATTTGAATGCTACAGTCATTGTGATCCTCTCTACAACACAGGTGCAGAGAGAGAAGTACTCTTCAAGATTAGTGTATGAGAATTGGACTGTCAGTTCTTACTTCCAATTTAATCACTGATTATTAGAGTAGCCTTAGTAAAATGATTATTCATCCTGGAGCTTCTTTCGCTTCCTCTAAAAACTCTGTAAAGTACCTTTTAGTTCACAAGGGTAATGTAGGTTAAGCTTTGCCAAGTATTGTAAAGTGTTTTGAAATTACTAGATGAAAACAAATTATCAGTGTACATATTGTTCAGTTATTTCACTGCTAAATGACTCATCCAGAAAAGTTGTTTGGTTTCCAATTGTGTCATGACTCGAGTTACATTATATCACAGTTGCATGGTCAAATCAAAGGGCAGACTTGCTAAGCATCCTCCTGCTCTGATGGTCTGCAGATGTTTGAGCTGTTTGTATCTGGGGCAGATGTTCACAAGAAACTTTCTGCTTGATATACTGGAAAAGAGGTTTCCATGCTGTTGTGAGAGAGAGCCTACAATTCATCAAACTCTGGTCTTACACTCAGAAACATGTTTTTTGGGTTTGTAACTGCAGCAGGAAGCTTTGCACAGAGCATACCTTATGTGTGTTTCTGCTTCCCTGCCTCAGGTGATGAAATACTCCCAGTTATTCACCTCCAGATCAGATTGATTTCCTTATTCAGGCTAAGCAGTTTCTGTGCTCCATAGTCAGACACATTGAATAGTCATGGTAGATTTATATCCACTTCTTTTGGGTTTGATTCATATACTTCTGATTGATTCTGATTTTTGGTTTTTTGAGGTAGGTGAGAAGAGGGCAATGGGAAAAGAGGAAATGTCTGTGTGGCTTCCCACAATGATCTCTGTCAGTTTGCTTTTGCTTATCTGAGGTCAGACTGATATTTAAACCTTTTTGGTTTAGAGAGGAGTATTAAAACCCATCAGTGAGTGTTTCTCACTTGTCACCAGCACAAAGTGGGCACAAGTTGTAGTTTGCAGGAGGAGAGATGACTTCAGCATTTGCTTGCCCTCATCACCTCCATCTGACTACAAGTCTCCAGATTCACGCAGTCTTGGTGTCACATCCTAGGGTTTTCCATGCCTCTAATGGCTTAGGGCCTGCCAAAAAAACCCAAGCACTCTGTGGTTAGGATCTGAAAGAGATCAAGTCTCTGTGAAAGTGGGCTAGGGGTGCTTCAGAGAAGGGATCTGCCCTCTTACAGAAATTTCTTGCCAATGAATTTTGCTCAGGGTCACCTTCTTGGTTTGTGCAAAGGCAGAGTGAGTCTTCTGGGAAGTGTTTATTGATGCTTTCTGTCTTTCCAATTCTGTCTTGTTTGATAGACCTTTTCTGAGTTCAGAATAGATGAGGACTATGTACTCAAAAGATCTCATAACCCTTTTGACTACAAGTGGGTAATGCAGAAGTCTGGGTGGAATGTTTTGTAGCTTTATGGGAGTTGTGGAGAGCTTGCTGGAGATCATAGAATCCTAGAATGGTTTGGGTTGGAAGGGACCTCTGGAGCTCATCTAGTGCAACCCCCCTGCAGTGGGCAGGGACATCCCCAACTAGAGCAGCTTGCCCAGAGCCCTGGCAAGCCTCACCTGGAATGCCTCCAGGGATGGGAACTCAACCACCTCCCTGGGCAACCTCTCTGGAAGAGAGGTGTTCTCATGCAAAAGCATACTTCTGAGACAAGTAAGATGTGTGTAGTGAACTAAAATCATGTTTATGTAACCTTGATATGTCTATGTAAGAATTAGCTTTTACATCTGGCAAATAAAATGCTGTGTAAACTTTGTGACTAAAAGATGACATTAACACAAAATGAGTTGTAATTAATCTTAGTTGACTGCTAATTACCTGTAAAATCTGATTAAATGGAAAACTAAATTTGCCTGCAGTAATTAGTGTTTTGATATGAAGTCTGTGTCCATGTAAATACATCTAGTTCTCTGTGCTAATTTATCACCACTGCTTATGAGCTTTTTTCTGCAAAGGTTACTAAGAATGAAGGACAAAATTAGAATAATGAATCTTTGTTTATTAACACGCCAACAGAACAAATATTTTATAGACATTTTATAGACTCCAGCATTATGATATTGTCAGAGAAAGAGTGCTTCAAACGTATTAGCATAGAAATAAGTTCATTTCCTATTACTTCAACTGGTTCTGCTTGCACTGGTTTGTCATTCAGCTGTCAGGAGAAAAGCAACAAACATTCAGTGTGAGCTGACCCCCAGGAAAGGACTAGTGATTCTGCTATTCACTGACAAATAGATTTTGAAATATTCACATAATGAAATCCCCAGAGCAAATGGACTTTAATAGCTGATAGGGTTTTATAAAGCAACATAAAATCACAGCTAGACATCCAGAGTGAATTTTCAGTGGAATAGCAGGCAAGTATATAACTGCTTACCAGAGTGATTGAAAGGAGAAGGACATGTAATTCTTCAGTCTGACAGGTAGTAAGTCTTTTCTTTGTCTTTTTAGCACAAATTCTTTAACTACCTTGTCTTCCATCAAAATTGTCTTAAGAATATTCCTGTACAAGGAAAACTTTGTAGGTATCCTATTCAGTGTCAAAAATAGCCATCTGTAAAGTATTCTTCATAGAAAACTCACAAACCTCCACTCTTCAGAGAAGCTGTTTTTCAAACCACACCCCGTGCTTGTGATGTAGTTAGAATTGCTGCATCTGCACTGAGGGGAAAATGCATAGAGCCCATCTCAGTTCAGCTTGCATGCAGCAAGATACCTCTCTATGGAAATAATTACATCTTTGAATAAACCACCTGAACAACACACTTAAGCACACCACTAGAAAATATCTAGGAGCTTTGTACTACTACCTTGTATGAGATACAGAAAATCACTCCGTGATTACCTTCTGCATTGGAAAAATAATATATATTCTGATCCTTTCATTGTCCTTTAAACAGCTCTCCCAAACCTCACCAAACTGATTATCAGAAGCTTTATAGAATCAGATTGTAAGAGAAACAAGTACAAAAGCTGCTAAAATATCTCCAGAGCCACCACAAAAACCTGTTCCTGACAATCAAATCACCAGTGAGCTCTAGGCATGGAAATCTTAGAGTGTGATGTAATTTCTCTCGTATACCAAATACTCTCCTGGAGTTATGTGAGTGAAGCAGTGACTTTGCACCAAAATACTTGTGTGTTGATAATTGGCAAGGGACAGAAAAGCCAGTTCTCAGAGAAGAACATTTTTTGCAAACAGCTAATTTATCTCTGACTTGCTGAGCCTAGATCTCAGGGGAGAAGTACAAAATACCTCTGAGGGAGGCGATTTGGGATGAAATGCATAACTTTGCTGAATATTAGGAATACAGACATGACAGATTCCTTTTTCTTTGAAGTACAATTTTTTTTCCTAAGCCTTCCTTGACAAACCCTTTCTGTTCCACCTTCTGCCCAGATGATAAGGAAATGAGCCTTATCACCTCTCCCCTTGGTGAGGCTCTTCTCTCAAGTTGTTTAGCTGATGAACATAACTGAACCAAGCTTAGAACAGTGTGTCCTACCTTGTACTGAGATTCATGTTTGCTGCCTCTGTTTCAGCCAAAACTGTATCAATTGCTCTAGGAAAGACATTGAGATCTTCAGTCTTACATGGATAAAACATGGTATTTAGATGTTTACAACAAGGCTACAGCAGCTCTCTCCTGAAATTACACTCCCATGTGAGTGAGAGGAAAAAATGTGAAGGTGGGTTTTGTTATTCAAATAGGAACTGGCAGGATATCAAAGCAACAAACTGGATGTGATCTCCTTTCTCTGTTTCTCCTTGGAGAAAGGGTGAATGGATGCACTCCTAGTAGATGTGTACCATCATGCTCTGCTTATACAAAGTTAAGTAAGAAAAGTTAGTCTTCAGCAAGATCTCAAAAGAAATGCAGTTCTGAATTAGGGCCTTAACATCGTCCTAATGTGGCCAAAGATTTTAATATTCATGGTTAATTACTAAATCTCATAACACAAGCTATTACACTATCTGTGCATGCCTTTTGGCAAATTTGTACTGCCACATAAATCATGGTGACAATAATTTGTTCCTGTCCAGAGAAATTGATAAAGCATTTATATAATTTAAGATTGAGGATATCTTGAATTATTGTGCAATCTCATAATTCTCAAGGTGTAGCCATTTGTTAGAGTAAAATTTACTCCAATACAAATAGCCAGTGTACACAAAAAACTCCAGCAAAGATAGTTTGGCAATTTCTGTGGCCAGTACTTTATATCTTATCTATATTCCACTGTTGTAAGTTTAACTGGACATTCCACAGTGACCAGAGTCTCACCTGAAGACTATTGAGTGTTTTGTGTAGTTCAGTGTCCTCAAGAAAACTTCAAGTGTCTCTGAAACACCTATGCTGTTTGTCACCCTGGAAACCATTTCACAGAGGTGTCAGAGATGATGATTGTGAAGCCAACCTAGTTAGTCTTTAACTGGATGTTTCTGTATCCATTCATGTTAATTTAGCTCAAAAAAAGGATATTGCTTTACAAATTAATGACTACTTGATTCTGTAACAGAATTGATGTAGGCTTTGAAGATGGTTGGGTTATGCATCTATGGAACAGTGTGATTCTGTTCCTGTTACCTTCATTCTTTCTTCATTTCTCTTCCATCTTCATTTTATGCAGTTCAAGTAAAACTCTACTTGTCTTTAAACTGGGGTCATACATCAATTGCAATGCCTGAAAGTGTGAGAGCAGTTTTGACTAGAGTCTTTTGCAACAGAAATAATGATGCAGTGAAAAGCTGTCTGATATGTACAAATCATTGCAAGGGTGTTGTAATGGATCTTAGGTGGCAGTTTTTCAGGCTATTGTGTTCTCATTTTGGGATGAGAAGGCATCTCTCATTCATTTTATCGTGGGGAACAGGAGGTGAGCTCAACATGCATTAAAGAAATATTTGGGGGTTTTCCCCAGTGTATTTCTCTGCAGTGATTCCTTTGATCATATTTCAAATTCACCCTTTTGGTTATGTTTTTTTTCAAGAACTGTTGAGTCAGTTTCTCATATTCATCAGGTAGAAGCTCAGATGGTTTTGGTCATTATGTACCAACAAAACTCTTCTGTCTAGTCTTTCCTAATGCTTGCACAAACAGTTGTAAAATTGCATCTCTGCTTTATGTGCTCTATAAACATTAATTGGCATAATTCTGAGAGGATGAAGTACTGGTGCTTCCTTTGGCAATTCAGCCCTACTGAAAAGCCAATAGAGGTTTTTGCCTATTTAGAAGACAGGGAGTGTGTCCATATATCATTCCTGCAGTGCAACTGGTTTCTCTCTAGAAATCCATGAAGAATAATAGGTGAATCAGTGCTCTCAAGCCAGCTTGTTTTTTGTCCCAATACTGCTAATACAACCTATATTCTCTGTAAATGGGACTGGTGTTGTACAATAGTAGCTTACTACTTGGGCAAGTTTTAGCTGCTGGGAACTCTTTGTGACTGATTACTCTTGTAAACATGGTGAAATCTATATAGCAGATCCAAATTTCTTCCAGGCAAAATTGTTTAGAAATGAGACTGAGAAAAGGGGTAAAAAAAAAAATCCAATACTTCAATAACAACTTTCTCTCACTCAGTGTTGTAGAGCTTTTAAGCTTTTTGTTCTCAAACTCTCCAGTCTTCCAGGTGAATTCTTCTGGTAGGCAACCATTATGTCCAGCAGTAACAAACATTAATTTTCTTAGAATTGCTAATTGCAGCAGACCTCAGTCAATGGAACACTGAGGAAACTGCCTGGCCTTTGTGCCACTCTCCTGAGCTGGACCACTGGCTTGCTGCAGCCTCTCATGCCTGGCCATGCTTCCTTGTAACTTGAATTTCAGTTGACTCTCCTGTTATGACAACTGAACATGTTAAAAACACTTAAAAGGCCCCCCCAGGACAAGAGCAGAACTTGGAGCATCTTTATGGATAACAAGAACTTCCCTTACCAGGAAGGTACTTTTGGTAGGATGTCCTGATGATTTTGTCCCTTTGACTAACACTGAGAGCTGTAAACATGACTTTTGAAACAGGCTGTTTTCTTTTCCTGCATGCTGTGTCTAGTAATGACTTCAGAAATTCGGGTCCCATGTTTCAGAGGGTACAAGCTTTCATCAAAACCAAGCTATGCTAGTTGAGCTCCGTGGTGTTTTCTCTCCAGTGTTGGGCTGGGGTTTGTGTCCTTTCCAATGCTGCTGAACTTTGAGGTGTGTCCTAACAGGATGATCCTTAGAAATGTATTTGAGATATAAGGTCATGAGCCTTTCCCTGCTACAGAGTATTTTGCACCAGGGTGACAAAGCAGATCTGAGAGTTGTGAAAATCTCTTGTAATGCTGATGTAACTGAAATGCAACAGAACTGTTGTTCATAGGTAAAACATTTAATCTGTGTATAGAAAAGGATAGATTTGAGAGTAAGGCAAACCTGCAGCTTTTGAACACCTTACAATAATCAGAAAAGAAGTTTATAGGATCAGATGAAAAAATGGAAGATGATTTCCCTGAACCTTTTTAGGTACAAAATGAATGAAACTCCCAGGCACAATTCATGGGATAATTTCCTAGGGACAATTTCAAGGTAAATTGTATTGATGATTATTGTCAAAGAACTGGTAAAATATCTAACCAGATTAAAAGATCTTTGGTTATTAGGCAGTGGCTAAAAGGATTTTAACAGTGCTCTCTTTATGCAGTGGCCATGTGGGGTTTTTGGCACTGGGAAAGAAGAGTGGGTGGTTTGGTTATTTTTCTCCTAGTGTTGAGACTTAGCTCTGATCACTGAGGCTGATTCTTCTTTTATGTGAGAGACAAAAAGAGCCAATGTTTCAGTGTTTTAAAGCAGAGCTGTGTCAAAATGACTGGTGATTGTGTGCTGGAAATCAGCAATGGGCTACTGCTTGCGTCAGAATCAAACCCAGTCCTGATAACATCATTGATTCAAGACTATCCCAGGATACATCTTTTAAAACTCACCAGAAAAACAAAAGGAGACTTTGCTGAATTAATCAACACAGGCTGAACTTCTCTCCAGCAAACAGATTATCCTCAAAAGAAAAAAAGAGGAGGAAAACAACAAAAAAAAACCCCCACAAAACCCAAACCCCCACAGAAACAAAGGAAAAAAGAAACTTAAAAAAAACAACAACTGAGCAAGCAGATAAGAAAGATGTGTGACAGGAGTGTAAAATGAAGGCTACAGAAAACAACAAACCCTGAGCAAGCTTCATACACTCCTGATGTATGAAGCCAGGTAAGATTAAATCTCTCAGCTTCCGAAGAAAAGAGTAGAACAATCCGCCCCTGGCTATTGCAACAGAAGGAGGAGGTGTGAGGGTCTGAGACAAGCTTTTGTGTCTTTCAGTGCTTATTTCCAAGTGCCTTTTTTGTAATTCCTCTAGGCCTCTCATTTGCCTGTTACTTTTACTCAACCTTAGGGCTAATCATGTGCTTGAACCCCATCCCTTAGAAAATCAAGAGCATAGCAAGATAACCCAGCAAGATACATTGGCTGAATGCTGGAGGCAGAAATAAGGACTATCTCCACAAAACCCACGTTGAAGCTAGGTGAAACTGGGTAGCCCTTGCAGCAGCAGCACACTTCAGTCTGTGTCAGCCAGTTCTCTTCCTCCTCCCACTCCCTGCAGGAGCCACAGCCCTGAAAGGACTGATGCTGGTTTTCACTGCTGGAGGTTTCTGGTAGTTTTTTAAGCATAAACTGTTCCTGTCAGCTGTTTTAAGTCTCTAAAGGAGGTGTGATCAATGCCAAGTCAGGGTCAATGGCAGGTTTCCCAATTCAGATAGTTTCTGGTGGTGGATTTTGTATCACCAGGCTACTCCATATAAACTGGATGGGCTGGGCTGGATTTTCCTTTCCTTTAAATACACAGATATTGTTAAAAAGGGAATATTTTTTACTGAAAGTGCTAATGTTGGGCAAATTCTCAATGGGTGCAAAACAGCTCTGACTTCTGTGGAGATGGTGAGCTGTCCCAGCTGAGAGGCAGACCCAGAAGGGATGGCAGTTTTTTTCTTCATCTGCTGTCTCACTCTTCCACTCTAGCTGGGATTATCACATTGCCTAGGGGAATTAAGCAACCTCAGTAATAGCCTAATTTCATTTTGGTCTTTGGAAAATATCAGCTGTAATTAGTTGTTTTTCTTCCACTGTGGACTACATGCTCTTTTCCTTCCCCATGGTGTACAGGTGCATCTGTAGGGAATAAGGAGGGTATAGAATCATGGATCTGCTCCTTCCTGTTCTCCAGACTGTTGCATCCATAGTGCTGTGCAATTACATCAATTTTTTTTTATTATTTCTGCATCAATTCCAAAGTAAAAACGAAAAATGATTCTTTCCCAAGGGCTGGGAAGAAGTTAATAGCTTTGAAACAAATTAAAAATGTTGTTTTCTGTCTTGGTTTGTTACTAGTATACCTTTGAAAAGAGACAAGAGGGAAACATTACAAGGAAAAAAAATCAACTTTGTATTAATAAAATCTTTTGTTGGTGGTGTTATTTATATAGTATTCTGCCTCTTGAGTTTGGGCTGACTCTAGGTCCTCTTTGCTCCTGCCCCTTGTAACTGGAGTTGTGGCCCACCCAAGTCAATGCCAAGGCTGCTTTGCAGTCTCAGTGCTTCACTGAGGGCACACAAGGGTTTGTCTGTGCCTGCACCAAATATAAGTGCAGAAGGCTAGGAAAAGCTGCCTTATTTATTTTTCCACAATATCCTATAATTAAAATGTATTTAGGCTGCCTGTTATTAGCAAAGGTTTCCTGCAGCCCTCCATGTCATTATTCTAGCTGTGGCTTTATAAGCTGATGTTCTAGGTTACAAAGAATTTATTGCAGAGTCCAATATCTAAGATTAAAGCTGAAATGCTGTCTGAATGCTTTTGTGTTGTCATGAATGTAGATGGGGTGCAACACTACATCTGTTGGTCTAATCGTATACCTACTGCCTGAATCAATAAAGTTAAGCACATGGAGGTCTATTTGAAATACAAATCCGAAGAAAAGACACTTACTTTCTTAAATCTTGGACCAATACTTGTATAGAGGCTGTTTCATTAATATATTATCTCTGAAAGGTAACTAGGTTTGTCCGAGTTTGTCTTCTTGAAATAAGATTAAATGAATCAGCTATTGTAGTTCATCTGTTAAATCACAGCACTTTGCTCTCAGTTTGTACAATAATCTCCAGACAAATGAAGTAGGGTCAATCACATGCATTTTTCCTGGAATCAAATTGCCATTAATTGTGTCCCAGCAATGGATAGGCCAATAAATGTTGCTGTTGTACATTGACTATTGGAGTGCCAGAAGATAAGCCCTTTTTTTCATTACCCATGTCTGATTGCTGCAGTGTAGAAGCTCCTCACATAGCTCGTGTGTCCTGCAGAAATATCACTGGCTGCTTCATCTGGAAGTGCCCCATTGCTGAAATGGCTGAGTTAGCAATGGGCAGCTGCTATTTAGCACTGTGGTAGATGTGGGAATCATTCAACTCCCACAGATCTCTTTAACTTCAGTGTATTGAACAACTTCTGAACAACATACGTTATCCACTGTTGTGCTGTTTTGGCTTGTGGTTCACTGACAGATGAGAATGGCAGGAGAAGCATTGGTGATAAGTAATGCATGCAATGTGTTGACTAGCTAATGCAGTGAGCTTATTGGGGAACATATTGACTATTTAATTGGCTAATAAAAAATAACCAAGAATGAGAGGAAGGGAGAGAAAGGAGGACTGTTAGCTGGTAGTATTATACCTCCTGGTTAATGTTTCAAGGGATATCAGACAATGTAGAGCCATCTGCTTTGATACAAACCTCTGACACCATGCAGAAGAGGTTTAAACAGGCTGAGAAGACACAGGTAATAAAAATGACCTTGGGTAGGATTTCAGAAGGGCAGGTGAGATGAGGTGAAAAGGAGAAGAAAAATTAGGTGCCCCATATCAATGAGGAATGGGGTAGGAGTCACCTAATTAAAAGGTTGGGGTAAATTAGACCTTATGGGTTTTTTATCTGTATTAAAACTTCTTTATATTCAGTATTCATGGTTTTGCATGTGGTGGCTTTTTTTGTTGTTGTTAAGATTTGACAATCTTTGACCAACCTGATCACTTCTATTAACCCTGGGTTGCAACCTTTGGAGAGAAGTGTGTCAGTGCCCAACTCAGCTGGGCTCTGGGTGTCAGTTCTACTAGGGCAGAGACTGCTGTGAGATGCCTTGGAAAGGGAGAGAATAACTTTATCCTTTCCTGAAAAGCAGAAATGGGGAGAGTCTTATCAACTCTGAGAGCTCATAGAGGGACCAAAGTTGCACTATACTTTTTATTTGTGGTTATATGTGAGAAATACTTCTATCTAACACAAATGCTCAAGTTTGGGTTTTTTTGTTTGTGTTTAGTTTTAATATATGCTCTTTTTTTTTCTGGTTTGTGTGGGTGAAAACCCAAGAACTGTGTAAGTTCTTGGTAAAAACATAGAGCTTTGAAGAGAAAACTGCAAAGAAAAGAGGGTGTTTGCTATCTCCCACCTCCCCAAGGAATGCACTAACCATTCAACAGTTAGCTACTCTGGGCTGCATTTCTGTCAGTCTTTCTTGTTGCAGCTGCATACACAATTAAATATTAATTGGTCTAGAAAAACAGATTGGACATGTGGAGAGAGAGAGAGAGAGAAAGAGAGAAAGACACTCACCTGAGATATGAGTGGCCAAGTTCAGCTCTCAGCTCTGAAACTGGTGAATTTTTCTGACATACTTCTGAGTCGTTGATCTAGATAACCCAGTTCATATTTTATCTGTCCTTATTTAGGTCTCCCATGTTAAGACCATTCTAAACATAATCATTTCTAATGATTTCATCAAAGCTAGCCCAGTCTCAGCAGAGGTGTTGCTTTCAGTGTCTAGACAGGTTCAACACTTCTCAAAATTTTTTACTAACTCCAAAGAAATATTTCAACTGCATCTTGTGCTGCAGTTTTTTCTCTCCAGATAAACCTTGGAAGCTGAAGCATAAAAATATATGCTTGTTGACTCACTCTATGCTTTTTACTGGGAGGATGGATGTTATGTTACCTTTCACAAGCTGCTAGATGCTTTCTTAGCACAGGGCACAGCTGATGTTATTTCTCTGTCCAGATATATTACAGTTGCTCTTGGGTATCCAAATACTGAGTTTGTTGCCTTTGGAAAGCTCACAGACTCCTGTATTTTATCAGCACATATAGTGCAAAAAGGCCAAAGAAAAGAATCTGGCATGATGAAAACATTGCACTTAATTCAAAAAGCAAATAAAAAGGGCCAGATGTCCAAAAATGACTTCAGGGAGGTTTGCATGATTATAGACCAGGAAAGAACAAAGCTCTGGCTTTGCACTTTGAGCACTGAAATTGTTCATATGCCAAGTCACTAGTCTGGCATAACTTCTTACACATATTCAGGCTTATCTGTACTAAGCATTCCCACTGGAGTGGAAACTAAATTAAGGATTCTGCTCAGAGGACTCTTGACTAATATTTTTATCTTTCAGTTGTTTTCAGCTTTGAATTTGATGTATTTTGGTCTCAGGTTCATAATCAAATGTGATTCTGTCTTCAGTTTGCCTCTCATAATTTTCTCAAAATCTCTGTAATTGAGATTAGACTTTAGCTCCTGGACAAAATTTAGCAGTGATGCTTTGTATTGAGATGGCACACTTTGAAAACTGGGCTTTATTTTTCTGTTTCCTTTGCATCATCTTTGAAGCAAGCAGGGCTGGCATAGGAAAGCCATTGACTATTGCTTTTTTTTGCCTGCTGCAGCTCATCTTAAATTTTTAAGCTGGGTAAGGCACAAAGGAATATGTTTGGACATCTCAGTTGTGAAATGGGCACAAGATTCCCAGTAATTCTCAGAGAAAGGCTTGGGTTCTTGGTGTTTTTAACACTGTTGTAACAAGTATGTTTTGGTTTTGTCAGTATTGCAACAACTTAGCATGCTGTTAAATTAGGCTGGGTAGCAGCATTTGCCAAAAATTGTTATCCAGTGAGGCAAATAAACAAAGTAAGGGTGTGTGTGTGTGTGGTTTTTTCTTTCTTACAGAATGCAACGATTAAAAGCCAAGTCACATAGACTCTTTGAGCTATTTCAATCAGTAAACCTGCAGAAGCAAATGTGTTACAGAGGCATCTGTTGTGGGAGGATGGGAATGACAACAGGAGGTTTGAGCCCTGCAAGTAGGAATTTCAGGGGAAATGTTTAATGCAGTCAGGGTTCAGAGTTGCCTCCCAACACCAGCTCTGCATTTGGGTCTGATCAAAGGAGATTAAGGACAATGAGGTAAACTAATAATCAGGGATCTGTTCTGATTTTGTCACCCCACTTTTCTTTTGCATTAGGAGAATGTGACTTTGCCAGCAGCACAACGTTAAGGACAAAGCCTCCCAAAATCTGCAAGTAATTCACATGGATGCTTTTTTTTTTCCCCTTCAGTTCTCCTACCATGCTTAAGGGCAGTGCATTACAATTTCCAGAGGTGTCAAGAGAAGTCCAGCTGCTGGCTCAGTGACCAGAGCAGGGACTGAAGAAATGCCTTGTGCCACCTGCAGCACTCCAGTAAAATGCAGTAGCACTGCTGGGAACTGAACTGATGTTGTAGCATGCAAGGATTTTTTTTTTTTTTTCTACATTTTTGCCCCACCAAAGAGAGCCCAGCTGCCAGGGCAGTGTTCACTGCTTAGATGTCTTCAGGTACTGATAAGTGTTCACTGTAGTAGTCAGCTGTAGTAGCCTAGGATTTTAATTGTTGTGAAGGTGTTTGCCTCAGAGGTTGAGAAGTCATGATTTCTCTAGGTATCAGGACATTTAAACTGTTATCTTGAATTACTCTTTGATTTTTCTGAATCTCTAAGGGATCATTCAAATCATGCTGATAAACTTTCTTTGCATCATAAAAGCTTCACCTGCCCCCCCCCGCCAGGCTCTCTTTTTATTACAATTGTGGCTAAAGGACTAGAAGTGTTAAGGAACTATAAAGAGCTTGCCAACACTGGTGAGTAAACCTCCACCCTCACAGCTCTTATTAAACTAAGTAAGAGTCATGGGAATTGCCAGACTCTGGAAAGGAAGTTTTAAATCATTAAATCCTTCTGATATCTCCATGGGGGCACATGTTTTCTAACTATTTTATTTACAGCCTTCTGGCCCATTTACTTGTTGCTGATCTTCACTTAGAGTGTTGCCTGGCATCACACCAAACCAAGGGACTAGTGCCCCTGGCTGAGCACTGGACCCAGCCCCCCAACTCTTTCTGGGTAGAAGGCAGACTTTTCTAGCCTGTCCTGGTTCTCCTGTTCACAGCCCATGTCCTATGGCTTAGGAAAGCTATTCTGCTAAGAGGGAGAGATAACACAAATGCTTCTTTGGAAAAGGTTTTAAAAAGTAAATTATTTGAAGCATGTTTGGATTGGACAGTGCAGGGAATTGGAGGTGAGCTCTGTGTTGTAGGAGAAAGAACTAACTTCTGTGGCAGCTGGTCTCTTTCAGTGGGTTTGGAACTCAGTCTCTGCTCCAATGTCTGCTTGACTGGTAATTAGGAAAACCTACTAAGTGTGAAGATGATTTCTGATGATCTTTCAGCTTTTGGGTCATTAGCAGATGAGAGAGTGACAGGGTTGGTGAGAACCTGCTTTTCTAGTGGGCTTGCTACCCTTGCTAGCATGTAGAATATGCATTATGTTATACATCCGACAAGTTGGGGTTTTTTCTCTGTAAGGGTGAGAGAGGCTGTCTGGTGGTTGTGATTCTAACTGGAGACCTGAATACTGTACTGGGTGGCACTGGAGAAGTTTGGCAGGTTGGACTTTTCCTTCACTGAAGCCAATGGGACCGTGATTTTTTTTTTTCCTGTTAAACTGTGTACCTTGAGCCTCCTTGAAGCAAAGTAGCCCAGGAGTGCTTCAGGTCCTTAGGATTTACCCAAGTGATGTCAGTGTGCTTCAGCATGACTGATAATGTAAAAATTAAAACAGACACTAGAGCAGAGGAATGAATCATAGAATAATCATAGAATCATAGAATGGTCAGGTTGAAAGGGACCCTAAAGATCATCTAGTTCCAACCTCCCCGCACTGAGCAGGATGCCAATCACTAGACCAGGTCACCCAGGGCTGCATCCAGCCTGGCCTTGAACACTGCCAGGGATGGGGCATCCACAGCCTCTCTGGGCAACCTGTGCCAGTGCCTAACCACTCTCTGGGCAAAGAACTTCCACATAATCTCCAATCTAAATCTCCCCTCCTTCAGTTTATATCCATTCCCCCTTGTCCTATCACAGTCTGACCTCCTAAAAAGTCTCTCCCCTTCTGTCCTATAATCTCCCTTTAGGTACTGGAAAACTGCTATAAGATCCCCTGGAAGCCTTCTCTTCTCTAGGCTGAACAATCCCAACTGTCTCAGCCTATCCTCATAGGGGAGGTTCTCCAGTCCTTTAATCATCTTTGTGGCCTCCTCTGGACTCGCTCCAATAGGTCCACATCTTTTTTATGCTGAGGAGCCCAGAACTGGATGCAGTACTTTTTTGTTTTCTTTTGAGAAGAATCACTTCTCTAAAGCATTCCTGAAGGCAAGGCACCCTTCTGATGAGTGATCTTACCTAGCAGGGGGAAGCAGGAATACAGCCCCAGTGTTTCACACAGTCTTACAGGGCTGGACTGATAGAAGCTATTTTGTTCTACCACTTCAAATGACAGATGAAGTAGAGAATTAATGATGATATTGATTCTAAATTAACCAAGTTAGAGTAAATGTTCGATATGAGGTGATTTTTAAAATGTGTTAAACAGTGCATTATTTACAATCTCCACTTAAACAAGAGGGTCCAAATATTTTATGTAATTAAAGAAACAGATTCTGAAGTGTATCTCTACAGGCCATATGATTAGGCTAGGTGGGTGCACTTCTGGAGACTTTTTGATGCACAAAAAAAGCATAAGAATGACCTTCAGAAGGCAGCCAGAGGATCCATCTAGTCTAGTGCTTTGTCTCAGACGGTGGTCAGTAGCAGATAGCTGCAGAAGAGTATAAAAAAGGACAAATGCACAGCTGTGTTTTCTCAAACCCCTTTCTCTCTAGCTCTATGTGGAGAAAGGCTTGCACCACCAAATATAGCTGTCTCTAGATGTAACCATGTGTTATGTCACTGAAATCAGTGGTATTGCAATAGATTTACAAGCTTTTTGCTTCCCACCAGCAGAATGTCATTGAGTTCCTCACTGACTCCAAAAGAAATAAACAGGACAAAGTGATTTTATTGCATTACACCTCCACAAGGCCGAATGGACACCTTTAACAGGAATCAGATGACAATAACAGCCAGGAGTGCAGTAGTATGTCAGTGATAAAAATCACACATCAAGACTATGAAGACAAATTATGTAGTGGTTTGCTGTTCCTCTGAGTCTGAATATTTCTCTAGAGAATTTGAGGTTTAGATGTAAAATGTTTCTGGCTGATAGAGCTGCTCAAATTGTTGCCATATCTTGCTGATGTTTTTCCCTCAATTGATATGTTTAAATAACATCTAAGGTTTGTGTTCTGCAGTCCTACCAGGGCTGACACTACTTAAGTGACAGAAAATGAAAGGAGATTAGCATCTCTGAGCTGAAGAGACTGGCTCTGACTTTGAAATTTCCAGAGGTATCCAGCATCTCAGGATTGTCACTGTAGCCATGCTGAATATGTGGGATCTCGTGGTCCTAAATCCTGTCACTGGCACGGATGAGTCAATGGCCCAGTGCATTGCTAGGCTGAGATGTGTTAATGAAGATGGAAAAAGAGTAAAAGGTTGTATTCTCCCCAGTCCCTGTGCAGCCTGTTTCTCATCAATTCCCTGTTGCTTGTGTTCCTGACCCATCTCATTAAAATCCTGACCACACACAGCTACTATCAGTGCTGCAGCCTTTTTTCCCACTAGCAATGATGTTCTATAGCCACTAGCATCTCTGCAGGTTTTAAGTGGAATTTGGAGAGCAGCAGATCTGCTGCTTACCTGGCTTCCTCTGAAAAAAACATAAGTGGAGGGGGAGGCTTAGCTGGGTTGTAAGTAACAGTTTTTATTACAGTGCTTGCGATATTTGGCATTTTTTTTTTAATGTCACTACTCTAGGAAGCAAGTGGCTACATGCAGATCTCAAAGCAATTAAGCAGGTGAACAAAAAAGCCCTTGAATTGAAATGAGTGTGGTAGAAAGATCAAACTCCAGAAAGTTCATGGTATGTTTTAGAGTTTCTGTTTGAAAATATTGATGGCTTTTCAAGTAATATCATAATTTGGTGTATGTATGAAGCTGATTCATGATCTTGGATTACTGAAGTGTTGGCAATGCTCAGTTATCAAAGCAAAAAAGTGGAGAATAGTGCTTTTCTGTCTCTTTTGGCCATAACATCCAGAGGTTTGAGTCTCATGTGCAGAGCCAGGTGAGTGCAATGCAGGAGATTAGTGAGGAAGAGCCCTGGCTTGCAGCATATTTTCTTGAGTCTGTAAGAACTTCCTAATGGAAAAGTATCAGAAGTGTGCTTTAGAAAGGGTCTGTGTGCAGCAAGGCAGGGAAAATATCCACACTCATACAAGGTAGCTCTATTATGAAGGGAAGGTAGGATCCTAGAGCACAGCAGAGTTTCTCCCACACCTGTATTTTACTGTTTTCTGAGTGAAATGCCAGCCAAATCTTTTCTCTGTGGTGGTGAATCAGTGGGAATGCTCTGTGCATACTCATTAGACTTCCAAATCCTCATGCATAAAGAAGGGCTCACAGTCAGGGCAAGTGATGATGTTCAACCAACTGCATTTTTGCTGAATTTCTTTTTTGTCCAGCACTAAGAGATGTTGTACTTTAAATTGTAGGGTTTTTTTGTTGTTTTCTTTTCCTCTTAGCGTGTGTTTTCCATCATGGGAAATCTTGTACTGTTTGTTAGATGTTAAGCAATTAATAAACTGGCATATTTTGCATCCTATTACGTGGACAGAATGCTAGAGCTGCTCTTGTGTATACAGAAAAAGGCAGCACCACTAAATCCCTACTGTACTACTAAAATGTGTCTATTCTGTGCTGGACTTGCACTGTACTGCTCTTGGCTAGGGTTGTGGGGATTTGGAAGTTCTGTATATTAGAATATTTTACATTTTGTGTTATTTTAAAGGAGAGATTTCTTTCATTATTCAAAGCTGCCACCAAAGGATTTTTTGCATAATTTCTCTTAGCCTTCTTTACAGCATTAGAAATCCTATAAAAGGAGTCAGTTTCAGCATTGGCTTGGGACACACAAGATGTGAGTTAGTTTTGTTCTGTCAGATACATCCTCTGGGCCTTTGGGTGTTTGTAACAGCCTTTTGCTATAAACAAGTCAGAGGCAAGCAAAGAGTGCTGACAAGCCATCAGCTTGTAGCAGCTCTAATGCCTTGATTATCATACAAAGTTTGTATTTGAAATGTATGTGACAATTCATTTAGAGAATTTGGAAGGGAGGGGAAAACAACCCTAATCCTGTAGTCATTCATTTAGGGCCATGTCACCTTCACAGAATTCCATCCAGAACAGTTTGCAGCTCTGGATTGAGAGTATCTGTGTAGGTCTCAGTAGGAGGCATGATCAGATCCTCTCTTGAAATCATCTGCCTAGTATTTCTGCTGCACAGTAAACCAATAATTAGGGAACCATATGCTGCACTAGATAGTTAAACTGAAATAGCCTTCATTTTCACTGATAAGATTGGTAGGAATAATGTCATATTTTGCATTTAATTAGGAAAAATGAGTTGAAGAGAGTATGTCATTTTCTTTTATATGGCAATTACAAGTGTGCCAAAAATTTCAGTCTGGAATTTATGTGCAGCTATTCTTTGCAATTAGTCATCTTATTTACTGCCAAATAAATGTGTTTTTAGCAGAATTTCTGTGAAACTGCAATTACATCCAGAGAACGAGTAGATGAATCCCATCTGCATGTGCTGTGTGGATCTTTCCAGAGATCCTGTGCATCCCATCCCCACATGCTCTGGTTGTGGGTGACTTTCTGAATCCAGTAAGACTGGGAGAAGGGAATTCTCAGCTCTTTTCAAATGAAAAACTGAAGTAATATAACTTAACCTTTTTTACCAAAGGAAGATATTATGTTTCCCTATGCTACCTACTCTTATGGCAGCTCTGAGCAGGCAGAATGCATCTTTGTGCTTTGAGGAGAATATTCCTTGGGGGTCAGGACCTAATCCTGCAGCCCTTCCTCCCTTTGCTCAAAGCAGGATGACTTAGAAGAGAAAGGATTAGAGGATCACTCTATGACACAGATCAACTGAATTATTGCCTGAGATGAAGGGGTTAATAAATCATGTCAGGATTAATTTTTTTGTTTTCCTTTCAGAGACAGTATGTCTTTCCAGAAACTCTTTTCCTTTAAAGTGACTATGGTATAGAGGACATGTTTGAAGAACAAATTGGTATTGTTAGTTGTAAGATGATAAATTCAGATGATGAATTGAGAGTGTCAAGAATCATGTTTTGTGCTTTGATACAGCAACAAAACCTTACTACATAGAAGACTATGTACTGGTGAAGTCTACATTTGTAGTTTAAGGCAGCAAAGATGTCTCTCAGACTTATTCATACACCTACATATGCAGCACATTCAGAAATAGGGGCATTCATCAGGGCTGGACTGAGGCCTGAGGCCTGAGCACTGACCTTACTGCTCCTATTAGCTGCTGCTGACTTCTTTTGGCTCATGACAGTCTGTGCTCTCCCATGAATACCAGATATACAGTTTGGGGAACAAGGTGACCCACGACTCTTCCAAACATGACCATCCTGTTTTGAGGAGTAGCTGTGACATTTGGCCTCAGAGATAGAACAAGCTCTGGCCTTCTTTGTTTAACAAGATGCAGCTTTTCAACATTGTTTACTGATGCACCTGTTGGTCTTGCGTTTTCATACCCTGGTAGATCTTCCAACTAGCTCAAAGTAGAGTTTCTTCAAAGTAAGAATCATGAGAGTTTGAACTTGACATATTCATTATTACTAATGGTAAATGAGTTAACTGTGGCCATGTTTACCTTTTCTGTTTAGCTACTTTTGGAAAGTGAAGAATACCTGAGGGAAATGTCCTCTGAAATTTTACCAATATATTCCACTGAATCTACCCATCACGTTCTCCTTCACATCTGCAGGTTGATATTTCTGCAAATATTGCTGGTTTAACATGTCTTAGGAATTAAAAAGTACCCATATGATGACTACAGCCATTTGTTAGACCATCTGTCTTTCAGGAGTGTCAGAAAATCTAGATGGATGATACTATAATTTGAATCTAGGTATTACATTCCTGTGAATTTACTTAAGTCAGACAGAGTATAGCTCACTACTATTTCCAGTAATGATGATCTAATTGCCTCAGTCAAACTGTGGCATCTCACTGTGAATATACATTTGTGTGATGCTTACTCAGTCATGGGGAGACCTAGATTGTGCATAAGTAACCTATCGTATGAGAGTATGACTGTAAAAAAAAGTTATCTTCAAAATGAAGCAGATCAGGAATGTGGTCCATTTATTTCCTTCTCATCTGGAATGATGAATGTGTCTCTGGTGCAGTGGGGAGAAGTCTCTACACACCACTATGTAGCATAAGCTGTTTGGAGACATCATGGAAGGATGTTCATAGAAAAGTTTAGGTTGTAGCTACTGGTCCAGACAAAGCTAGTTAGTTACATCAGGTTGTTCAGGGTCTCACAGAGTCCAGCTTTGAAGCTCTTCAAGGGTGGGGATGACATAGCCTCTCTGGTCCTTGTTCCAATGCTTAACAAGAGGATGCCATTGGCCCTCTTGGCCACAAGGGCACATTGCTACCTCATGGGCATCCTCCTGGCCACCAGGACTCCTAGATCTCTTTCCCTAGGGCTGTTTTCCAACAGGCAATTAAGATTTTTGTTGTTGCTTACTCAGAATTCCCTGTGTTGCAACTTGTGGCCATTGTACTTTGTGCATGGAAGAGCTACCATGAAATCTTTCTCTGTTCCCTAAAGGTCTATGAAAAAATAAGAATCAGGAGGATGAGACACACTCCTATTTGTTAGCACTGTTCAGTTAGAAGTTGCCTGTAGATTGATCAGCAGAATCGGGCTACATGCAAATATAAGGTGTCTCTAGCATGTACAAGTATCCTTGCAGAGTCTTTCATTCCATGATTACCCCCGGGTGGTTTTTTTTTCACTGTAAACTCTATCCTATTCAGCCTCCAGGACTGATGACTTGAGAGATTAAGCTGAGGTTGTATAGTGAAATAAGTTGTTGTCTTCAGGATTGGTTGCAGAAGCTGAGATGGACATAGTAAATGTTACATTGGGCATCTCAGAAGTACATTTGGAGATGTATCTATTTAGGCATTGATTCTGCATTTGTAAGAGGAGGACAATTCTCACTTTCTTGATAATAAAGTGTTAGGAAGAAAAGGTCCTTAAGTGAATAGAGCTTGAGAGCTTTAGACTGATAAATACCATAGGCAGTGCACATACTGCTAGGAGAAAAGCAGACTCACAGGTGTGCTGTCCACAGCTGATTCATGGCCTGTCAATTGACACCTATAGAGTAATCTTAAGACTGAAGCAGTGCTGAAGTATTGAGCTTATTCCTGGAGGCTCTCTGCTGCAGAATACATGCTTGCAAATCTACCATGTGAGCAGTGGGAGAGTGGAGACATCACAAAGTGCTCAGACCTCATCTGAGGGTGTAGGAATGCTGATGAAAAACTTGCAAGGGAATTAATCTTGGAAAGTAACAAGATTTGAGAGGCAAGTATTAAGAAGATGAGATACACAACTGAAATAAAAGTAATTGATGAAATAGTTGCATTGAGCATACCCACAGTGTCAAATAAACTCAGTGAAGCAGATGAGATATGGTTTTAGGCAAGAATACTCTGACCAGGGCATGGTGTTGCATCCAAAAGCTTACAGTCTGCCTTTTCCTAATTTGCAAGACCTGACTTTACAACCCAGATAATTTTGTATATTTATTTTAAGCATTTAGTGTTAGTATTATTAAAGCATCCAAAACTGGACCAGTGTTTTTAGAGGCCAAGTGCATTAGCATTCATCTGTAACAAACATGCTGCATATTCAGATTATTCATATGGTGCTTGGGAGAATCAGCTGGTAATGGGTGTTCTGCTGGATATGTGGAGATTTGTGCTGAAGGACAGACTAGCCATGGATCTGAGCAGATGGTGGTCATTATTTGTGCCAACATGTGACTCCATTTAATTATAACAGAAGTGCTGAAGCAGTTTATTTTGCTGGGCTCTTCACATATATCTTCATAGCAAAGTGAGTAGGTATTCAAGGAAGGATTGCATATAAAGGGTCAGAACTGCAACAGATTCATTTTAATCCTTGCTATTTGACACAATGTCTAATATTTAGAAATTCATGGTCTCACATATGTTTCCAGGCAGATCTTTCACTTGAGAGCAGTAGACTCTTTCTCTAAATGTACAGTGACCACTTAATACAATTTGATTAAACAGAAGCTACAATTTTCCTTGAATTCATGAAGCAAAAGAGAAAACTGGTTGCACATAATGAATATGTCTGCACACCTTAAAATACAAATACAGCTTGCCATTTTAAACCACATTATATGGAATTATCTATAATGCAATATGATTCTGTCTTGAGGACCACACTGTTTCATGTTTATACACTCTCACTGGGTCATGTTCAGTCTTTATGGGTTATTTTATTGTTTTGCTAATGACCCTCAAACCTTTCTGCCTCATAATACATCTTCAAGGACAGATAGTGTGGTCTCTTGGCTGTGAGTTTTCAATTGTGGAATAGTTTTTAGCAATTAAACACTTTCTTGATGAAACTGTTCTTGCTGTTCCATGCTTCATGTCACTAGACAAGTGCACAGGGAACAAAACAGCTGCAGAGAGAACAAAGTAGAGAGAAGGAAGCCTCCATGTAGGATTCTACCTCCCCAACCCAAGCTTTTACAGCTAAAAACATTCAGGAATTCCAGTACCTGGGAGATCTCAGTTTGTAGCTAGATGTAGTTAGCTGGGGAAGTGGAGCAGAGCAGTTGTGTCAGTGTGGGAGACTCTGACACAGGAGACAGGGTGAGAGGTGTTGGGGCCTAAGCACAGCTAGTCTGGGAATGGGGAGAGCCATGCTCTCCTGCTGAGGAGGAGCTAGAGCCAAGATAAAACCTTGCATTTTATCCTTTGAGCTTTCTATGCAGCTGACCTTCACTTAAGCATTTTGTACTGTATAAATATTTCAAGTGAGCTATGAATCAGGATTAATGCATTAGGTGACTACCAAATCATTAGCAGTGCAGGATGTAATAAAGTTGATGCCAGAGCTTTATTAAACAGGGCGTGTGAGTCATTAAAATAAACTAATGGTGCTGTGTAAATGTGAGAGCAGAACCCCATTTCTTCTGGGTGGCTCATCTTATACAGGTAGTAATGTTAGGAATGGCAAGTAACAAGGTAGGAAGTCAGGTATGGTTTAAATTGTTATGGTGACTGAATTCTGCTTCACTAATTTGCTGCATCTCTGCTTGCAAGCCAGATGATGTTATACTTGATTTTCTGTTTGGCCCCAAAATTGTAATCTGGGTAGTACTAAAAGAGCTGATTTCTCAGAAACAAATACCAAGAAGAACATAGAGCTGGGGAGCAAGGCAAAAACTCATAGTTTACAGCAACTATGCAAATGGATAATCTACTTCCTTTTTCTGGTAGAAACTGAATAAGAACAGGCAGTGAAACATTTTTAATCCATTGTCAAAATAGACTTTTCAAAAATAAATAGAAAGAAACAAACCCCAGAATCCATAAATCCTGTTTATACTTGAAAGTGCTCTAGGTTTATTGCTTATCATCCATTTATTTTACTCATTTTGTTTGAGCCCTCGCATAGTCTGAGTTCATTCTATGAATTAGATCCAAAAAAACACCTGCAAAGAGTTCTTTGGGTAATAGGTGAAAATTTCCCTGTGCTGGTATCTTCCTGTGAATTCCCAGTGATGGGAGTACAGCCTGTTTAATAAATGCAAACCATGATGTGTATTCAAACAGGAGCTCTTGCACCTGTATTCATGCACAGAGGACTAAGCACATTTTTCCCACCTCTCGGAGAGCTGTGGTTAGTTACCCAGAGACCAGGGAGAGAAAATGACCTTCCTTGCCACTTGTCATCTCTGTGTTAGCAGCTTCCTTCACCTGCTGTAACTCAGGCTTTCTGTAACTTTCAGGCCATCAATGTTGATTTCATAACCATTTTGAATTTGTGATGATTTTTTTATTTTACTCTTTGTAAGTTAATCCCTTGAGATACTGGTGCTCATTGTCCTGCATTTTTAGGCTTGTTCTATCTCAGGCAGCAACTTTACTACTCATGGCTGCTTGTGCAAATGCTGCTTTTATTTTTCCATCCCTTTCAATATTTCATTCATTACTGTCTCTTCTCACCCTCTCATACCTAAGTGTTTCAGGGATCCAGCCAAACAATGGATCCATCCTAACAGTAGCCACACAACTTCAGCTGCAGGGATTCTGTAGGAAGGACAGGAGACTCCTTGGAGAATCTATTTTTCTCTTCCACCTCAAAAAAATTTTGGAGATGCAAGGTTTTGATCTGCTCCTTGCTAATGCAGTGGTTTTTGTTTTCAGATTTCTCATCCTCCACTTTCTTCTTGAAATACCATTCTTCTTCTTCAGATTGTTTCCCCCTTAGCCATCAGGGTGTATGTATTATATATAAAGGATACACAGGGTAAAATACCAAGATAACATTTTCCAGTGGCCAAATTCTGCAAACCAAATCCTGCTATTATGTAGTTATTTGGGGAAAAAAAGCCCATGGTGACCTTAAAAGCTGCTAGGCAGAACTAAAGTGTTTTACTGGAGAGTTGAAACTTAACATAGATATGTGATTTAGCTGATGGTTCTGCCTTGTAAACTGCTCTGTCTTTCATAACGTGTTGTCCTTAGCTGAAGTAAACATATTTTTTGCATTGCTTATTTTTGTAGAGCAGTAACTAACATCTGATTTAAGTGATCAGTTTATAACTGAGGATTATACCTTATGTTGATTTATTTTTGTGTAGAATGTGCTTTTACTACAAGTGACATTTCAGTCACATATTGCAGTTTCTGGAGTCCTTGAACTATTTCCAAGCAGTGAGCCTGCTGGGATTTAAGCCAGTTTGGAAATCTGTCTGTTGGGTTGATGGATTATAGTCCATGTAGTGAGCACTCAGCCTCCACAAGGTTCATGGCATCTTCACCTTTAAGTATCTAATTTATGTAGAAATGCTAGTAAATTATCCAGAAGGGCATGGTTGCTTATATCAGCAGTTATGGAGCAATTAAAAATGGTATGACTTTGAAAATCATTGGAAATGTTGGCAGATCTTCAACAATTCTTTAAAGGTTCCAGCTATTAATATTTGAGTAGAAAAAAAGACTTGTTTTTTTCTTCTTTTCCTCAAGATTTTTGTGTCAGTTCTTTAGGAATTTATGAGATTATTGGAATAAAATCCACATTGATTCTGGAAAATTATGTATCCCAGAAACATATGAAAGGACACTGAGTGTTCAATACAATATAAATATAAAAGCTTCTTCCTTTCTTCTTGTCTTATTAAGGATTTATTGCTGAGTTTGCAGAAACCTCACATCTGTACCAATAAAACAAACCCTCTCTTGGCCCTTTCAGTGACAGCAGGCCAGGCTCTGGCACCTCCATGCTGCTCACACTTTTACACTGCACTGGCCACTTGATGCTCCTGGGCTGAACTCAAACCTTTCCTCTGGGATGTGTTGTTTAAGGCATGAGTCAAAGCCACACCAAGGAGTTGCTGTGGTATGGGCAACTGAGTCCCACTGCTTGGGCCTGGCCAAGTTTAATTAGTTTAGGCCAATCTCTAGGGGTATGGCAAGGATCCAGGTTAGCACAGCATGCAGTGCATTGGATGTACAATTTGCCCTGAAAGCCTAAGTAATCCTGCTGGAGAACTGCAAATGTTGACTCTTCAGGTTAAATACCTAAATCTGTCTGAAGGTGTCTATATAAACAGCAGTGTTTCTGCAAGTGATGAACACCTAAGTCCTTTATTAAATCTACAGGAATTTGCAAATCACCTTGTAGGAGACACAGTGGGATAAAAGTAACATTTATTAATGTATAGGCTTACAAGAATCTGCTTCAGAGGAGAAAGCAAAACCTAGTTGTGCCATTTCTGTACTTAGTGTCAAGATACCACCACTCAGAGGAATGTTTGCAAACTCTAACACTCACCCCTTCTAAAACTTCCTCTCTGTCCCCTCCAAGATATCCCTGAAAGCAAGAAAACAAGGAAAGCCAAGACAACAAGGGAAAAAAATAGCTTGACTATGTTGATTTGATTGCAAATGGACGTTGTCATTGCAGTGCAATGTTAGATGTCTAATAAAAGGCAGGTGCTGTTTTGTTACCTCCCCTTTCCAAAAAGGCAGGTCAGTACTTGGATATTATAAAAAAAGAAACATTTTTGTATGGAAAGTGAGGGGTTTTTTTTACACTTATTTCATGTTTATACCATAATAGCAGTCACTGAAAACTGGACTTAACTTTTAATGTCATGCAGAAATGAGAAAACAAGCTCATATTTTACAGGAGGATGACACAGTGCATTGATTTTCTTAAACCCTGAAATTCACTGGAGTAGTGGTGCAGGTTTATTCTTAGCTTAGATCTGTTATCAAAAACTTTAATGACTAATTATTGTTTTCTTCTAAAGCCTGTCTGATTTTTACAAACAGGATTTGATCTTTAAGCTGTGAAGCATAGCTAGGAATGATTATAGAAGACCAACCTAAAGGAATTTTCTGTTATTCATGGTGACAGCAGGACAAGCCACTTCCTAAGGGCAAGGTGCTTTTATCTTAGCATGGATCTGGCTTATGACTTTACAGCAATTTGGAAAGCTACTGAGTTTTCACCTGAAAGAGCAACTTTGGGCCACAGAGCCTGGTTTCACACTTGCTGTGAGGCTGGGGAGCAGTGTGTGTGGTTTGCTCCAGCAGGTAGTGCCACCTGCTTGGACCTTGGTGCTGTATTGACTGCTACTAATTTCTGCATCTCTGTAGTAGCTCATTGCCTACTTTGAAGGAGATGCTGCCCATCACATCTCTGCAAAAGTCTTATTTTAAGACTTGAAGTTCACCAGTAAACTTATGGTGAACTTAATTGCTTTCTACTATAGAATCCTAGAATGGGCAGGTTGGAAGGGACCCTAAAGATCATCTAGTTCCAACCTCCCCTCACTGAGCAGGGATGCCAATCACTAGCCCAGGTCACCCAGGGCTGCATCCAGCCTGGCCTTGAACACTGCCAGGGATGGGGCAATTACTATGGCCAGAATACTGCAATTTTAGGCGTGACTCTGCTGCAGGATGTTGTCTTGAGACAGGATTCATTAGTAGAAGACAGAGCTTCTTGAAATAGATCCTAATTCTTGTAAATTTGATTCACACTAACAGACTAACTCTCTGTGCCAATACGTAGAAGTAGAACGAAACACTGAAAGTGCTTTCTTACAGCCAAGGTTGGGAGAAGGACCTTAATTTCAGAGAATATCATGGATTTTGGCTGCTGGCTGGCTTAGAGGTACATTAATGATGTTAAAACATTTCAGATTGTCAGCAGTGATTTGCTTAACAGAGGCTTTAGGGTCAATACTGCTTCTTTTAATTAATCTCTTTACATGTAATGCAAGGACAATTTCTAACATGGGGAGGTCATGGTTTTGATGAGAACTTTCAGCACTCACTGTCAGGGCTGCTGAGAACATGAGAATCTGGTTATTAGCAGAATGATAGTGACTACTGAAAAATTCTCTTTTATTTGTTGTAGATGTGTATGTCTGTTGCCTGCATCTCACCCTCCCCATGCAAAGGCAACCTAAACATTGCCATCTTGCTTAGAACCTGCAGCAGTTCTTCTGGTAATTGCCAGTTTATCCAGTCAGCCCATTAGCTCACTGGGAGGCTGACTCAATATAGACAAGTCTATAAATGAATGATTAATCTGAGGAGGAATAATAGCTAAGAGAGGAGTAAAGAAGCAGAGTTAGCATAGGAAATGTTCTTCCTGAATAGTTGTGTTGCTATTGTGGTCATTCCATTTTGTCCCCCATGTGTTCCCTGGCTGCTGCAGGAATGCTTTTAGTTTTGCATTTATTTCTGAGCATTTTTCAAATTATTAGATGTGTGCTGGGCTTTCCTTTTTTTAGTTCTATCTGGAAACATTCCTCAAAGACAACTAAGAACCTCCCTAGCTACCTCAGAGACTGTATATCTGATAGCTGCCTTCAGGAGTAACCCCCTGTCTTTCAGTAGCTGGAGTTTATTTTGGGAGAATTTGGAGCTATAAACCAAAATAAATATAATGATTGTATCCTAGAACAGGTT
This sequence comes from Bucco capensis, assembly GCA_013396975.1. NCBI lineage: Eukaryota > Metazoa > Chordata > Aves > Piciformes > Bucconidae > Bucco > Bucco capensis. Next base: position 433,987 of record VWZO01011422.1, on the reverse strand, counting down.
AAAGTATTGTCCAGAAGAGGCTTACTGGTTAAGTTGAATGAGCTGCCTCTTGAAATGCTTAAACCTCTGAGAACTCCCAGTCCAAAGAGAGGAAATAATAGAGAATATTACCTTCCCTGAATAATCATATATTTGAAGACTCTGTAGGTACATGAAACTATAGGTATATAACATGATTTTCAACTAAGAAAAATACAGTATGAAATGTGATGGAAGGGACAGGATGAAAATGGAAGTAGAAGGTTTAAATTTTAATCACTATCAAGTCCATTAAAGAAGTGAAAATAGTGTGATCAATTGATATAAGAGTATTTTTTCCAGAATTGTTAATGCCTTTACTATGAAGTAGCACCTTCTACTGCATCAAAAGGAATTGAATTGCATGTGCATGAAGTAATACCCATAGAAGAAGTTAGAAGAATAACCCATAATAAATCATATACCACAAGGGTATGCAGTTAATATCAAGATTAATTATGTGCTGATGTGTAAGTCATTATATCTTAGATATCCATGTTGAGGTTTAATTTTTCTCTAAACACTGATGAATTCAGAAATAGCTGTTTAACTATTTATCAGCACCCTTGAGATGCAGGCTGAAGCAAGGCAAGAAAACATAGCACTGTTTTATTGCTTTGCCTTGTATAATGGAGTAGTTAAATCTACAGTATATCATATTGAACTTAGAGTTTCTGTTTTCTGACCCAACCTTGTAAACACCTCTTTGTGTTTTGTCTTCTGAGATGTGTGGTAGAAGGCTGCTTTTCTTATTTTCAGACCCGTGATAGTCTTCTATTGCTGTGGTTACTTTGTGGCATCATTCTGATCTGATTTATTAAAACGATTAAAAAGCAGGAAAACATAGGACATGGTCTGCTATGTTGATGAAGTTTTATGAGATATTAAATATGTTGTGTCAAATATAATTTATATTCTTGAGTAATTAGCATGTGAAACACTGTAATATTTAATTCCCTTTCCTGATTAGAAGCGAGATCCACTTAGAGACAGACATTCAGGAGTTAGACTCAGCTCCCCACACTGTGCATGGAGAGGACTGGGTGCTGTAGGGAGGTGATGCAGGAGTTTGTCTACAGGGCAGGCATCCCTCCCACCAGGGGAAGGATGCTCCTGTTATAGACACCTACACTGTATCCTGGGTATTTCTCTGCAGAGCAGGTGTTTATCTTGGTAAATCATATACCAAAATATGTAGGAAGTGCCCAATCACTCATATCTGCATCCAACTGAAATCCCATGGACTAAATGGTTTCCCTGCTACAGAAAGACATCCCTTTAAACACTTTCCCAAGCTCATCTACAGTTGAGCCTATGAAGCATGTGGGGCCACAGGAAACCAGTGCCCTTTCCTGGCAGTGTGTTCCCTGTGGGTGGAGAAGAGCATCCTGGCAGAAAGGAGGCAGAAAAGCTATAGTGCAGCATCATGCATTAACTGAGAGCAGCATTTCTTAATTGGTATCAAAAGGATTTAGTAAAGAATTAAATATAGCTGTTGATTTCAGCAGCTGTCCATAATATAGTGTTAGATTGAAATTTAAATCAAGAAATCAACAATACTCCAAGGAACACTGTGCAGTTACTTAAAACATAGGCAAACAAAACCTAGCTAACTAGAATCATGTTTTTCTTTTTTGGAAGTTGCCTATGCTATTGCATGTTTCCATTAAAATATAAAAATAGCCTACATGCAGACATAGATGACACTTGCAGTTCAGAAGAAATGCACACACCATCCACCTACACCACACACCATTCCTCTGGGCTCAGAGCTTAAATGGTGCAGAGAGGGTGTTGAATGCCATCTGGGATAAGGTAAATGTCATCCCTAATGGACATGGGAAGCATTTTTCCAGAGGCTGATTCTAAGTGCAGCCCTATTATCAGGCAGGCCAAGCATCCCCACCTCTTGCTGATCTCACATCCACCCATGGCAGTGGTCTTTGTGGAATCAGACTTGGTGAAAGATGCTCAGGCAGTTTGCTGTGACTGCTACAATCATTTCAGCAGCAGCAGGGGAAAACAGGATTCTTCTTTCCTCTGCAACAAATGTTTTAATAATTGATAATGAAAGTGGTAAGCTGGAATTGTATGTGGTACCCCTTCAAGCACTGTAACAGGAGCTAGTAAAATAGGTGGAGATTACAACTACCTGTGCAGAACAGCAAATAAGTGGAACACCCGATGGTATTCTTCAAGCTAAGTTCAAAAGCTCCTGTCCTGACAAGGTGCTGAAGACAGTTGATTAGCTGTAGCTGCCTACTCCTCTTCCTTGAAATGATGCCCTTTCCTCCCCTCATGCTGCTCCCACCACAGATGTGCTGCCTGTGGGCATGGCTGCAAGACCAGCCTTGATGCTGAAGCACATGTGTTTTGTTATCTGGTCACAGCTTCAGAGACAACAGCAGTGGCATACAGGAGCAGAGCAGGGGGAGGCTGGTGTGTGCCAGGGACTGGTTTGGACTAATTCTGCTCGGTGATTTTACTTTTCAGATCAGTCTCTTCTAAGTAACTGAACCCTCTGAAGTTAACAGCATGTTTCCACAGACAGTGTCTGCTTCTAGCAGCAATAACACTTGATGTTTATAGTTAGTACCAATGATTGATATGCAGACCAAGGTCACAGATAAATCGTGCGTACCATGTTGGGAGGAGCACACCTGGAGTGGACAGGAGAGGTGACCCTAAACTGACCAAGTAGGTATTCCATTCCATATATGTCATAGTGAGTATAAAGCTGAGGAATCATGAGGGTCAAGCTCTCTTCTTCAGTGGCTAGTGTCCAAGGAGGGCTCTGGTTTGCCTTTGATCCTGATCTGTGTGTTCCTGAAGCCAGTTGCTATCTGCTGCTGAGTCAAGTCTGGGACTTCCCCAGTGCCTGCTCAGGGGATCAGTGGTGCCAGTGATGTAATTGCTATTGGGGGGTTGGGTTCAATATTGGTTTTGTACATACTTGTACATATTTTATTATTTTCATTAAAGTCGTTTTAGTTTTCAGTAGCTTAGTTTTCCATTTTCCCCATAGATCTCTGTTTCTACAGTGATTATCCCATCTCCTCATACTATGAAAAGGAAAACAATGGCAGAAAAAGTTACAAACTGATGAGGAGTTTGAAGATACAGATTAGGGGCTTAGCATCACACTACAAAGTGAGGTTAACAAATTGTCAATTCCTGGACAAAAATCTGGATCTGAGCCTTGGGTTCTCACCATGCACAGTTAGTCATTTCTACCATGGAGTGACCAACTGATGGGGAAAGGGAATAGTTCAAAGTCAGGAAATTGATCTAGTTCAAGCATGAAAAAGTCTATACAAATGAAACATTTTTCAGCCATTTCTCTCATTTGGGCTTTTCCATGTATTATTTTTTTTTCTGCAACAGATACATTTGCTGGTTTAGAAATTTGAATCCTTTATATAAGGCTTAATGTGAGAAATTAGCTGAGCTGTAATTAAGAGGTGTGCAAAGTGTGGATGGTATAGAATATAGGAGGCTTTTGGGAAGTCCATGCTTGGCATGAACTCAAGCATAGATGTTTCATGGACTCGTTTTTTGAGTGTGTCTGGGTTCACAAGTCTTGTTGTCAAACAATGGGGCAATTGTATCATGACATTTTTCATTCCCATGGGAGATAATGACTTCCTGCCTTGATGGCAAATGTTCTCATTTCTCTTGAAAAGTTACAGGACAAAGGTTAGGTACCTCCTGTAATTTCACAAAGAAATTCGCTACAAGCCTCTTTGTTGTCTTTTCCACCCATGCCAGACATTTTTTGTTCTAGAAGCTGACTGCATGGTACAGCCTGTAATACAGGCACTTGTTAGGACCTTGGCAGATTGATTATTTTACACTTCATGTCTTCAGACTATGAAAAGAATGTGCTTTGTGACTGTGTAACTTGCACTGAGAGTACCTCCTCACGTGGCATTTGCATCTGGACTCTCAGCAGTTCTGGAACTGTGTTACCAGACCCCAGGGAACAAAAAAACCCTGGGCTTATTCCCTGCAAGGGAGTATTTTTATTAATATATTTTTTTGAAGAAGCATAACAGAAGCAGACAGATTCCAGCTCTTTGTCCTATTTCCCAAAAGAGGTTTTTTTTCTCTCTCAAGAGGAGCAAAAAAGCACTGAGATCACAAAGAAATAGTGATGAAGCCATTAAACAAAATGGAAATTAAGGGAAAAATAGAAATGAGATACTGTTGATGTGAATTTTAAGAGTCCTTCACCAGGGGTTATGTAAAGGAATGAACTAAATTTTGACTTTTTTTGTTAAATTCTTGCCAAGGAAATGAAAAAAAAAACCAAAAACATTCTGAGGTTTGTAGAGCCACATTAGTTTCCTGTGAGGTTTCCTGAATATTACATGACTTTTTCATTTTACATTATAAGCAATATTTTACAAAGGCAGAATACTAGGTACAAAAACTCAGTGCTTGTCCTTTTCTGTTTCAAGACTGCAAAAAAGTGGTCACTAAGGCACAGCCTCATGGTATTTCTTGCTAACGAGGAGAAGCCATAAAACACGCAGTTATTCCTCCTCCATCCTTCTCCTACTAAAAATTAATTAAGAGCATGTCTGTTTTGCAGTCACTGTCCCAAGTCCTAGCTTTGAATCAGCTCCCTGGGATCCCAAGAGCATGTGGCTGCAAAAGGCTGAAGCTTAGCCCAGACTGACTGCCCCAGCATTCATCCAGCTTCCTGGGCAGGGAGCACTGAGATGCATGTTTCAAATACAGTGTGGCTCAAGGTGCCCTAGTGAGCTACTGGAGATACAGGGCACAGATATCCCACCAACAGCCAGCGTGCTCCCAGGAACAGTGATGGTGGTGGGTGATGGAGGTGTGCTTTCAGATCTAAGGGTCTCCTTTTTTCCCCATAAGCCCAAAGAAGCCCATGGGGGGAGGAAGAAAAAGAAAAAAACACCCAGCTTTTATTTCTGCAATTCCTCTGATTCTTTTGAACTTCTGAGTAGACATATTTGTCATGAATTATTCATTCGAGTCAGTCCCTCACCATATGGGGAGAGGATTAGCTGGAACAATGAATCTCTGCTGCAGTTCTCCACTGTTGCTTGAGCCTACCCAATGGGGTAGGGGCTGCAGCTCTTGACTTGTGAGGTGCTTCCTCAGAGGAGCCAAGGTCCTGCTCCACTCAGCTTTCAAAAGGACAGTTTGTTGCATATTTTAAAGGAGATGAAAGTTAATGGTTAAAACTGAGCTGACTTCTCATACAAAGCTAAGTAGGTGTGTGTGTAGGGAGCAAGTCTCTGCTTTCCCATGCCAAGAAATGGAAGGAAAAAACAAGAGTGTGTGTTTATATACACACACAAACATGCTTCTCTGCTGTAGCAATACTATGCAGTGAATGAAACTGTGCAAGTCTAATTGTTGTCATTTTGTTGTTTTGTTTGTTTTTCATCTTGCCTCCCTTATTTCCTTGTTCAAATGAATGTGGCAAAAATGAACGCAAATATTGTAGTACCATGGCTTGCTTGCTTGTTTGTTTTCAGTTCTCAGGTGAAGTGGTGTGCTTTGACAGTGTGTTTTATCCTGACAACTGGAACATTTGCATTTGACACTCCCTTCACTAATAGGTCAAACTGGCTGTAAGAGGGAGGGAATAAAGGGTCTTATAGCAGCCTGGTCAGATATAAAAGGCTATAGTGATATATCATCACATAATCTTAAGGTTGTTTACCAAGAGGTGAAGAATTTCTGGAGAGAGATAGAAAATCCCTTGATACCATGAGGGGACAGACAGGGCAGTGTGGGGCCTGATCCGAAATGTTGGGGGGATGCTGGAGGGGTGAAAAATGACAAGAGCAGAAGAGCTTTGGCCTCTTTTCCTAAAGGCAGCATTTGACAATGGTTGAAGATGCAACTGTCATCATTAAATAACTGATACTCTTCACATTGACAATTATCTACTCTCTATAGAGAGAGGTCTCAGTGATGAACCAGATAAAAGGCTGTTGAATACTCCAGGAGAAGGACACAGGTATTTATGTCAATGGAGTGAAAAGAAACTAATGCAGCTGATTTATCTTGAGTATCTCATATGACCTGTCTGTCCCTTCATTCTGCTGCTGCTATCTTTTGTCAGCCAGCAGAACAGCAAACGTGTGAGCTCAGATCAGTCGTGTTATATCTGTTCTTCCCTTCATTGGCACAGAACATGTCATAAAATCTTGCAGTCCTCAGCACCACCTTTCAATTCCTGAGTCTGCTGACAGCAAATGTCACTTGAGAAAAGTAGAAGGGCTACGACTGGTGATAGTTTTGGGAAACATCATGTGGAGCTGTGTCACTTTTGAGAACATGTTCTTATTGTAGTTTTGAGTGTGAGAGTCACTGTACTGCTTGATGTTCTCTTCTCTCCAAGTAAAGAAGATATCCTATGCATAGCTGTTGTTAGAGGGAGAGGAGCCCACGTTTGCAAGTCAGGTAGTGGAGAATTGAGAACCTGTAACAATGCCATGAAGTTATGGGAACTGTTTCAGTCCTCCTGAAAAATCAGGATTTTGGCTGAGATTTGCTGTCCTGCCAGATAAAATTAATGAAAAAGTGAAAACTTTGCTTCAGCTCTTTTATATAGATAGCATGTGTCAAACAGCTTCATCAGTTTTGTACCTAAATCTCTTCATGATTTAGCTACAGCTAGGTGAATGTAAGGTCTTGCCAAATGGGAAGTTTGGAGTTCACAAGCCAAACCTGCCTTTGTTTTTTCCGAGCATACAGAAGCTTGTGCAAATGAAGGTAGAGGGAGCTGACAAATGGGGTTTCTAACCAAAATGACTTTATATTGCATTATAGAAAATATTGAGCTTTGCAGGCTGGTAGGAGGGAGAGTCCTGCTTCTAATTATGATTCACCATTATCTTTCATTGTTAATAGCCTTTTTGTAATCAAAGAATGTAAAAATGAATTGCATGTTGCTGATTTTTTTGTGTGTGCATCAATGAGCAGTACAATCACAATGTAGTTTTAAATTAAATTCCTTTGTTCCTTTTGTTAATTTGAGTTTGATGGTTTTCACTGGTGCCAGAGCCTAATTTACAGCAGAGAAAATTCCCTTAAATTGATTTTTAAGAATGCACTCACAGACACTACATTAACCTTTTCATTCCCTTATGGTGTATGTCAAAGAAAAATGATGACTCTGACTCTGCTTATTGGAGAGACACATCTATAGAGTATATTAATTTGTAGAGTTCCTATCCTGCTCTGGACAGATTTTTCACCAGGTAAATGAAGTCCTGGCTTTGCTAATGCTCTTCTCTCTCTTTGAGTACCACTACCCAAAGCCTTATCTTTTGACTTCTCCCACTGCTTCATATCTGGTCACTTCTGAACTCTTTTATTAGTTATGGAAGAGTTTTATCTTGGAATTTAGATAGGGAGAGGAGAGGTATCAAGGTCCAGATCCTCAGGAGATTTTCTGTGCCTGACTCCTGGTGAAGCCACAAGGAATGAAGGATCAAACACCTCTGAGAATGTTGGCCTGGGCATGGTGCAATGTGATGTTTGCAGCAGCAGCAGAGAGGGCTAGACAGGGTACTTGGTAGGGAAGTCAATACTGCAAGGTTTTTTTCAGCATCACAGGAGTTTACAATGTCTTTAAGTCTTGCCAAGTGAGTGAAGTGGACAGGGAGATGAAGATAAGAGAACTTTTCTAGAGGTGTTTAGATGAGGACTTGATCTGAAGCTCTGCTGAGTGATGTAGGGAAATGTTGATGCCTTGCTCTCCCTGCTGGGTATTATTAAGATCTCTTAATTTCAGAAACCAAACCCTATTTCTAGAGGGAATAACAGGTTGGTGAGGTGTGGAAAATCATCTCCTTTCCTGGATACTTGTCTTTTTCCTTCCTGTCTCTGGAGCATTTTTTCATGGGATGCCATGAAACTGCCACACAGAAGTCATTGTGTCTGCTTGGGTGACTTTTCAAATTCTACATGTTTAAATCAATGCATTCTCTCCGTATTTAACCTCAGTTTCAAATACAAAAGGGATATTTCTAGCCCACACTCTCATTTTTGACGTCAGAAGTGAGTCACAAAATTAAAGAAGAATTTTGATTACAGCATAAATTTTACAGCTTGAAGCCAGTGAAAAGCAGAGAGAAAACCCAGCAGCATGAGTCAGGAGCAGAGATGCTTTTGCTGGTGGTGTTAAGATGCTAACATGAATTGTGCAGGGAGATTAAAAATGATAATGCAGTGTCTTTGCTGCTGGGTAGAAATGACCTTCATAAAATAGATCCTCAAGGAGAAAGAATTGCAATTTGTGTGTCAGTTGGTTTTGCCTTTTTTTTTTTTGAGTGGGAATGTGGATATTTCAGTTCCATTCTGTCATTCTCTTACTGGTCTCAGGATTGTATTGAATTAAGGATATTTCTTGCGAACAAAAAATGAGCTAGAGCAGTGTTCTTTCAATATAAGGAGTCATGCTCCTGTAGTGTTGTGCCACAGGTAAAACAGCTCAATATTGACATCTTGCTTTCCTGAGGAACAGTTGACTGTCTGTTGGTTCTGTTTACTATTGCCCAGGAAATTTTGCAAATGAAAATAAATGACTTTGCAAAGCTCTTTGTAATGTGCTGTGAGAACCCTAGTAAAAATAGAAATCCATTAAAACAGACCAAGCATGAGCCCTTGGAATCACTTTGCCCAACAGCAGCACTTGGTGCTGAGCTAGCCTGCTGCCATCTCACACCAAAAGCCCAAGTAGCCTTCCAGGAGCTGTAGTTCTTCAAACTGCAGCTTTTCTAAGCTAGAGCTGGACAAGTGTCAAGGGGAATTTTAACTTCATGATCATCAAATCAAGATATCCATGAAGTGGTTTCTGGTTCAGGAATATCTGACAAAAGCCCAAGCAAATCCCATTAGGAGAACTGAAATGTCTCCCAGCTCTTTTGAGGAAAGTCTTGTGGCCTGTGGACTCTGCTTGGATGGTGAGGCAGGGAGCAACACTCATGGAAAAGCAGCACAGGTTGCTGCTAGCCAGAAAGAAATAGTTAACATTATGAAAATGGAAAAGTCCTTTTGCTCCTGTGTCCTTTTCTCCTTGCATCTCCATGAGTAATGCTACAAGCTCAAGCTAATAATTTTTCCTTAAGAGTAAGAACTGCAGAACTGTGTCCCTCACCTCCCCCTGTAACTCCAGAACTCAGGAGTCAATCCTGTCTCTGACCTGGTTTACCCAACTCTTCTGGCACTGTAGGTTGTACTGAGGGTACCTTTCTCTTTCTTTGTGGTTTTTCATTTCCCCCTGCACGCATGAATCTTTGCTGTGTGTTAATGAGAGTTGTGTGTGGCAGCCCATGGGGGAGTGACCCTCCCCTAGCCTCCAGCTGCTTTAATTCACACATGAATTCATAGAATAATTACTGTATCACACAAGTGTTTGCAGGTAACCTGGCAATGTAATTTCTACTTTCTTGGCACGCAGTGCAATTTCTGCATCCTGAGTTTGGTGGACACGTCAGGAGAGTGCAAAATGAAGTTGATAAACCCTTTTCTTCCCCACTGCTATAGTCACCCTTTTTGTGTTCCTCTTCCCACTGTCTCTGCAGCAGGGCAACCTCAGAATTTGGCTGTCTTCGTGGCTCTTTCTCATCTTGTTGCCAAACAAATTATTTAGGAATTAAATTTTTTTTCACCTCATATTTTGCTTCCTGTACCATTTAGAAACAAATTATTATTTACAAACTAGGTTACAGAAAAAAAGAAATGCCTAGGAGTTAGTAAAGTATAATATTGAACAATTTCTAATGCTGTATCTCTAACCCAGGGAGATTAAACACCTCACTACTTTCCCTGATCACACATTCTTCCTTGGTGTTCAGAGTCATAAATCAAATGATACTTTACTTTTTCTGAAATAGTTTCACTAAAAATTGTAATTGACTTTTTACAAATGTAAGCAGAATGGCATTTTGTTTGAATTGGGGGAGACAACAAAGCAGAGAGGTGATTTCCCCAAGCTCTCCAATACTGCCGAGTGTTTTCCCATTTCTTGAGATGATAATTCTTCAAGAAAGAGAGCAGAGAGAGATCATCCCTGCATGCCTTGGCAATATCATGTTTTTTGCAGATGCTTTCTGCATGGGTATGAACTGTTTCAGGGCTTGTGTGTGCATTGTGGCTTGGTTTGGAGGGAGCCAGGCTGTCAGAGCATTATAATGGAAAAACTGGAGCTAAGCAAGTGCTTTGGCATACAAGGGTCCCGGGATCAGTGATATAATCTGTGGCATTTGGTCTTGCCAAGCCTTTCCACAGATCTGATGATAACACAGACTCAGGGAATAAAATTCTAAGCATCAAACCAAGTTTTACTGGTGCCATGGCAAGTATTTCACCCTAGGAGATGATTTGGTTCTCTTTAAGTGGATGAATGTGTGTGCCTACATCAAACACTGAAATAAAATCAAAGAAATGCTGTTGATTTTATGGGCTCTGTCACTATTGGGAATGGATCTTTAATTATGACTTGAATTACAGTAGCAGCTAAGGGTCCCTAGGAGGATTTGCAGTCCCACTGTGCCAGGTGCTATAAAAACATCCAGGTTACAGCAGATGGATGAGCCAAACTGATGGTGGGAAAGTGAAGATGATTAATAAGATGATGTTAAATCAAGATCATCACCATTCTTGGCTGAAAGTATCTCTAGTCACATACCTTGGGTGTCATACACAGGTATAACATCTATCTCCTTTCTCCTGGGCATCAGTCAGAAGATGGCTTTGCCCTTGGCTGGAGACACGATTAGTGCAACAGGTCCAGCTGCTGTTGGCAGCTTGAATTGTTGCCACCTAGAGAATAGTCTCCTGGCAGGATTCTAGAGTCCACATTCCCAACTTCTCATTTATTTTGGGAATTCCATGTAGTCACTTTGTCCCTAAGCACTAGGAATGATTTGGGAATGCTTTAAATGGCAATAGTGCTTATTTATAGGCTGTAAAAGGGGTAGGTGGATGTTGTGGTGTGGTTACTGTGCTTGATTACAAAAGTCATGCGAGATGCCAGTTCAAAATACAGAGATGCTAAATTAATCTTACAGTGCTGCTAGGTCTGGAAGGGATCCAAAACTGTTTCATCATAATGCTTATAAAAATGATGGGAACTTATTAAATATCCATTTCTGCAATACAGTACAGCTAGGAATCCCAGATATTACCATAGTTAGATCTTATTATGGATTTTTTTTTTAATGCAAAAGTGACATTGGGTTTCATTTGTAGCTAACACAGACTGGCCTTGCTCCACTTGAGACAATGATCTGTGTCAGGCAACACTAGCTGAGGAGCTGGTGCCTTCTGCTCTAAAACTGTGGAAGACCCATAATGTGTTGAAGCTAACAGTTAGGTGTAAGATGCAGATGGAATTCATTTTCTGCTATTGGCTTTGCAGTAGAAACATGTTAAGACTGAAAGCTCTGTCAAAGCATAAAACATGCAAGGTTTATTTTTACAAAGGACTGGCTGTTATGGATACAGCCTTTACCTCGCTCACTCTTATACTCCATTAATGCTCAACCTCAGAGCTATGTGCACTTTGCAGAAAACTGTGAGAGGAGATGGAGCCCCAGGGCCCAAAGGAGAGGCTTTAGAGCCTTCATAAAAGAGCCTCCCAGACATGCAGGGCAGGATAGGGTGTTGCATTGTGTGCAGGCTGAGAGATTTTTCTCACAGTAGACAGTAAAGATGTTAATTCTTAAATCATTGCTGCCTATTACTAAAAAGCATTTATTATCAACTGAAGTTGGAGAAAAGCATAGTTACCTTTCATCACCAAAACGAGCAGGATGTTTTCTTCCTTCTGAATCTTTCTGTTGGGGTTTTGCAGGAAAGCTCACACACATGCCATGTCTCATTTGTAAAGACAGAGCAAATTTTTATTCCTTTCACTCTCAAGTGTCACCTTTAGCATCTGAAGAACTGAGCTGACTGTAGCCTCACTCTTGGGCTCTCTGAGTCCATCTGCAAACCAATTGCTATTCAGCATCACACTTCAGCTGCAGCTCAGCTGGGGGGGGAGAGAAGAAAAGGAAAGAAATTAAAACCAAACCAGAAGTAATTCAGCTTGAATTCAGAGATGAGAAGGATGCAGTTACATGCCTATTATTTATCTGTATTACAACATTGCCCAAGTCCTTTAGTGACTGAGGTTTCCACTGTGCCAGGCAGGGTACCAAAAATGATTCCTGTCCATGAAGAACCTCTGTCCTAAATTTAAGGTAGGAGAGCAAGAGAGACTCCAGACAGTGGTAGTGGGAGTGTGATGAGACAGTACAGCAGTATCGATCAGCAGGATAACCACAGCTCTCAGCAAACCTCCTGCTGTAACCACTGCAATGCACCTAGTTTACTGATGTTGTCATTGCTATTAATATTTCTTTTTTTTGCAGCACAAGGTTAATAATCTAGCTGTATGGGTAAGCCACTCTGTCTCATGTGTTGAGCAGTTTATAATCTGCAGCAGTTTTGTACTATAAAGAACTAATTAAGAATCAACTGCAGTCATAGAATTGTTTAGGTTGGCAAAGACCTTTAAGATCACTAACCTAGCACTGTCAAGCCCATGAATAAACCATGTCACAACGGCAAGATTATTTCTGTATCATAGGTGTTTTTCCCAGGGACAACAGTGTTCCTGCAGCTTAATTCCTCAGCAAAGTTTTTGTTCTGGGCCCTGTTCTGAACCTGATGAGCTACTTGTGCCAGCATCATTTCACTCACTGTTATGTCAGCAGGGAAAAATAGCCTGAGGTGATGTTCCTTGATTAACTGTGTATTGACAAGCTTGCTATAGAAGATTTTTTTTTCATTTACTGTGTTTATCACTGTAGTATTTCAGATTATTTAGTGAAAATCTAGAAACAAATCAAAAAAGCAAGCAGCAGAGATTTCCAGAATGACAGGTGTGGAAACCATACAAAACTACTGCTATACAGCCTATCCTGCCATCTCTGAAGCCCATTAAGCATCTTGCACCTGCTTTTGTTTCATACCTTGGATTTCTTTGTTTGTCTTCTTTTTCTTTCTAATTTCCACTGGCATAACTCAGAGCAGAGCTCAGTCTCCTGTCTGCAGCCATGGCTCAGTGTCACCCACTTCAAGGGCCCTCCTATACAGCACAAGTCTCTGGAATATGTATATAACACAGCTAGGTTTTGGTTTTATTGCACAAAAGTGGCAATTCCATGTTGAAAGAGACTAAGAGGCCCACCATGACCATCTTGATATTGATACTTCAGAGATTTTTGCTCCCAGGATATATAATTTTTATTAAATAATACCAGTACTTTCCAAGTGATTTCTATATTGTCTCTTTCATTTAGTAATATAGGTATTAAGGAAGTTGTGCTTGATGAATTTTTGTTTTAAGAAGCTCTTATATTATTGTAATATGGCCACTGTGCTGGCAGACTTTTGGCAGGTTTCAAGTAAACATGCCAGAAATCATTTTGTTGACAGCATCTTGGATTGGAGCACATCCAGCCTTCATCCATAACATGTCAAGACAGTGATTCTTTCACAAGCAGGAAAAGATGTCATCACAGATCTGTATTTTAGAGTCTTAAAATACTGGAGATGTCTGGATTTATGGCTTCAAAGTCATCTTCCCAGGTGGATAATGTTATCTTTCAATCACAAATGAAGATGAAAGTGATAGCATTTACAGTTTTTAATATGCAGCATCAATGAAGTGTGCTCGTGTTAAAACCTGTGGTAACATCTGTTTTATTTTCCTAATCCAAAAAACAGTTAGGGTTTTATTGAAGAAAATAGAAAAGAGTGGGTAAAAAAAAAAAAAGAACAAACCAGCAAAGGGAACAAAGAGCTAAAGCAAGCTGAAGGGCTTTAGCTTGCTTGCAGGCAGTGTGGTAGTTCTTTATGTGAAGCTGAGAGCAGGTGACTCCTACTGATGAGTGACTGTTTTAATGTTCCCTTTTATGCTGTTTTCAGTAGAATCATTTAATCAGAGCATGCTTGGTTTATTTCCCTTTGTGCAATATGCTCAGATTTTAGCATTAAACCCAAAGTGGTATCTTTATGATGAAGAGCCAAGGTTCACAAAGGGTATCTGCTTGCTGTTTGGTTCAGCTCCCTGTTCACACCTGCATGCTGGGCTCTTTCCAGAATGGGCAAATTACAGCTTTGTGCTGTGTGTTGGTAACAAACCCTTTGAGGTGCCACTTTAACAACTTTATTTATGTACTTGAATCTCTACCTGCCTAGGGCTTAATTAAACACCTCCCTGGCTTTGGTCTCAAACCCAGAGGCTTTCCCAAGCAGTGTGAGTAGGCAGCTGATATCCACTTGTAGGAAGTCCTGTTGAAGGGTGGGAGTTTACTGCCAAGGACACGTGGGGTATCATGGACCAGCAGTGAGCCTATCATCTCCTGAAAGTGAAAACTGGTCCCAGAGACAGGGCAACATCTCTGGAATTAACAGAAATACATCTAGCAAAGATCTGAGGCTGTAGTGCTGCTGTATATAAAGTATGATGTGTGCAGCACTTTTACTGTGACTCCATCAAAAGAGACTTCGAATAACTGGGAAGAACAAAAAAGCTGCTTTCCAAATCTGTGCTGAATAAAGATTACCCTTCTTTGAAATGTCATTTCTCTCTTCTTTTTGTCAGGAGAGATTTCCTGATGGACTTTGGAAAATGAAGTGAAAAATTTCCTTTCTGCTTCCTTGTGGTGTATTAAACCTGAAAGTTTTGTTTACGAATAGTTCTCTTGATACCCTAGAAATTCTTAGTCATCTTTATTGTGATTTTGCTCAGATATTGATTGGGTGACTGAAGAATTAAACTGATGGAATTATGATGTGATAATGGATTCAGTGGAAGTATTGCTATCCTGAAAGCTTAAACACGTGTGTGGATTTCTGTCATCCTGGGACCCATGGATGGAGAAACCTCACTTAATGCAAGATTTTATTGAGCTTTTGAACTACAGCTGGGATTGTAGATCTAATTCAAGTCCTTGAACTATTTTTTTCCATTTTAATCCATCTGATCATTCAATGGGGAGAGTGGTCTTAGATTGTTCTCAGGGATGTGACTGTTTCCGTCAGTCCTGTAGTGTCTCACCTCTGTCCTTTGCCACTGTTAAGGCTTGGCTGGCTTTCTCACTACTTCTCTCCAGTTCTCCTGTCATGTCTCTAGGTCCCACTGTGCCCTACTGTGAAAAGAAGAATATTTCTGCCACTTACTTAGAAGCCCTGGATTCTTTCTTTGCTTTATTTCTCAATTTGTGTGTGACCCCAGGAATGTCACAGGCTCTCTTCTGAGCCTATTTGCATCACCTGAAAAATGAGAACTGGAACGGTTTCCTAAAAAGAGGTGTTAGATGAGTAAATTGATTAACATGTATATTCATACTTAGAATGAAGATGCTATAAAAATGCAAGTATTTATATTCTTTCTGTTTGCTTGTTGGCAAAGTTGCATCTCTCAGGGCTCCTGTCCTACTTTTCAGATTTTTTTCCAGTAAGAATAATAAACTATAAATTAGTTCCAATTGTTTTTCAAATAGAAAGCCAAGTGCAAATGAGGGGAAGGCAATGAGAGGAAGAGGTGCTAACCTCTATCCTTCTTTATCACAAGGAAAAGAACCATTGTGTCCTTTCTAGAACTGGAATAATGAAATACAGATGCTACCTTGGAGGTTTAGTGCCTCAAACCTGGCTTTCCATTGCAGATTTATAGCCTTTGTAGCGGATGGATCCCCAAACAGGAAGAGTCTCAACATTCTCTTTTTCTGTAAAATGGATTCTTGATGTGGAAAAAGCTGAAAAATATTTTCCAGCATTTTCTGAAATCAGAACTGTGAGATTTGTCTGAGCTGTGTGTTCAGGTCATGTTGCTGTGTATAAGCACTTGTTAGAGTAAGTGAAACAAACTGAATTACTGAAGAACTTAGTCTCTATAAAGCTTTTTGTTTTCCTGAAACATTAAAAAAAAAAAAAAGGCTTTTTAAAGGAAGTCCCTGTCTTAGACATACCATCCCTTATAGTATAGAAAAAATAAGCAAAAATTCTAAACTGCTGAGGCTGAAAAGAAGGAGCATTCAGCATTGTTCAGGCTGTGAGGCCAAATCACTTGAGTGAATTCAGTCTTCCAGGAAAGTGAAGTGCACTGATATTTCATACAGTTCCTGGGGATGCTTCCATGAGTGCATCAAATCACATTTTGTGCACAGTCTAAGGGGAATACAACAGGAAGCATGAAAAGGATTAAGTGCAATAAATATTTAAGATGTTGTGAATGCAAACACAGCACTTCATAACTACCTGAGCCTCGAGAGCAGGGGTTCTGTGTACATCATACAACATATGGTACAGCCACAGTGAAGTCAAAGCTAATCAGGAAATAGTAATGGAGCTTTTATTCTGAAGTTTTAAGGATGTGATTAAATTTTATGTGTATCCTAGGCCTGAGTCCTGTCTTTGTATCCTTACACCTACCAACCTAGAAATGTGTGCAAAGTGGCCTGAGGAGATGTGATGTTTTCTGGGAAGGCAGAAAAGTTCATCATGGGGATATCCTTATTGATTTCTACCTTCATATGCACCCCTGTGAATTATTTATTTTCCTGTATTCTTCTCTGGCATCTTATTAGAAAAGTCTCTGTAAAATTACTGTAAAGCAGTCTATTCCCAGCCTTAATGAAGGTTGGTAGGAAATTGGCTTTGGATAAGTGAGTCTGGATGAGTGCTGGTGCAAGTGGCTTGTATGGCAGGAGGCAGTGGGAACTCTGGGTTCCACTACCGAGCATCCTGTGGGTGCATTGCATTTATTCACTGTGTGATCTGACTTGGAATGAATTCAGTTAATACCACAAGGTATTATAATGGCATGAATTGTATTTGGCTTACAGGCTTCACCCGCTGTGGTTGCAGGGTGCATAGTGTGGTTCTGTGGAAACGGGTTGCTGTTTGGATTCTGCTGTTGGTTTCCTTGCCTGAGTGCCTTTTCTAAATGTTTGCTTTCCTTTGATGTTTCTAGGAGCTGGTGGGGAGTAATCCTCCACAAAGAAACTGGAAAGGAATTGCAATTGCCTTACTTGTTATTCTCGTTATCTGCTCCCTGATTGTCACCTCTGTTATACTCCTGACACCAGGTATTTATAACCTTTAACTCACTCCCATTCTTCTGTCATTTTACACTTCCAAGAGTAAAGAGATTGCTAACTGACTGCAAAGTCAATATCAAAGGACTCATCCTTCCTGTTCCTTATCTTGATGTGAGGCTGAGTTCAAGGCCATTCTTGGGTAGATTGTTTGAGAGCTTTATATTTCTATTCAAAGATTAGGACTGCTGAGCTCCGAAGGTAGAAGCTTGAAGCTTGGTTGCCTAAAGGAGACGGGGAGTGTCATTTTAGGTGTTCCAGGGTAGGAGAGACACCCTACATAGGGCATTCAGTTAGGACACAGGACTTGCTGAAGTTCTTGCTCAGGTGGAGCACCAGCCTCCAGTTGAGTGTTGTATCCTAGACCATCTAAAATGGCATTAGATGCCCATGCTTGAGTGCCTAAATCCTATCCCATTCATCTGGACTGATTTTTAGATCAAACCATAATGTTTCAGCTTTACAAAGCAATTTCAGCTGTCTATGTGCCAGAGAACATGTAACCACAGCAAATAATGATTAGCTGCCCAAGAAGAGATTCTTTAAGCTAATCACCTTAACAAGTTTCAGCAAAGTTCTGTGCATGTAACCTCTGTAAATTTACTTCTCCTGCAGTAGCTGCTGAAACTGTAGGCTTGAATTTTAATCTGGCATCATTATGATTATTGATTATTACATATTTATATAGCCCTGTAAATTTCAATGCCTCCTTCCAGAGCTGAAATAATGTGCTTTCACAGCTCTGAAAAGATTGTGATCTGAATAGGAAAAGACAAACAACTGAGAGCCAAGACTAGGGAAGATAATGGTCAGAAAGACTGAGGAGCTACAAAACACAGGAGAAGGCACAAGCTCCCCTACATAAGGACATAGAAGGGAAGGGGCTCCTTCTCAGATAAGTACATGTGAGTGATTTGATTGAAGGGAATAGCAGGATAGAGTGCACAGAGCTGAGGAGGGGAATGGAGGCAAGAGAGAAATGAAACCATAGGAAATGGAAGAGAATAGGACAGTGAAGTAGAAAAACAAGGTGGAGGTTGTGGGGCAGAAATTTCTAGCTTGTAGTATGTGAACTGACATGCAGTTCAGCAGATCTGGGCCATCCTCCCTGCCATGATTCTTATCCCCTAGTTTGCTGTGTGGTAGACTGCAGATAGTGATAGTGTAGGAATACAAGACTGCACTGAGTTCATTGGAACATGAGTGAAAGGGTCACTACATTATCCTTTTGGTTATTTATTGTCATGCCATGTTCAGTTTATTTCATGCTATCATTGATTTTTCAATGTAAATATAAGTAGCACATGATCATGCCAGAGTAATCAAGTAATTTAATTAAGATTAAACTTAAGGATATTTTTTCCAATTTATTTTGCTAGGGCTCAGATATAACAACTTTGGACAGTGCTTTTCATCTCTAGGATGTTTTGGGACAAAGTCTGTGAACTGTGCTCACATCAGGCACCACTAATTTGCAGTGAAAAATATCATCCCTTATCCATTAGGTATGGATATGTAACCTTCTATTTTACAGAGATGCAGTCCCAGGCATTTCAAAAGTGCACACTGGAGCCTGGATTCCTAAACCCATACCTTCAAGCAGCCATCAGTAGCTCACACTGCATAGATGAGAGTGCCACTTCCATCAAAGTGCAGGATTCCATATAGATGGATAATAGAGAGAAGCACAAACATGCTTGTGCAGTCTTAAATACAGTTGATGTCACAAGTCTTTCCCTTTACAGGACCACCTGTAATAATGATTTCTCAATAAGGATGGTCAGAATAATACTTGGTGAAGTGATAGCAGCTCTAGTTTCAGTTTTGTGCTCAATTGACCTTGTTTAGCACTTCTCCTGTACCCTACTCCCACTTCTCCATAGAGAAAATCACACATAAAATCCCCTAGTGACTATTGTGACTGCAGATACTGCAGTGCTGTTGTTCAGGTAAGTGCCTAGACAGAAAACATGTATGGAGCATTGAGATCCTGTAGTTGATGTTCTCTAATTTAGGAAGACACAAGTAAATGCAGCTTATTATGGTGACTTTCTATTTTACATAATATGAAGTGGGAATGTGAAATACCCACATTCACTTACAGAATTGACAAGTGTGTTTGTGTTTGTATATGCCTACACAATTACATTCTCTGTTTGGAATACATGTGCACACACGTGTGTCCATGTGAATCACACAGCTGTTGGTATGAACTTAGCAACAACTCCTAATGGCATTGTTGAGAGAGTCTCTCTGCTTAAAACCTAGGACTATGCAAAATCATCTTTTATGTTTAAGTTCCCATTCATGCTTTCTGAGATTTCTAATTACTTGACTTGCTGGTAAACTGGGTTTGGGTTCCCTTTTCTCCTCTTGCTGTTTCAGAACTGTGTCCTACATACAAATACAAAAGCTCTGAGCTCAGTGTTACTTTTCTTTTTATTATGGATCCAGACTGCTTTGTGGTGAGACTCTGCCAAGGGTAAAATCAGATAGCTTAGGCCACTGCTGTGGCTTGGCTGCAGCCAAGTTCAGTCTTCTCTTGGGCCACTGACCCCTGAAGATTGTTGGGACAACAGCTGTGGCACAAGCTAACAGGAGGTTCATTTCACAGCCATCTCCCACCAGCCAGGGCTAAGTGAGATGTGGAGACTCACTTGACAAAAGTAGCAAGTACTGCATTATTAATTCTGACTGGGGATAGCACTTCCCAATAAGGTAGGAGTAGGGAAGATGGAGGAGTCTGTCCAAAAGGAGATGCAGACTCTGCATTTTCTTGCTATAAAATAGTTCACTGGAAGAAGAAATGTTTACCCTTTGGTAGCCAAACTGAAAAATAAGTGATGGATTTTTGAACAAGAGTCCAGGAAGGGGCAGGAAAGTAACAGAGGAAGGAAATGAAGCACTTTTGAGGATGTTCATGGGGAGCTGCTGCCAAGTGTGAGAGTGACATCAGAAAAAACACCACCCCAACCTAACAAAACAAACAAAAAACCTCTCTTCACTGGAAATTTCTCAAGTGAGTGATACAGTTTGGCATGGGCAGAGAACAATGCTTGAGAATACTTCAAATATTTTTGAAGTCTTCCTTCTGATGGCTGTGTTGGAATCCAGCCTGACATGCCATACTAGTACAAATAAACTATTACCTTTTACTTCTAAATTCTTTACTTTTTTTCTGTGTGTCTTGGCCCTCTCACTGTCTGGGAAGCCTCTCTTCTCTATGTACTTTGTTGTTGGTTTGAAGGCCTCTTCTGCAGTGCAGTACTGAGCCATGCAATGCAGAAATGCTGTAAACCTAGTGCAAAATATGATGCAGTACCTAGAGAGAGTAATTTGGGGCATAGATGGGATGGAGTGTAGCATGCAGTCTGTAGTCTGTGTTTAAGACAAAGACAAGTGGTTAACTGACAATGGAAGGGGGCTTAAAGTGTGACAGAAAGCATAATGTGGACCATTTCTGAGTGAGATATGCCATGGCACTATTCACAGTTGCTGTACTTTAGGGTACATTTCAGAGTTGAAGTAATGGCAGTTTGTTTCCAAATGTTTTACAGTTGAAGATAACAGTTTGTCTCAGAAGAAGAAGATAACAGTGGAAGATCTCTTCAGTGATGATTTCAAAATTCATGATCCAGAAGCTAAATGGATAACTGGTGAGTAAGGCATGAATATGCCACAGTGTCTTTGCTTTACTTCCTTGCTCTCTGGCTGTCTCTTTTATTTCCTTCTTTGTTCTTCCTGTTTGTTATTTTGCTACTGAAATTACAGATTAAAGGAGTGGTTGGAGTTGGAAGAGACCTCAAGAGATCATCTTGTCCAACTCCATGCTCTAGCAAGGGCAGCTAGAGCTGATTGTCCAGAACCATGGCCAAAAATTCAGTCTTCAAATTCCTGTTCCTGCTTTCCTCCTGATAAATATGCAGGCATCACTGCTCTGGCATCCCTTTGTTTGTTTTGTTTTTTATTTAGGACTGTCCACAGGGCTTATAGGTAGGCATTAAAAACTACAACCTTTGCTCCCAAGAGCTTCTAGCATTCATTAAATGAAGTAGAGCATGGTTGGAAGAAGTGGTTGGAGTGCTATCATTTGCTATTTTACCATAAACAATACCTCAGCTTTATATTCCCTCTTTGAACCTTTTTTTCCAGCAGAGAAGTGAAGCATTGCTAAGCAACAGGCCAACAGTGGTCCAGCAGCAGCTGGGCTGGTGCTTGCACATAAGCCACGTGCTCTTTTTATCCTCTGCTGCCTTACATTTTCCACTCAGAGGAAAATCAAATAATACTTGAATTGATGCATTGTCATGGTTTAACTGCAGTTGGCAGCTCAGCCTCACCCAGCTGCTGGATCACTCCCCCCTGGTGGGATGGGGGAGAGCATCAGGCAAGTACGAGTGAGAAAACTCATGGATTGAGTTAAAGACACTTTAATAGGTACAGCAAAAGCTCTGCATGCATGCAAAGCAAAACAAGGAATTCATTTATCCCTTTCCATCAGCAGGCAGCTGTTCAGCCATCTCCAGGAGAGCAGGGCTCCATCACATATAATGGTTACTTGGGAAGAAAAATGCTGTCACTTCAGCTACTCCTCCTCTTCCTCCTACTCCCCTGGATTTATGTATTGAGCATGATATCATATGGTATGGGACATCCCTTTGGGACAGTTAGGGTCAGCTGTCCCAGTCATGTCCCCTCCTAGATCCTTGCCTCATCTCCTTTGATGGCAGAGCAGTGTGAGGAGCAGAAAAGGTCTTGATTCTGCAGGAGCACTGCTTAGCAATAACAAAATCATCCCTGTGTTATCAGCACTTCTCAGCACAAATCCAAAGCACAACCCCATACTAGCTGCTGTGAAGGAATTTAACTCTGCCCTAGCCAAAACCACCTCATGTATTTACTGGAGTAGAGCTGTTTTGGGAGATGTAGATTCCAGCTTTCACTGGAAATTGCTGCAGTCTAAATAAGCTTTACTGAAAATAAACTGATTTGTAGTATGCTCCTCATGTAGGTTCCAGTCCAACTCCTATTATCATTATTAGTTATAACTCCTACTATAGTTATTAGTTTTTTCTATTGAATTTAATGGAGAACTGGATCAAATCCTACCTTCTCTTTGGCTTTCCTTGTTTGTTATGCCCATTAAGAACAATTTTTATATCTGTAATGAAAAGAGAGTGCCTCAGCACAACTGATTGGAAAAGAGCAAATATAATTNTAGGAAAAAGGCTGGACTCGATGATCTTCAAGGTCTCTTCCAGCTGTAACTGTTCTGTGATTTTGTGTCTCCAGCTTCTCCCACCTTTCAACTCCAGGGGAAACCAATTGCAGCCAAATGCACCTTCACCAACACCTGCCAGTGGCCACAAGCTCTTTGAGAGGTTGCATAATCTGGGGGAACAATGTTCCCTATAACCACTCTTTGGGAATAACAGTAATGGAAATAGTAGCTGCATTGCAGTTCAGAGTTTGTCCAGCAATAGCAACCCTTTTTTTTTTTAGCACTGATATCTCAAATGAACAAAGAGTTGTTTCATTGAGACATTCACTGCTATTTTTTTTTTTATTTGCTAGAGCACAAAGGAACTTTTGGAGGGAGAGTGTGTGAAGTATTTCCATGTAGTATAACAATCCCCCCTTTTATGAGTATTGCTTTTCATGCATGTAAGGCATATTTTCTGTAAAACCTGCAGCCTTTTGTGAAAGAAACAGCCCTTCCCATGCTTTCCCAGTTAGATCCATGTACTGATTGATGCCTTATACGCTTTGATTAAGACTCCAGTCATGTTTTAAACTCCACCTCCCTACTCTCACTGACTCCAGCACAACTTAACATCAGTCTTGCTGGTCTGAAATTACTAAAATATTGTTTCTGTAAAAGACAAAGCAGAGAGCAGTGTTGTGTAAACATATATGGATATTTTAGAAGGACTTGTTGTGTTGCTGTGCTGTGTTGTGTATCAGTACCACTGATACTGGTTTTAATGTCTCAAGACATTTGATGAAACCAATAGACACTCTATAGATTTACCCAAGGATGACTTCACATTTAAGGACAAGGTGGTAATCTGCAATATCATTCATCCAAGGACACAAAGCTATTTTACAATATTAATTATTTTTCTGTATTTTAATTGAGTTTTACAGCTTTCCCTAGTTGGTTAAGTGGTGAAATCTTAAGGTCCCTGATAAGCAAGATGAAAGACCAGCAGTCCCTTTTCCAACCATACATTCCTATTGGACTCTTATTCTCAGCTTTTAAAATGCAAATAAGACTCTGAAAATGTCTGAGCCAAACTAATAAAACTTAGAATAACAAGAGTGCCAGAATGCCATAGCAGAGGAATTGCATGTCAGCTCACAAAATGAGTTAATGTTTTGTGGGGAATCCACACAATTGTTAAAATATGGCTGTTGTCTATCATTCTTCCCCTTCTCCTCCTGTTAATTATATAGCAAAATGTCACAGTCATTCAGAGATCTTCAAAAGTCAATCCTCTTGTCTCTTCATAGCTCTCTTTCCTTCCTTTCCCTCTTCATTATTGCAGAAGATCAAGAATGTTTCATGTTCAGGAGTATTTGAATCCAAGATGTGTTCTTCCCAGGAAGGGAGGGGCTGGTTCAAACCTTCTGAAGGAGCAAGGTCTTTCCTTTGACTTGAGTGAGTCTGAGAGCAAATGTTAAAATAAAAACAAACAAACAAAAATACCAAACTCTTTATTTCCAGTCAGGGTGGCATTTAAAAATATGCTGAAAGCTCACTAAAGTTGATGGGATGAGCTGATGTTCAAGCATTTTCTTGATTTGCAGTGAGCATGTGGAAAAATAATGTGTTTCTGATCAATAGCTCTGTCATTCCATTGATTTCAAGGGGACTAGGGAAAAATGAAAAAATAAAAATATAGAATAAAGGAACCAGTCTACAAGCTATCAAAACTACACTTCCAGTGCAAAGACTACATGCTTTCTCTAAGCTTTCAATTGCAACTTGTAGCTGGTTTGTGAATATGTTTCCATCTTTTTTCTTTGGAATTGCAATTAATTTTACTTCAGTGAGAAATGTGCCAAAGATGGAACTTTGAATGTCTTAGAATTTCTGTAATGCCACCAGTAATTTCCAATTCCAGTTTTCATTTCTATCCAGTGTTTAGGGAGAGGAAAGAATGTTTTGATTAATCATCTGCTGCTTTCAGTGTCTTCTACTGGCCCAGCCATTGGTGTTGACTCAGTTAAGAACACTCCAGGGGGAAGAAATGCATTCATAGACCAGAACTGACTGCTTCAAAGTTTGTTCCTAGTTCCACTTCCAGGCACTGCTCTTACTTACATTGGCTTTGTAGTAGAAGCACTGGATTTATTGTGAAGGTTTCAGTCCTCAGGTCAACCTAGTATATCCAGTAGAGTATAGTATAGGTCATAGTGTGGAGCACATAGTGTGGAGTACAGAAAATCTGTGGTTGTGCTGGAGTTTAAATGGCATCCCCCTGCCCTACAGTCCAAGTGCAAAGAATTTTAACTTAGCAACCCTTCCAACCCATCCCTCCTGTGCCTCCTCCTGTGCTCTTCTG
Organism: Bucco capensis; assembly: GCA_013396975.1. NCBI lineage: Eukaryota > Metazoa > Chordata > Aves > Piciformes > Bucconidae > Bucco > Bucco capensis. The sequence goes on along the minus strand of VWZO01011422.1, from coordinate 409,251 downwards.
CACATCACTCAGTGCATCACATCCTGCACCATTCTATTACCATCCTCTATTGTGTATTTTCCTGTACTGTACAGCTATAATTATGTTGTCCATATGCTAAGCATGCATATGAGCTCTAATTAGCAGCTCATTTAATAGTGTGTATCTTAAATGTTGTATTTGGACATTTGTTTGTTTGCATCTACTCCTCCACACAGCATCAGGAGTGTCCCGTGCTGGCCTTGCGTTAGCCCTCTTGCAGATGACAGATGGGCCACTCGTTAGTCTAGTCTCTAACTGCTTAGCAGTTCTGCTCTCAAGCCTCACAGTACTTTGTAATTAAGCTCCACAATTACTAGACTTTTCCTGCAATTCCTCTCACACAGTCAGCTGGAAAGCTCACTGGGATGCTGCAGTGTTCCCATAACAGTGGACAAAAACCAAGATAAAAAGGTTGCTGGCATTTCATACTGAAAAGCAGTTCAGTCATCTGATTTGTCCAGAAAAACATAATTTGTAGTCATTACCTGGTCTGAGAAAGTGGTCAGGTTATGAGTGACCTATGGAGCTGCATCAGCTGTCAATCTGACTTTCCATTTGGGTTCCCTGTCCCTTCAACATGAGCCAGCAATGTGCACTTAGCCCAGAAAGCCATCACATGCATCAGAGCAGCATGGCCAGTACGTTGAGGGAGGTGATTCTTCTGCTCTGCTCCAAACCCCATCTACAGGACTGTGTTCAGCTCGGGAGCCCTCAGTGTAAGAAAGACATGGACCTGCTTGAGCAGGTCTCAAAAATCCTCCTGAAAAATGCACTGATAACTAATGGCTAAAAATAATAGAGTAATTCTCTTATATTTAATACTGAAGCACATATATATTTTGCATGTTTTACTAATAACATTGTAGAATCTCTAGGCTCTTTTAAAGTCTAATATTGAATTTAATGGCGTAGAACTAATAAGTTTTATTTACCATGCTGAAAAAATCATCTCATAGTAACTGAGGTAATTTATTTCAGTTTACCTTTAGTAGTAATGCTCAGATCAACAATACTTGGACAGCCTCAATGCTCCCAGGTCTATTTTGTGCAGTGTAAATCCATTGCACTGCATTGATAAAAGCATTGATGCATTTCAAATGATGCAGATGCATGTGGAGGACATGAATTATTTATAGTTTGCTTTGCATAGATATTAGGAACTTTGTAAGTGCTAATATTTTTCATTGTGAAAAAAGCTTGCATTAAGGTGCTGCCTTGACAGCTCTTCAGACTAAAATTGCCCTGCTAGAGAGCTGCAACATGGTTAGCCTGGAGCATAGGCTTTGCTGGGCTGCTCATCTTCTGCAATCATACAAATTGTAAGGCAGCAGGAGCCTTTCCCTTGGCAAGGTTGGACTGTGGGCATGAAAGAAAACCTCCTCTTTCTGTTTGTTGTTGGAGGAGCAAAGTGGTCCTTCTTGGGCAGTGCAGTTTGCATTCTTCTGTGTATTTGGGGTCTGTGTTAGGAAGGAGCTACACCTCCATGCAGATGCCCTGGAACCCAGGTGGTGCCAGGTGAGGGTCACACACTTGCCTCAGTGCCTGTCATATATTAAATGAATGTAAGCTAGAAACTATGCAAAGGTGGTTTTGTTAGCATGAGTCTGGTGAAGGCATAAAGGTAAAGACACAACACTGAAGGTAAATGCTGTGTGGACTAAAGGAAAATAGAAGGGAAGGGTTGAAGGAGGACTTTCTGGTCTGGCATTGTATGGAAGTGTGTGCTAGTGCTGCTTGTACATCCTCACATGGAGTTTTTGGTGGGGATGGCCTTTGGAAACCCTCTGTTGTGATTCATGAAGATATGGATGTTAGTTAAACAAGCACACAGTGAACTCTTTTAGGTAGTGTTGGGGTCAGTGAAAATATTCATGTGCTTTAGAAGTGGTTGATTACTATTCTTAATCTAAATGCCTTCATGAAGTGACACCCTATATTTCCAAAGCAGAGTAGATAAGGGCTTGTGCACTGTCAGGACTCCTGCATTGAGAAAGACAAGAGGAAGATGTTAAACCATTGCAATAATAATTTTTACTTTACACCCCATCCTGGATTGTCATCTTCAGAGATTTCTGCATATCAGTACTGTGAGAGCACTGAGGAGAAGCTGTCCTGCTCCTACTGCTGAATTTCAGTTTTGACAGTAACCTAGTCAACTAAAGACAGGAAACCTGGGAATTAATGGCTTTTTAACCTACTGTAGCAGGCCACCGAGGAAAGCATTTCTGCCATGTAGCTGTTTTGTTCATTACTGCTAGAGAGAATGAAATGAGAAATCAGTTTGGCTCCTTTAAAAATTAATACAGTCTGCAGGAACAAGCTGGGGAGGAGCTTTGTACCTTGGCTTGAGCATTGCCTCAGTGCCCAGCATCTCTCCAGAGCCTGGGTGCTGGTGAAGCATGTGTGCTGCTGGTAGACTGAGAAAATCATCCTTGGGCATCTATGTAATAATTTCTGAATTTAGAGAAAGATACTGGAGAAAGTTCTGTTTGTGAAAAATATTGCACCCTAGAAAAACAGAAGTAATGTTGTAATGGTCAAATAGGGGGATTGGTTTGTGGGGTTTTTGAGTACTTTAATGTTACCTGGGAGAAATGATATGAAAGGGAACAAGTGATGAGGAGAGCATTGACAGCAGGATGCTGCACAGGGTGGGCAGAGGCTCTAGGGTCACTTAGGGGAGAAGCCCAAGCAAGCAGCAGAATCCTGGGGATGTACAAGGAGGAGCAGAATCTGGTGTTGTGTAAAAGGTGAAAATGAGCCTGGAAGTCAGTACTTGGAAGTTGCTGGGGAAATGGCTTAATGGCCTAAGACAAAGAGCTGGAAAACACATTCAACAGCTAGGGTGATGCCAATGGGAACAATTAGCAAACCAAAGATGGCTGGAAGAGGCAGGAGATGCCCTTGCTCTTCACTTCTTCTTGGGTTCTACTGGTACCTACTACCCATAACTGCTCAATTCTGTTCCTACAGATTTTTTAAAACAAAACAAGAAAAGCAGTTTTCCCCCAGCAGGCAATGTGATGGTCACACTCTCATATTGAACTAGCAAGTTGATTTCCTAGACTCTCTGTAGCCATTAACAAACACAGATTCACCATTTACCTCCAGCTTGGCTTTACTACAACTAGTGCTTTTCTCTCAAAGTAACTCAGAAGTGAGGCAGTGCCTCCTGCTGTGACCATGTCCTCTAGCAAGGAGCAGCTTTGGGGAGTAATTTGAAGCTATAACAGGTGTGTAAAAACTTAGGACCATTTGGCCTTCTTGGTGCGTTTTATTTGTTTGTAGTTTTGAAGTCAAAATCCATGGGAATTAAGTAGAAGCTGCCCTCTTTGCTCCTCCCCAGTGTCACGCTTTATGTCACACTAAGGTGCACAGCAGTGTGTCTGTGCTCTCTATTGCTGGTGGCAATTGCAAAGCTGTTTAATTCAGTGCTGGGTCCTGCCAGGCAGGCAGGCATACTGCAGCTGCACCCTGCCCTCAGCAGGGAGCCTTTTGATTAAAAAAAAAAAGGGGGGAGAACAGCAGGAATGGAAAGGGAGAGGAACCAGCATGCTGCCACAGGGAGTGGCTGCATCCACAGGGGACTTTTGAAGATGCAGCTCACATCAGTGGTGTTTCTGCTGCTGGAGGAAAAGAAACACACGTGGCAGTTCTGGCTATGTGCTTAATGGTTTGAATCCAGTTGAAAAAGGATTGGGGTTTTTTTCATCTGATTCAAAGTGGTTTGAAAACAAAAACTGCTCTCTGACCCAAAGGAAAGGCACTGGTTTTACAGGGATTTAACAGGGAAAGGGATTAGATGTTTTCTCAGGTGAATAGCTAGAGGTACAGTGTGACACTGATAGACAGATGTGCTTCCCCAGTTGCAAATCTGGTTCCCTGCTGTCCCAGGGGAAGGGGGAACTGCTGTGACAAAAATTGTCTTCCATAAGCCTTTAAATGGTCATAATTGCTGCCCAGATGGTTGAATTTGTATTGAAATAAGGTTGTTGGGTTTGGGTGAGTGTGTTTTGGTTTTGTTAATTTTCCTTTGCCTCTTCAGAGGGGTATAAGATGGAAAAGATGAGGGAGAGCAACAAGGAAAACCATACTCATGAGTGATGGAGCAAGCTGGATACAGCAGGTTGTGATGGTCTTCTCCCTTGCCCAGGAGGCTTGCAGTGTCTCACTGGGACAAGGGTTGCTCTGGGAGGGAGCAAAGAATATATTTCATTTAGATCCAGCACTGCTGAGAAAATCTGGGCAGAGGGATGAGGAACTGAGGTTTGAACTGTAGGTAAGGAAGACCAAAGAATGAGGTTTTGCATGAACTTGCTGAAGACTTTACTAACAATCAGGTCAGTCTATGAGTGGAAAAGTTTTGCAAAGGAGCACCTAGGAGATGAGAACTTAGGAAAAAATAGAGGGAAGAAATGAGGTGCATGTTTGCAGGATATGCTGGGCAAGAAACACATTCAAGGGATGTGTAAAGGGATGATGGAGAAAGGAGAACTCTTCAGGGTGTTCAGGCCTCTTGTAAGGATCTGATCCTTGTTATTCCATACTGCTGGTGCCTTCAGTAGTGAGTTCCAGAAAGGTTTGTCTTTTGAGACAGTCCATCTTTAGGTACCCTGTATTCTGTAGGAGGCAAGTTGCTTAAGTATTTTTTTCCTTTTTTTTTTTTTTTTTCACAATTCCCTGCCCAACTTTGATTCCTTCTTGAAGATTTTGACTTGGTACAAAGCTCATTTTCCCAGCTCAGTAGCTTTCCCTGAGCTTGCTCTTGGGCAGTTGTTGAACACGGAGTGCTTACTGAGGATTAATTAGAGCAGCATGTATTCTTCCACTTGTTCCTTTTAATGAACATTAAATAAATATATGCTGAGACTTCATAATTTGGAAATGGAAAATACTTAATATCAGATATTTGTAATTGAAAATTTAACAGGCAAAGATTTACTTATCTAAGAAAGTAAGTCTCTGGTGAGTTAGAATCTCCTAACTATTAAGCTGTTGAACATACAAGAAGCAGTACCTTTTTTTTTATCTTAGAAGGAGTAGTACCAGACTTAAATAATTCATTAAAAGAAATTTAGAATGAGGTAATTATCACTGATCAAGAAATGTAATTATACTTTAAAATGTAGATGTATAAATCTCACAGCAGTGAAAATCCGATTAAGAATGGAAGAGACTAAGATTTTGGCGAGCCCAGAATCTATGTCCATGAGAGGCAATGTGTGTGTGAGAGGGTAGTGAACTTCATGCACTTCTCCTATTTACTTTTTGTTGCTGGGCCTTAGCTGAGTACCTTGGACCATCTTTGTGATTTATAGTGTCCTCCAGAGCCTCTTGCATCCCCCTTGTCCTAGTGGATCTACTAGTTCCACTGGCCTAAACTTGCTGTGTGAAGAATTGTTTCCTTTTGCTTACTTGGGAGGTTGCTCCTATTTACTTTTTGTTGCTGGGCCTTAGATCAGTACCTTGGACCATCTTGGTGATTTATAAAATGCTTTTAATTTCTAATATATCATTTTACAGAGGATAGGATGGAAAGTATCCCCAAGGATTGATCGAGGTTGGCTTCTCAAATGTGTTCAAACACTTTGCGTTTCATGGCACTTTAAGGCAAGTCCATTCATGGAATAGAAATTGTTTGGTCCCAAAGAAAGCTGAGAAGACTTTACACTGTTAGAGTTAAAATCTAGGTCCTGGTACCAAATTACACCACAATGAGTGATCATGTTGCCAAAAAAATCGTGTGATATAGGCCCCAAGGAGGACTTTCACAGCTTTACATCAAACCAGCACTGGGTCTATATACATGCTCCTGAGTTTTAAAACCGATTACTTTGCTGACATCTCTTTCCATTGCCAGTAAGGAGGAACAATCTGTGACAGAAGATAAGGTGATTCTGTGATCCTAAGACAGAAGTGTCTGTGAATGCTGAAAAAAAAATATCCCTGATTACCAGAGTATAACATCTCTTAAAAGCCACTTTTGGTCTCACACTTAGCAGGAAAAGAACTCAAGGTGAGCCAAGTGCATAGAAAAGAAAGTACAAAGCAGGAAAACTAAACACAAGGAAAGTAGAGTGGGAAACAACTGCCTAGAACATTTGGTTGATGGAGAGAAAGAGCTGTGCATGTAACCAGGTTTGTGTAAAGCTGGTCAGGGAGTTTGCCTTCTTGACACTGCCAGCTGGGTACAGTGCCAAACCTTCATTTTGCTACTTAACTTAAAGTCCCAGCTTCTGGGGACAGGTGACTGACAAAAATAGTTACTTTGGTTCAAAAGGAGAATGAAATAAGTCTTAAAATTTTTAGTACTCAAAGACATTATTAAAATCATGTCTGAATGACCCTTCAAAAGCTAAACATATCTGTAAGGTAAAAGAAAGGAACCTGCACTTAATTTTAATTTTATAAGATATTTTTAAAGGATTGGGTTCTTTGGACACCTTATACCTGATTTTTCAATACTTAAGGTTTGTAATAATTCACAAAATCTGGATAATCAGCTTAAAAGCATTTTCATTTCCCAGGAAAGCAGATTACAACATTTTGAATCTACTGGATAGATGATGGTTATTTTGACATGCATTGGGTCTTGTAAAAAATCACCTGTAGGTTGCAGGGGTGGCAAATCCAGCAATTCAAGCAAACTCTGGGCTCATTGCAGTTATGATGAGTGTGCTCCTCATTTATGCAGAGTAAATGAGTCCAGGTGATCCTTGGGAGTATTGGCCTTGCCATGCACTCACTGGAGGAATATTAGGATACTGTGGTCCCTTCATACAGGCTGAGAAGAACCAGCAAGACTTGGACAAACATATAAAATCTACCAATTCAGCCTGGAAAAATTATCTAGAAAGTGTTCCAATAGCCTGATTTATTCTCACCCTAATAAATACTTAGGTTCTGCTCAGCAGTCCATGTTCCTATTTCCTACAGAGCCCATACCCCAAAGCTGCTCCTGCAGCTGCTGCTGCTTGCTCACCCAGCTGGCAACATCCCCAGGGAGCAGAGCCAGCGAGGGCTGAGCTGCCATAGCTGCACCACAATGGGGTTAGTGCATAGCCATTGGGCCATGGGAAGCTCTCCTCACTGCTTTGGTATTGCTTTGGCTGATGGACTGACTCATTGTGCAAGACATATTTCTTGGAATACCTGTGCACAAGCTAGGATCCTTATTAATAACTTAGAAGTATCTTTTACTACTTCTCCTTCCCAGTGGGAGTGCAAGCTCTGAACTGTGACTTAAAAAAAGCCTTTCTTTTTTTTTTTAAATATCACCAAGAGTATCAGTCTACTTAAATATATCTGTTTCCTGTGTTCCATGTATTCCTTCTTCCAAGTTTTCATTTCAGGGGCAGTATTTGTGAGAATTTGCTATTACCTTTTGTCTTGAGGCATTTAGCTGACACCAAATGTGGTAGCATGCTTAAGATGGAGCCTTAAAACAAATTAAACTTTAACATTCATTCTCCATTTCTTTTCTATTTTTAATGCCTCACAAAGGAAGAAGTTTTTGTAGGTAGAATTACTGTAATATTCCTGATTTTTTTCCCTAATGGGCACAGAATGGCTGATGTGGCTTAATTATCAATCCAGTATAGCATGAATACGAAAAACAGGAGAGGGTTTATTAGAATTCCATATTTTTTATTTACTTCCCTTCTCCTAGGGCAGGAAACTGAGAACACATATCAGTTTTCTGTTACAATCAAGTTTTTTAGGGAGAAAAAATATTGGACTGCATTTAGGAGAGACCAATACTGAAAATAGCCTGTTTTTATCCATTTTGAGGGACAGTATCACCTTGATCACTACAGTGAGTTTGGGATGCCCCATACAAAAAGAAGATAGCTTGTAGTAGGAATAGGCATGGTCTAGAGGAGCATAATGCATGATAAAATGAATTGCTCTAAATAACAGATTATTAAAGAATAGAAAATAAAGACAAATATGAAGAAGTCAGATTATTTTCATTGAATAAAGGCATTCATTGGTTTAAATGCCATCTGCTGGAAGTTGTTAATCCACTGAGAAGACATTTTTAGACAAAAGGTTGACCAGGATACAAGAAAGGCCCAGTGATTCTTTGGATGTAATCATTTTTCATCCATTACACTAAGGCCAGGTGTTCATACTGTCTCTTCTGCTCCAGCACCTGCATCAGCATGTTTAGCAGCAAACCACTGCTGATTCAAGGCCAACATCATACGAGGCAGTAAATGATGCATAATGTCAGTTCCTCTGTAGAGAGAGGAGCAGGAACAAGAACAAGTGAAATAAGAACTTCAGGGATCATTTTGGGGGTTTGGTATGGGCATTCCTGCCAGAGCTGACCCAGTCTCTGCAGGCAAACTGATTTGGGATGTTAAGGGAAAGCTATTTACTTGGCTGACACTATATTTTTTATTCTCCCAGCAGTTAGTATAAAAATAATGGGATTGTGTGTATCATTGCCAACTGCTGCTCTGATGGTGGTTCCCTTGCAGCTGGGAATGGGGAGCTTCTCTTCTTCTCCAGGTACCATTCGTTGCCAGGTTTGCTGCCCAGCATCCATCCCATCCAGTTATTTATTAGGCTTCTTTGGAAGTGCTTCCATCGGCTCTGTAATGTGGTGCCCTCTTGTGACCAGTCCCAAACCGGTAAGCATGCACGGGTAACCAAAACGTGTGGGATGTGTTATTTCATCATTTACCCACCTTCATAGTCTAAAGCCTGAAGTCAGGGTGATGGCTCCTTTTACAGTTAGGCTTCAGCACAGTCGGACTTTGCCAGGCATATCTAAAATGATGGAGTAACATAAAATGGGTTTGAAATATTGCAGATAACTAAAACTTCACCCAGAGCTGTATACACAGAAAATCTGCTTGTTAATATACAAAGACCTCATTCAGTCTGTATTGAAATTTCAGTACTCTGCCCATGACAATAATAATGAAAAGGAACAAAACCAAAACTACAACAAAAACCAACCAAACAACCAGAAACCAAAACAAAGAAAACCCCCACAAAACCCACTTCATGTGTTCTTTCTCTATATCATAGCCACTAACAAGTTTGATTTGTTTGGGGGCAAAAGAAGGAGGCAAGGAAATGTGCAGAGGAATTAAGAAACAAAGCTCTCAGGTCATGTTTTAATGATAATTTATTCATGGATTCCTTTATTTTCTCAGCATCAAATGGATTATTACCTTTACATGTAANCACAAGGGATTTTCAGACTGTGCCTGTCTCCTCTATGTGAAGCTGAACTAAATGAGCCAGGGCATTTGACAAAGGAGAGAGGTCTCTGAGTGATGCTGTGCTGGTCTGGGGGACAACCAAGGAGTGCTTGGAGCAAGTGTACCTGCATGGAACAAGCAAGGTGGGATGACCAAGTGGAAACAGTAGCATGGGCTCTCATATGAGCTAGCAACTATTATGGCAAAAGCCCAGGAGGTTTTATACTCCCAGTAAAATTTGTGCCACTGTGTGTTTGGGGCTGTGCCAGCCATGCTGTGGAGCTGGGAGAGAGCTGATGCACCCTATCTGTTGTCCCTTCTTTGTTTTGTTGTTCAGATGTGTGGGGTATGCATAAAAGCATGAGGGACTGTTTCCTGGGAAATTGCTTGGGCTTGAATTGCCTTTGGCCAGTGATGAATGTGGGAAGTTCCTGGCAGGAAATCAAAGGGATGAGTGTAATCTGCTATCTCCAGCTGTCTAGGCTCGGGTAGTCTAGGGGTCATCTGCACTTTTCCTGCTATAACCTCTAGGGTTTGAAGAGCACATAGCATGAACACAACTGAACAGGAAGGTGGCAGAGAATTGTCGAGGAAGATACCTCAGCTCTAGAATAGTCTGAGTGTGCTGCAAGTCCCCACGCTGCTGTCAGTCATTACAGAGAGGTAAATCAAGGGTAGCAAGTAGCGAGATGTATGTTTTCAGTGTTGTTGTTAGGATTCTGCAGCAGTTTTGTAATTTGAATGATTTGCACTGGATAGAGTCAAAGAGCATTTTCCAGAGGATTTCTCTTTCATTTTTTTCATATTTATAGTGTTTCTTTCCCCCCCTCCCACCATGTGTTCTAAGAGCAGGTAGAAGCAGGGAAGAGGAACTATTTGAAGTTGAAATGAGTTCTCTATTCCTCACATGGACTTCATCTTTTCATGCCTTTGCCACAAAGCTATGATCTGAGCCTACAGAGTTCCCAGATTGGGACTCTTTGAAGTGGAGTTCAGTCTCACAAATGAGAAGCAGCAGCAGAATTGTACCTGGTTTCAAATTTGGGACTGAAATTTCAAAGGTATGCTCTGCCTGGATTTCAGGCTTGGTGCCAAGATCTTCTCTCAATGAGACTGAATAAGCTTTTTTTTTTTTTTTGAGTTTTGGTCTTGAAATATTTGGGGTTAGGCAAAAAAAAACAGACTAGCATTACTGATTTTTATAGTGTTAAGTTTTCCCAGGACTCAGCCTTCTTCGAGCTTTTGACAAGTTAATTTACAAGCTAGAGATCCACATTGATATGGGAATTTTCCTGAGCTATAATTGTGTTTTACTTTACTGGTATTCCTGTAAAAGTGCTATATTGGTGCACCAAGTGCAACTGCATTGAGGTGATGAGCAATTAAAACCACTTCTTGCATAATAAAGCACATTCTATCATGTTGGACTTACTTAATGTACCAGCATAATGTGTTAAACAGCATTTAGCTAAATTACAGTAAATCACCTATTTAAAGAAGTTTTCTTTTCAGTCTCTCATGTGAAAAAAAAAATGCTGGAAACAGTAAGAGGATAATGACCCATAATGCCAGAAAAATAAAATGGGATTTCAGTTGTCTCCTGGAATTAAAGGCTGTAGTGATGTTGTTAAAGGCAAGCTGTTCTCTGTCCCCTGTTGCTTCCTTGCATCAGCATCACTAAGTATAACAGACTCCTGCTTATTTCTGCACTGCAGTGTGGCAAGGCTAGAGAAAAAGGAGCTGCTGGTGGGAGCAGGTGGATTGAAGACAAAAGGCAGGGTGGTGCCAGGGAGCTGTGATGAGTTAGAAGTGCCAAGGTCTACAGGGACCATCCCTAAGGACCAGCTTTCAGTAAGGGTGGTATGAAGCTCTGGGTATGGAAATAAGTTTTGTGGCCATTTGCCACTCATGATCCTTGCCTTTCTCTCTGTTATCCTAAAGCCAGTTTTACTGCAGCACAAGGGGACAGGGGATGGGAAGTATTTCCTGCATTTTCTCTCTGGGAAGCAGTTTGATATCCAAATGAGCTTGGCTTCTGCTTTGGGGAGGGAATTTCAGATTCAGTCATTTATGGGTACATGCTGTAAATATCAAACAGATGCAGTGCAGTATGTCCTAAAAGAACAACAGATCACAGTATTAAGTGCATCATCACAGCTGTAGTCTTTTTCACCTGAATTTGGGACTGCTGGTGTCTGTTTGGACACCTGAGTAGGCTTCCATCAGGGACTGACTGTGCTGTTCTTGTGCATTATCTCCAGTGTGGTTAGGTGTTAGAGCAGTTAGGTAGCTTGCATGGTTTTAGTGTTTGTTGAACATCTATTCCCTGTGCTTTTCACATCCCTGCCCCAGGGAGTGCACGTCCTGGGGAAGCCACTTTCCTTGGCATGCAAAAATATGTGAATCCAGTTAGGCAGATACTATCCTAAGTGGGTCAGTAATCCTGCAGACCCTACTAGATGAGATGCCATTTCCCCTTACATGAAAGCAAAGTAAAATAAGTATTTCTCTAAGCCTGTCTGTGCTCATCCTTCTCCCTGCTCACATCGTGTTCAACCTTTTAACTCTCCTTTGGTGCTTCCTGGTCATGTTTTCTGTGGGTCTTTTTCTGACAGAGGGTTTTTTCTGTGAATTTACCCTGTTCTGTGATTTTTTTTCTCTCTGCTTCTATTATTTCCCAAAACCTCAGACTCTTCTCTGTAGATAGCAGACCTGTGCTTCTGCTGCATCTGGCAGGATTAAGGGTGTTCTAAGGTCTTGGTCCCCCACACTGCACCCTGTTAACATCAGCTTGTCCTATTCCTTCCACTGTGTTCCTCAGAAAGCATTTTGGTGGTTTTACAGAAAATACTAGGACTCCCCTGAGTTTAATTTCCATGTGAGATGCTCAGGTGAGCTCTGGGGATGACTAGACTGAGCTGATGGGCTGCTCTCTCCTCTCAAGGTTGTGCTGCCCATGGAGTGGTTTGCAGGTGCATATGCCAATAGTCACAGCAGGGGCTGCTCCTGCTGCTGAGCCCACAGCCTGCTTGGGTACCCAGTTGGGTCATGATGCTGTTCCCACAGAGATAGACTGCATTTTGATGTAAACTGGCAGCCTCCTGCAATCCTGCAAATGTGGATAATTGCTACAAGCTAGCTTGGGTTGTATTTTGTGGTTTGGTGGTTTTGTTTTTTCCCCCCATGTGCCAAGGTCTGCTGTGGATAGTCCAAGTTGGCTTCCTGCAGCCAGATCCTTCTCTTTGGCCCTGGTGTGTGTGTGCTGGGGATGAGGGCTGTCACCTGCCCAAGCCCTCCTCAGGAGCACTCTCACTCTCTTCCCCACCTCTGGTCTCCATTCATTGTGCTGGGGCTCACCTGGTCCTTCAGAAAACTTGCTGGGATGCTAAACAAGCAGAAGATTTGGTTTATTTATTTGATTTTATTTTAATTCTACTCACTTATCTTCATATATTTTTCCAAATGAATACAATTGTAGTTCATGTTGCTGTGAGTCTGAAAATAACACCTCTGTCTGAGAAAACATCTGTCCTACTATTGCAGCCTTCTTGCTCAGTATCTTGTTAGGTGGTAAGTGCTAACTAGTTGTGTTTGATCAATACCTGCTTGGGAGGACTCCAAGAAACCCTTGGCTAGTTCAGCTGCTGCTGTTGCATCAGCAGAGGGGTCTCAACCTGGCTGAGTGCTGACTAATGCCCTGCACTGTGGCAGGCAGGGCTGGTGGAAAGCTTGTCCTTCAGAGATAAGATAAAATTCTAGAATTCTGACTGCTTTGAGTCAATAAAAACTTCACAGCAGCTTTTCTTTTTGTAAGAGAGTAGGTGATAACATCAGAATCTTGACTTGTTTCCAGCTGCAGTAATTGGCTTTACTGGGTCAGCTAGGAAGTGGTGGTTTCACTTTTGGAAAGCTCAGAGGACCCCGCTATAAAGTCTATCAGATGCAAGCTGCCTGCCAACAGTTGTCAGGTCTAGCAAGGACCTTCCTACAGCAGCAGAGATGAGAAATAACAGCCCAGTGCTGAGCCCTGTCTTGGTGGCCCTGTGGTATTCTCTGTGCCAGCACAGAGCTCCGTCCCAGCGGCACACGTGTCACACTGCAATGTGACCTCAGTCTCTGGGGAGCATGTGGGCTCACTCCCATGGGTCATGCTGCTGTCAGCTCTCTTGACATAGAGTAATTTGTTTGCCAGCCTTGTTGGTCATGCTGTTATCTGGAGGCTCATTTATCTGAAATGGTTCAGAACAAGTTCAGGACTTAAATTTCCTTTATTCACCAATCTCCCTTAATCTTAAGGATTGCGAACGGTAATTCCCCTGATGCTGACTTTCATCTGACTGAGACTCATTCAATTATCTTTCATGTCTGTTGATCTGAAACCAGAGGACTTGAGAAGTTGCCTTTTCCTCTAAGTCTCTGGCTCCAAATGACTGGAACTGTTCTAACAGTCCTGATACGTTCTGCTTTTCACCAACTCTTACTCCTGACTTGCTGCATGTAAATTATATAACTTGTTTTCTCTGCTTTTGATTCATCAGTTGCTAAAGTAATAGAAAATTACTATTCTATTAAATATATATATATTTAGAGCTGGACTTAAATTCTTATTCTTTCCCATCTTTTATCACATGGTTCTGCTTTCTGTAATCTTTGATAAATAATGAAAATTCTCCTCAAAAGTGTGTGGGTCCTGCTATTATCTTACATGCCAGTCTCTCATCTCTAATAGTGTGTACTTAGCCCAATCAGAGAAGCTGCACAGCCATAAATTCATGAGCAGTGATGCTAATGCAAATCTGTGTGCCTATAGCTGGATGTAATTCCTTCAGCTTCTTTGCACCATCAGCACTCAACCTTACACATTCTAGAGGCAAAATTGCCCCAGACCTTCTTATTCACTGTGCTGAGCTATTTAGTCTGATGCCCAGTCTGACATGCAACAGTGTAAAAATGAGCAGTGTTGGCTCAGGCAATTGCTCCTCTAGCCCAGTACTGGGTCTCTAACCGGTGCAATAGCTGATGCTGTGTGGACACAAGCCTGGCCCTTTTTAGTGCTCTGTGATGAGGCAGCCCTGCATTAGGGGTGATGTATGGCATGGCATAGCCTGCCTGTTTCCTTTGATATCTGTCAGTTTTTCAGTTGCTCATGAATTTTTGTACTTGTTTGATGTCATGGGAAATGATCCATGCTGTCTTGCTCTCTTGATGGTGTCCAGCCTTTTGTTGGTTGTTTAGGCTCCCTCTGCATATTTAGCTGGTGGTTCAGAGTCCCTAAATGATACCAGTGCTGGCCTCAAGATCTTTCTCTTGAGTTTCAGCTGCTAGTTCCAGTTTCAGCATCATAGCAGCACCAGTGGGAAAGCTTCCAGAGACTCTGTTTTTTTTTCTGATGATAAAACCTTGGAAATGGTTGGCCAGGTAGCATGCCTGAAAATGCAATACCTGCATTGAGGCTATAATGCATAATACATCATTGTTTTAAGAAAAATCTCATAATTTTATCTTGTCTCACCCTAAATAAGATGCCAGTGGGCAGAGCTGCTAGGCTAAGCAAACCCACATGTGTGCAGTTCCTGGCAAGGGCTCAGTGACTGCAAGGGACATGAGCTCCCTGTCACTAGATCTGTTTTCTCTGTGCATGTATTTCCTCACTGAATTTAAGAAAGATGTGTATAAAGAAGCTGGAAAGCTCTGACACTGCAAATATATCATTGGTCTTGGGTTCTTTGATTTCACCTAGGCTGCTTAACAGGTCTTTAAAAATTTCTGCCAAGGCTCTCCCATTGCTCTGCACTGCCTCAGTAGAGCACTGAGGCAGCTCCATCATTTGGACTAATCACTGCTTTTTGTAATCAGTTGCTTTTGTAAGTGTGACTACATATCCATGTCTACACTCACAGACACATAATGTGTTCTACCAGCTCAACAATTTCCTGGAAGTTGAAAGAGGAAGAGGAGGAGTTGGTGAAGTGAACTCTGCTCTTGAAGAAATGGAATAAATGGCTTTATGCCTGAAAGTTACAATTTTCAGCATCCTTTACACTGAACAGCAGCCCCAAAGAAAGGCAGGTATAACAAATGAGATGCAGTGATGACCTTTATCAGCTGTGGTGACAACCATAAATCAGGCTGCAAATTCTCATCAGCTCTCTGGACAGAATTTGTTACAGACAGAGATTGCTGCATTGCTTTTTATCTTTGATTGAGGTATGTCCCATGACAATAAATGCTCTTACATTGGAACAAACCACACACTTCAAAACAGAAGTCAAGGAATATTATTCATTGAGTCTTTTAAGAACTAAGATAATATAACTTAGAGACCAGCTAAACCTCAGAGTGCTTTGCTTGGAATACAATGCAGATCAATTTGTTCTTCTCTTAAGCAGACCAATTTTCTCTTCATTAATTCAGATGCTGTGTTGATGGCTTGTATTGAATATCACAGCAAGATTTACAGCCCTAACAAATCAGTGGTGCTTCATTTATTCTTCCTTCTTCATACCATCAGAACATGCAGCAGATTAGCACCTGATTTTATACTTGTTTCACTTTAACAAATACTGTGAGTCTTTCATCTCCTGCTTCCAACTCTGGAGCAGCTTTTGTGCAATCATCTTGAAGTTTCACGGTTTATTAAAATGTTATGGTTTTTTGGAGCTCAGGGAGCAATAAAAGTTTAGTAGAAATGTCATTATGGGCAGTAATGTAACTTCCATCAGTTCATGCAATGCTTAAGGAACAGCTAACAGATATTAACAGCCCTGAAGACTCATTAGATTAATAAGCTACTTTACCTGTGTACTGAACTTTGAGCTGAGTTTCACTGCTAGGTTTTTTTTCTGTAATTAGGAACTATCCTGAGAGGCTTACAGTTATCCAATATGCTGGACATATTTCAAATGTGATTTTTCTCTCTAGAACTTAGTGTATAATTGGAAAGCATTCTGTGTTTTTTGATGTAGGGTGATTATTAAAGCAGTAATCATTTTCAAAATATCTGATAATAAGATAATAGTCTCTTTCTCAGTTTAGTTATTCATGTTATTTCTGGAATACCTGAAAATTAAAATCTTTCCTGATATAACAAATTATGCTTCAGCCTGAATGGTCTAAGAATATAGAGGCAAAGTGTGTAGGAAGCATTAATACCTTTTATTGTATCACTTCCTAAATAGTTGGCACAAAAGCATTTCTTGAGAATCTGAACACAGAAGCTGAAAGTTGTGAATAAGTCAGTGCTGTGTCTGACCCCAGAGATCATCTCCTCCAATGTCTGACCTGGGGCAAGAGCAAATGCTTAGGGTGAATTGTCATCTTGACAGTTCAGAAGACAATTCTAATTCCTCACACTCACAGGTTCAAGGACATCATCTTCCCTACAGATCCATAATCTTTGATGTATTTTTTTTTTTGTCCATTTTCCTAATTCTTGTTTGGACCCATACTGATAGTAATAGATAAAATGTAGAAGCTTTTGACTGCACTTTCAGAGCATTTTACAAAGATGGTTAATGACTGTGATCAGGGTTGTCATCACCAGCTTAGCAGTAAAAGAAGACTGGAAGATGGATAAGGAAGGACTATGCTAAGTCTGTACAGCAATGTTTTGAAAGAACTGGGTCTCTGGACCCAATGTTTTCTTCAGCAGGTTACCCCAAGCTGGGCAGTGCATGTCTGTGGTGGAAATGAGTTGGGTCTGTGCTTTTATGAATCTGATAGGATTTCAACTCACCTTTGACTCATCCCAGAACAACCCATGGATAATGTTTAACCATCATGTGTTCCTAACACTTGTAGGATGTACCATGGTAGCCACACTGGGGTAGTCATAGTGAAGGTAGGTAATGAGGCATTGTTTCCCTGGCTGAAACTGGAGACAGAACTTTGGCAAGATCCATCTGTTCTCAGTCTTAGTTTAGCCAGCTTGGAAAGAAAATAGAATAAAAAGACATCAATAATTCTACTCCTGTGTCACGAAGAGCTGCTGAATCTTTTCATGGCAATGTTTTATCTGTGGGGCAGTGCATGTAAGCAGTGATCAGACTTGAACTCCAGTTTATGACATCTGACAAAGTCACAGGCTTTTATTGTTGTAATAGTTTTTCATCCTGAGCCTTTGATCTGCCACCCAACCCTCACTTGGAGTCTCTTTCATAGCACTTTCTCAGTCTTTCTGTCAAGCAGGTTTTGAGCTTTGAGAGCTGTAGACTACTTTCTGCTAGTGTAGCAGCTACTGTGGGGGAATTGCTGTCCTTGTCCAAATGCCCTGAATGCTGGGGTAGTCCTGAAGTGCAATAAGGAACAAGCTGACTTGTCATCTTCCATGTGAAAATGACAATTTCTTCACATCTGTCTCCTTCTGGTATTAATTTGAAAGACAAATGGCAGAGCTGGAAGATCTGCACAATAGTGGGTCCAGAATTTGCTATGTTAGAGGGTGATTTGTCTTTAACTTTGAGAGACTTTCTAGGCATCTGTCTTATTAAATTCCTGCAGGAACTGAGGATCTTGGGAACCTTAAACTTAATGTTTTTCAATCTCATTTGTTTTTTCCTACATTAACACTACAGCAAGCAAGCTGTGTATGTACATTCAGAACAGGTCACCCTCTTGCATTCAGCTCTGGGAAAGTGTGGCAGAACAAACATGGGACAAAAAATAACTAAACTTTTTAATGACTCTGCTGGAAACCACTTGAACATCACAGCAGTGGCTGTGTTAAAAAGATAATAATAATAATAAGCTGTGTTCTCTAGAGGGAACTTCTTAGGAGTACTTTTGGTTCAAGTTCATAACTGGGTTCTACATAAACAGACTGTTTCAGATTTTCTTAATGTTCTTTTCTTTTCCTCCTTGCAGATAATGAATTCATTTATAGAAACAAGAATGGCACAGTAATTCTGAGGAATGTCGAAACGAACATTTCAACAGTATTAATAGAAAACAAAAAAATTGTAAGTATTTTCTGCAACCAGTAGCAGAATTGCACAGTTCTCTTGCAGTTGGCTGAGTAAAGCAGAAAATGGCTTGGGTTTCAGCTTTGTGTGTTATTGAGGAGAAGCAATAGACTGCTAGTACTATGGGCTACACAGTGACTGATAACATGGGATTGAACTCCAGCTGTTGTTTTTATTCTGCAAGCTCAGTTTCTTTCATACTACAGGAAAATAGCATATAGATATTTGAAGCTAGTCTTGCATATCATATATAATTGAAAGATGCATAATTCTCCTCTTTGCATGCCTAATAAAAAGGACAATTGATATAATTTACTGTCTGTTGCTAGCATTCTCCACTTTCCTCCATGCAAATACTTATTTTTTAATTTGTGGTTTGCTGATTTTTCTTGCCTAATGGTTGAAATGTAATTTCAGTGTGGTTAATGGATAGTGCTGATGAATGGAAGTGGAGTTGCATATGAGAGAAACCCTAAGAGATTATTGGGAAAAGAAGTTAGTAGGTGACTATTAAAATGAATTGAAAAGAAAATGAATTCACAGATGATACATAATATAATTTATAATGATGAAAGTGTTTTGTAGCATTGTTTTTTGTAGTAGATGAAGCCAGCATTGTGGTGATAGTACATTAAGTATCAGAGTCAAGGTCAGGCTGAATGGGGCCTTGAGCAACCTGATCTAATCCCTGTTTATTGCAGAGGGGTTGAACTGGATAACCTTTAAAGATTCCTTCCAACATGAACCATTCTATGGCCACTCCCCTCTGCCTTTGGCTGTCCCCTGGGTTCCTCAGTGGCCATGGGGAGGACTTTCCCAGTGAGATGCTGTGCATTTCCCTGCAGCCCAAATTCCCCCTTCCATTTTGCTCCATGGGAATCTCTCAAGGATTTATATCTAATGTGTTAGGTGAGCAAGTAGCTGTAGAAGGCAGCAGATGAGTGATGTGTTAGTGGCACCTCTCTTTGACCTTGATGCTGTGTGTGCCATCATTGTTTTCTGCTGAAACACACTGGGAAGGAGAAATGTCTGGAGCAGGCAGAAGGTAATTCCTGATGAGTTGGAGATATTTTGGCATCTCTTCTTGTTCGCAAGACTTGGAGTGCAGCTTTTTGCAGAACCCAGGCAGAGTGCACCTGGAAAGCTGTAGCACCCACAGCATTCCAAGGACTTTTTTTAACTGGGGAAAATGAAGTTGTTTTCCTCATTATGATCTTAATTGGGAGAGGTAGTGGTGTCTCATTATACTAATTTGCTCCAGCAGCTATTTACTCTTTGCTATCTCCTGCACTTCAGCTTGTGACTGCAGGGAATGAGGGGGAATTAATAATATTACATTTAGCAGAGTTTGCTACTACCTGCTGCCCACAGCTTCCCCACCAGCCACTGTGCAGTAAGTCTGTAAGGAAAAATCTGATTTTTTGGAATAGCTGCCTGCTCTGAGCCACAATATGCTTTCTCTTATAGGAGCACGTAAATGCCCACGTAACATTGCTGGGTTTTGAAAAGAGGCATTTAGTCTGGCAATATTCTTCATGATTAGAAAGATGATCATAACAATTGGTTCTAGATGTCCCTGGCTTGAAAAGGGAGAAATATTGATTTCAGTGTTTTATTTTCTAGGTCTCCTTAAAGGCTATTCGCTATGAAGTATCACCTGACCGGGAATATGCACTCTTTGCTTTTGATGTTGAGCCAGTAAGTAGTTCTGTTTTGATTTGAAATACACAGCCAGTGGCAAGCTGTCTCCCCATCCCCCTCTCCCCCCCCAGTAAGATGATATTTTCAATTAATTGCTTCCTATGAAACAAAGACAGAAAACCTCTCACTTAGCTATTCTGAGAGCATGCCATGCTGCCATCTAGTAGAAGAGAAAGGTAAAAATTGCACCATAGAGAGGAAACACTGTCGTTGCCAGCATTTTATTGTCTTTCAGAGGGGGATTGTAAGGACATGTCTTTGCTACAAGGATTTCTGTTCCTCTTCTTTGATTTTTTTTTTTTCCATGGTGCTTTTTTCAGTCACACTATAAATTTCTTCCCCAGAACAAAAAGCAACTGTCAGTGTCTCCCACAACTGAAATAATGCATTAATTATGGTGTCACCATTCCCAGTGCTGCAGTTAGGGCTGAGCTATCACTTTCATTAGAAATCCTTTTCTTCAGAAGCTCAGGTATAAATCATTTGTAAGAAATCACCATTGTGTTGCTACTAAGGTTTAGATTAGGACAAATTTTCACTCAAAAAAGAAAAGTGTAATGAGTTATTTTTAAATGATGACTAAAGAATCTAATACATGGGAAGCAGTTCTTCAGCATGAATAATATTTGTTTTTCAATTCTGCTGGTATAAGGCCTGAAATACTTGAATGATAGCTGTGCTTTACTACTTGGATAACCTATAAGCCCTATACATTTTGTTTCTGTAATCTAGAGTTGCACCAGTTCCTCAAAATGAAGATAATTCATTCACCAGTGACTGTAATTCTTTGCCCATAAAATAAATCTACTTTCAGCTGCTAACCAAAGGAAATTTGTTGTTCCTTTAGGTAGTAGGAGTTGTGGCTCTGTTGCTCATCTAATTTCTTTGCTGTCATCTTTGGAGTTATTCCTGACTCAGTGGTATAAAAGTCAGGAAGAACCATGCCTGGTGTTAGGAAAAGTTCAAATGAGACTGTATCAGAAACTTTAGGGGTAATTCCTAAAGACTTTTTTAGCTTGGAAATCATTGTTGGTGCAACTTCCCTTACCCACAGCTTAGCAAAGTTCAGCCTGAGATGGATATGGAAGAGTTAAGTTAAATCTAAATATGGGCAAGGCAGCCTAGTGGACAGTGAGCAAGAAAAGCCTTTGCCCAAGAGCCCTCCTGCCTTGTGTGCCAAAAATTCAGTTCTTTCAGTGGAGATTGCCCTTTGACTGTGGCAGCCCTGTGCTGACACTGCTGAGATACATTGTGGAAGCTGGAAAAGCCCTGAGGAGAAAAGAGCTTCTTCAGTTCCTCTGAGAATGAGAGAAAAATGTCTATAGTGACAAAAAATATAATGAGAGGGGGAAAAAAATTAATTGCTAAAAAGCAGTAGTAAGCAATTCACTCTCAACCTTTGTCCACATAAAAAGAATGCACACTCAGGAGGTCTGAAAGAAGCAGATTTACAGGGGCTTCTTTAGCCCAGACTTTGTGTTCAGCCTGCAGATGAACACTTGATGTAGGCAGTGGAGGAGGAGGAGGATGGGGATGGAAAGGAATGGACTGAATGTGTTTCCTCTGCATCATCCTCTCTGCATTTCAGTGCTTGCTCATCTGTGGGTTTGAGGCAAAACACTGAGTTTGTAGTGCTTAAGATGTCTGACTGGAGAAGAGAGAGCAGCACACAGCTAGGTGCTCCCCTTCCTCACACCACATCTTCTGCCAGAAAGGAAAACCCAAGGTGGCAAGCTGGAAACGTGACCTTTGGGAATATTTCAGGATGTGAAATATATTCAGTGTACGTAAGCACTGCAAACTGTTCAGGTATTCATATGTGATTTTGATAGAAGTCTTCTGAAACGAAACAAAACAAAAGTAAAACTTTTTTCTTGAAGATCTGTGCTTAGAAAGGATACACAGATTTTTTGTTTCAGTGTGCTAACACAAGGGTAGCAAGATTCACTCTTTAGTATTGCATCCTTAAGCCATGATGGATGGCTCTTTGTTTATTAAGACTGTAATAACTATTAAATTACTTCCTCAGCTTCATTCTCACTTGGCATGCAGACTGTGGCTACAAATAATGGCATGTTAGTTAGCCTTTCACGTTTTCTGCATTTCAAACTGTATTCTTGGACAAAATTCAAATTATCCTGTTTTCTGCAACACAAGAAATTGATTGGCAAAGCCTTGGGCAGTTGTCCTTGTTGCAAAGTCACAAGGAAATGTCAGGAAATGCATTGTCAAAGGAAGGTTTTTTGGAAGTTTGATTCTACAAATATTTAAAAAACCACCCACACTTCTTGAGACTTGTCTACTTATTTTGTAGGTGTTAGAAAGTGGGGTTTTTTGCAATTTAAATGTGTGACATGCTGCCTCTGAATTCTTTGTGAGTACAGATGTATCATCATTCTTTCTACACTATGGAGTCATGCTCCATTTACATATGTGTATAATATCTTAATATGCATCATATGAATTAATCATTTATCTGAATTTTAATATGAATTGATTCAGCCTCTATTTTTAATACCAGCTAGGAATAAAAATGAAAATAGAAAAGCATGATGTGTCACTCCAGTAAAGTGAAATATTTTTAAGAGAAATTCTATAAAGTCATTTCCTGCCAGTAATAGCTTTCCTTTAAATTTTTCTCAGTTTATTTGCACAGAAGCATCTTTGCTCAGTGTTGGTCTGGGTGATGGCATTGACACCCACATTGGGATAACACAGCCCTGAAATGGCAGACACTTATTTTGCAAAGATATTGAGGCAACTAATGTATGTTTTCCTGTTGTATCACTTCATCATCTTAGAAGATCATGAATTAAAAGCATAATCTATTTCTCCCAGGAAGCTTGGCAGGCAGTTGTGATACTGACATGGGTACCTTGTCAGGCTGTCAGCTTTCATTCTAAATGCTTTTTTGCAGTGCTTATATTTACAGAAGTTTAGTCTTTCAGGCAGCAATATTCTGGGTAAGCCTTGTGCTAATAGGCAGCTTTTCTAACCTTGAACACAGAAGATTTGTTCTTTTTCTGGAAAGGTCATAGGGAAGGTGCCAGGCTTCTTTGTCTTTAAAATACTCTTGCAATTTTTCTGTTTGTTTGGTTTTTGTTTCTTTGCATTGAGCAAGGCCTAGCCTGAGGCTGAAACCACAGGGTGATATTTTGGGGAAGCACTGGGGAATAAATACACCCATAGAGAAATTTTGATTTTACCTATCCTTCCCCAAAACACGTGTGGGTCTCAAGCTATAGATTTCAGTAACCCCCCAAAATATAGGCAAATTAAGGTCTAGCCACAGCATCTCAGCAGAAGAGGTGCAGAGAGTCAAGGCTGCCTCTGGTGCTGCAGGTTGAAGCCACTCTTGCCCAGCACACTGCTCCACCAGCATTGCTGGATGAGCTCCATTCTCTCTGCACACCTTCCAGTCTCTGTGGTGTTTGGGCTGGAATGAGATTTGTGGCTCTCCACTGTCTCCAAAAGGGATTTCCTAAACACCTAAGCCACAAACCACCTCCTAGGTTCAGCAGCATTTCTGCAACTGGTGGAGTGATGGAGTAAGAATAATGAGTAACCAAACTCCATGGGCTTGGGTAGTTATCTGTGGTAGTCAGAGTTAACCAATGGAGTTTGTGTCGTGGTGAGAAAAGAAATAGAGGAAAATAAATGAGAAGAAAAGGGATTTGCTTGAGTGACACGGTGAGACATTAGAGAGTATTTAATTGCCTTTGTTATGAATAGCTGTCATTGTAATGCAAGAAAGGAAATAAAGTGGGCAAGATTCTTCTTAAAGCTATTTGTTCTCCATTTCCAATTTAGCAGTCCATTACTGTGTTTGAGCTAGTCAAGAGCAATTACACACAGGAAATCCTGGCTGATTAATATGGACCAAACTGCAAAGCCTTCTGAACAACAATTAGGGCTTAGAGACTTTTATAGCTGATACAACAGAGGCTATTGCCTATTTTGCTGTTAAAGGAACACATTTTTATACTGCTGAAACCTGCAAACAATTAATCATCATTGTAATTAAAACAGGCTCAGCTACTGGCTTTTTTTTTTTTTTTAGTAGTTTGTGTAGTGAGTTTAGTATTTCTTTTCTCCATGCCTGTGGCCATAGATCTCACAGGAGTGGTGGGACTAAAGAGACCCCAGAAAGACCCAGTCCAAACCCTGGGCTTTGCATTTAGAGAATGAATGAAGTGGAAAAGCATCATTTATAGAAAGCAGCATATTGTTATTGTTGTTGTTACTATTTTTCACTATTTATCCAAGTGTGGTTGTTACGTGGCATGAACAGGGTTTTTTGCTTATGGCTCCAATGACAGCCTCATACAGCTTTAATTAGTTGTGTAAAAAATATAATACTTGTTATTGCAAACTCCTAATGAATATAAATATTAATGAATCCTCACAACATCCTTTTGAGTTAGGTGAGCACCACTGTTATGATAAATATGCCTGATAATTAGATACTGTCATAACTATCATCAGTAATACTGTTTATATTGTAGCTATGATATTCATTACTTAACTGAAATAGATTTACTAGTGCTAGAAATAGGCTTCCATAAACCTGTTTTCTTTCTGTGGCTATAAACACATTTCAAATTTACTTTTTTTCATTCCCACCCTATGTTGTTTTCAGGAACAATAGCAATGTATTATGATTACAGTATGTAAAGTGGGCACGGTTAGAACTTTTGTACCATAAAATAATGCTACCTGGTTTAGTGATTTGTTTCATTTTTAGTATTTGTTGTACACTAGTGGAATCTTGGAGTGGAGCATTTTGAGGGGAAAAAGGGTTTGTTTATAGTATTATAGTTAGTATATAGTTTATACCCTTGTTTTCATACAAATGCAGCTTTGACTCTGTTGCTCATAAACCAGAATTCCTTCTGTATTGGAAAGCTGCACAATACAAGGGCAATTCAAGCCTAAAGCACTGTAACTTAGGAGAATTAGTTACTTGCTAGTAGGATATATAACTGTAGTTTCACTTTCTACATAAAAAGGAGAAAATTGGTCTTAATGTAAATTTATAATAGTAGAAATGTTTTCCTGTTATTACCTCTGTGCATATGTGTATCTTCACATAAAGTATCTTCTCTTTTCTTGATTCACCAGAGGTTGTTGTTCAGTGCTTCTGTAATGAGCAGAAGTCAAGTTATTCATAAATTAGTGGAACCACCTAAACCAGCCATCCATCAAATCTGATGATTTGCTAAATCTTGGGTCTTTTTCATGAAAACAATGTTTTAGATTGCTTCCCATAGAATAAATATTACTAATACCATTCAGCTACTATTTAATATTTTGGTGAAATGCTTACAACCTCTAAAAATGGCTCTGTTTTTATGAGTATGCCTGTGTAGAGTTTTAGCAAGGTGATTCTGGGGCTCTAGCACTGAAAGTAGAGACTGTCTTTTTTTCTCCTTCTTTCATATTCTTATGTCCTGTTTTGAGTCATATTATTTCAACAGCCAAGATCAGTAGAGGAAATATCCTTGTTTAATAATATGCTTTTTATCCTATTTGTAGTGTTAAGGAGAACAGAAGTGCTCCAGCTGTATTTACATAACAAAAGCTAAGGCTTCTGTGTCCAGAAGTATTGTATTAATGAGAAAGTACTGAGAACATAGGAGAGGTTAATTTTCTGGGTGATAGTTTACTGTGGATTTGAAGCTGAAGCAGCAGCTATTATTTGAAAAAAAATTTAGAGCTATTATTCATTTTAAAAGGAGAATGTTGTGGGGTATTTTTAATTATGAATCTGGTCTGCTTAAAATACCCTTTGTGAAAGGCAGCTTATCTTTTCTAATCTCAAAACCACCGTGAATAAATTCCCTAATCTGCTGGTTTCAGTGTGGGCTGAACAGCAACAAGAGAGACATAAGGATTTTCAAAGGCATCAGAGAAGGTGGATTCACAAACATTCCTGCTCATCCATTTGCTTCTCTGTCAGAGCTAGAGGTGTCCAGCTCACCCAGGACAGCAGCACTTGGTGGTCACCTTGCATTAAACAAACCACAGCTGCTAACAAAGAAAGTCTGAGCAAACTGGGAGGTTTTCCTCCCAGTTCAGGCAGAAGTGGCAACATCTCTGTCACACATAGCTATGTGCTGAGTTTCTNCCTTCCAACCCTAACCATTCTAGGATTCTATGGTGTTAGTAATTGGTTCAGCCTAATTAATATTTGATATCTGCAGTGGCACACAGAGAGAGAGGGAAGTTTGCCACACAACTCCAGAGGGATTTGTGTGTTTTCAGAACTCTATTACAGTGTTGTGCAAACACTGTCTTCTCAGGTGTCCTCAGTCGTGCCTTCAACAGCAGAGCCCTTTCCATGCCAGGTTTAGTTGTGCTGCACATGCTTACAAAATCACAAATTCTTGCTGTGGGGGGGTAGGTGGACACTCTTTTTAATTGAGTAAACATGTTATCGGGTGCTAGGAATATTTGTTCTTGCTGCCTAGCATTTGTCCAATTTCTGTCATAGCGCGTGTTTAGAAGAGAAAATTTTGGACAGAGACACAGGAGGGTGGAGCAATAATTAGTGACAAGTTTAATCCTAGAGCTCCCTTTTGAAAGAGAAACCACAGAAACTGATTTCCTGCTGGTAACTTTCAGGACCAGTTTTGGACTAACATGGGTAAAGAAAAGAGGTCAAATCTGTTCTTTGTTGTTGTTTTGGCAGAGCCTCCTGGTTCATTCCAAATCTCTACAAAGCACCAGCAGAAAATGTGTTCCTTTATGTGTAGCCTGAAAGGTTCTTTGCACTTAGCAGCAATTCTCCTGCTTTGGCACAGCTCACTTTAATTACAGAAAAATTTCCAGTTTAAACAAGGAGTTAGAGTGGGGTTAGGCATTCAAATGCATGAACTGCACAGACATTTTGGTAGTTAATTTCCTTGGGCCAGGAGCAAGGGGCTCCTAGTTAAAATTCAGGGTCTGTCACTGTAACTCTGGGTAGAAACAGCAACAGAAAATGTGGAGTGAAATGACATATCCCAAATCTGCATGCTTTTCATCTATTTTCCTTTCTTAATAAGGGAGAAATTATAGGCACTGAATCTCAGCAAAGAGGAGTGGGTGGGTAGAGCCTTCTTGTCTTTATTATCCATGGAAAATACGTTTTCACCCCTTAAATGCAAGGAATGGGTGCTCACTCCAGCATAACCTCTTCAGCAGGTGCTCTAGGAGTGGGATCATCTCAACATTGAAAGAACATGAGGTGAGGAGCTTGTGTTCATTGTGGGTAGCCACTGTGGTTACCTGCTGCTCTTTCCTATAGCAAACAACTACTTTGGGATCCCAGGATTTAGCTCTGTTTCTCCCTGTTATTGGAGAATGTTTTCAGTAGGAAGTTTGTGCTCCTGAAGTGATGTTCTAGATGCATTCATAAAACATGATAGGACAGGATGTGTTTGCCTGAGCTGAGAGGCAAAGCTCTAGCTAGCCAGCCTTCCTGCAGTCCTCATTTCAGCTTTGCTATGGCATGCTTCCTCTGTAAGCAACAGTTCCATCAAAACTGCACTAAATCTCAGTTTCTTACTGAGTCTCCATTCCAGGGAGTGTTTTTTAGTGTGATTATTGCAACAAAATACTAACTGTCCAAAAATGGAGAGCGTTAAAATCCGAGTATGCTGACTTAGCTGCTGTGACACCTCTGAGCCTTAACTGATCTCTCTTGAAAACAAAGGATTAACTCTTGCTGTTCTTCTAATAATGTAGATAAATGGAGTTAAGACTAAACTTTAAGCCTCCTGATGTGTGCTGGGGAGGCTTCAGCACAAATTGCACAGACACAACTGGGTGCAAAATAATATTTCAAACTAAGTTGGACATGTAGCAGAGGCCAACAAACTGTATCCTACATTTATTTACAGATGCAGATACACATCAGTAAACTGAAAAGCAAATCCACAGTTCCAGGGAAGACTAGAGGAATTTCAAAAGTGAGAAATAATTAACCTGTCATGCAAGAGTACATAGGTAAAGTGTGTATCTGCAACAGCTATCAGCAGTCTTCCTCTGTAAATATTTTCTTTAGCAAATGAGATTTTCATCAAACAGGAAAGGGAAAATAAAAAGACTCAAGGCAAAACACTGTGATACAAAAATAACCATTTTTTTCTTTGCTTGGATAAGATTAGATTTTTCATTCTACTTCCTTTTCTGAGTGTATAGATGAGCTAACTTGAACAGACAGATTGGTAGAGATTGTTTGAACAGAATTCACAAAATGTCCTAAAAATAACCTGCAATTTATTTTTAAATAAAACATAGGTAAGGTAATTGTACAAGGTCTCCTAAATAGTCAAAATCAGATATTCAGTTGCAAAATCATTGCAGTTTTCTTTCTTGCACTCATATGGGAATCCATCTTAGTGAAACACAGGGGAACTTTCCTTGCTTTAAGAGGAATGAAATAAATGTAGCTATATAAAAATTATTGGAAAATAAGATTAGAAGTTAATAAAGAACTGGGTTCCTTGCAACATACAAAGGCTTCAGAATTACTTTAGAGGTGAGTTCCTGTTTATAGCATAATTTTGCTTCCTAGGTTTTAGAGACAATAAAAATACCATTTTCTGCTGGATTCTGATAAGTATAGATATTTATTTTAAGATGTTAAGGAAATAGAGATTAACAATAGGATGAAAAATGGGAAAATAACAGAGATTTAGAAGTAGTTAGAAAGCAAAATCAGAAATAATTTAATTCTGATGTCCATGCAGAAGCATAGGAAGCAGTCCCAGTCTGCAGGAGTTTATAATCTAAATCTAATTTCCAGTCCCTCTTATTTATTTATTTTTAATCTCTGAAATAGAAAAAAATATATTTAGTGCCCTCTTCTGGAAAACTAGATCTTATAGTGCAGAGCACCCCACGGAAATTCCTGTACTCAGAAATGCAAATCTGATGTAGATGTTCTCCTCTTTAGCTGAGTTCCATGCCTAAATCCAAGGAGTGCATGCTTCTGTGTTTACCCTGTGCCTTTTATCTCTTTAACTGCAGAACTCTGTTTTTATCAGGGCTCTGTTACAACCAATAATTAACATTCTTCCTTGGGCAGCTAATGACCCAGATTTGAAAATGGAATCTTCTATTTTCTTCCGTTCTCTGCTCCAAAAAAAGGCTCTTTTGAGAAGGAAAATGAATCCTAGGGCTTTAGTGCAGTCTTGAAAAGCATGAGTCCTCTCCTTTTTATGTGCAAGAGTGGAAGAGTAGCCATACAGCACTGCTGGTGATGGTGAGGCTGCAAAGGCTTGGGCAAGGAATAGGGGGATGCTCAGTACTTCTTCCTATCATGTTTGTCCCTTACTTTTTTGAAGAGATGCCCAGCACCACTGCAGTCCATTTACCACTGGGAACATGCCCACAGAATCACAAGGATGACACACAAAATGTCCTGCTATCTCATGTGCTATTTCAGTTTATTTTTCCTTACATCAGAAAATAGAAATGTTGTCTCCAGTGAATTAAATCCATGTGTACATCAAGATACATCTCAAAGTCTTCTGATCTCCTGTGGAACTTGAAAATGAAGGTTTCACTGAGCAGACAAAGGATTTTTGACCAAAGTCCCTGGCATGCATCTGAATACTTTCATTCTCCTTTGACATCCACTTCAGCACTTTAAGATGCTGCTTTCTAGTGTTTTTTGAAGGTCTCATCTTTCTTGTCTTCTAAGAGTACCCTGAGCCTATGACCATCTTAAAGGATTTCAATGACAGTGTTAGCTTCTTTGTAGTATTCACTTTCTGACCTGCTGTACTGTAAAAAGCAATTTTTATATGCTAATAGCAAATTTGAATAGAAAGAGCATATGCTGTGGTTTTGTAGTTGCTAATTTTTGCAGCTAAAGTGAATTATTTAGAAGTGAATAAATTAGTTAGGTACACTAAGCATTCAGCCCATTTTCATGGCTTAGTTCTCACATAATTGCTACGAAGCTGCATCATTTGCATTGAAAACATCACAAAAAAAGAGGTTTTTAGAATCTTTCCATATTCAATCTGCTCAGCTCAAGAAATACTTCCTTTAAAGAAGGTATTATCTAATATTTCATTAAAAGCATTGATTATTAAGCATTGATTTCTCATGCTGTCCTTCAGCCCTCAGACTCGTAACTCCAAAGTGAAGGGAAGCATCAGTCCAGTGAATGTAGATGGGAACAATGTAAACTCCTCACCTGCATCAGCTACCCTGGGCTGCCTGGATAATCAGTGTACTCCAGGGTGTAAATCTAAGGCTAAAATAGACACCAAAGACTGGGCAGAGGAATCATAGCCCAAGGAGACTTTTGGCACCATTATCGGGGAAGAAGGTGTTGCTACCTCAGGTTGTAGGTGCAAAAAGGGTAAATGCTTGTAAAGAATTTACAGAGAGGTCAGGGGCAGGGACATCCCTCAAGGTAGACAACTGCAAAGAGAGTGGCTCCAAGCTGCAAACTGAGAGCCTGGGAAAATGTTTTGGGGAAGTATGGCTATAAATAAACTAACTCTTGTCGTCTTTTGGGTTGGCTTTGGGCTACTCTCTGAATCAGGCTAGTGAACTGGGTGACAGAGTCTGACCCAATACAGATATTATTATGACCACAGATACCAAAAGAGAATCAAAGTTCTATGTTCTGTGTGTGTTTGTATGGATTTGAAGGTTTTCAATGTTTTCTGGATTTGGGATAATTGTTGTCTCCTTCTAAACCTTTTATTTGGCCCTAGGCTACTTTTGTACTCTTATTGCATAATGTTGTTTGTTTATATTTTATTTCCTTAGGTATCTTTTTTAGTCTGTTAGAATCACAGCATTAACTGTGTACTAGATATTTTAATCCTCATTTCCACATTTTTAAATGGGACTATACAACAAGCAAGTGCAGTACTTTGAGAATTTCCATCCAGTCTTACACCATGCCTTACTGCAGAGTGGGAGGGGGACCTGGGGGTTTATACCATGTGATGTATCTATAAAAGTCTGAAAACAAGACCACCAACAAAATAAGCTCATTATTCATAAGCCTTACTTGTAATTTTAATGACATCGTTGCAGATGCTTCCCAATAACCTGAGCAACAAGTGCACAAAGGCTAGTGCAAAAATCCCACCGAGAGTTTTGGAGCTGCCATTTTATTTGCCAGTCAAAATGGAACAGTTGTCCTTTAAGCTAGGGACTGCAAGTGCTTGCTGGTGCAGTGGGCCAGGTGGCTCAGGAGCAAAAGAAGGCTTTTGTAATTGCTTGGCAGGGCAGAGCTGTATTAGAGTGCAGCAGCAGTTGGCAGATTGGATTAACGCTTTCCTAGGGGTGAGATCTGGCACACAAGCTGTATGTTAATACCTGTAGCCTGAGTTGGTTCAGGAGCTGCATTTGTAACAAAAAGAGCATCCATTTTACCTCCACCATGTCACAGACTCATAAATCCTAAAGCCAGCCTTGAAATTCCCTTATGGCAGCAGCAGGATAAGGCTCTCAAAAGTGTAATTTGAAAACAAATCTTTTAATAAAGAATTATTATCGTGGAGCAACTGAGGTTGATAATCAGTTTGTGCAACATGAACTAACAGCATTATCTTACAGTGCTGCAGTCCATCTATTACTGTGGTGAATGCTGCCATCACACTTTATTTATGGTTGTTTTACAAACTAGAGACAACACTTATTTGGGAAGGAGTAGCCCCTTGTCTTTGCTGGTCTGGAGGCTTTGGTTTGGTGACTGGAAAAACGCCTTCTAATCCCAGCACTTTCCTTGTATGTTTGTAGGAGAGATTTGTGTATTAACTGTGTGTGTTGCCTGCAGCATGTGACCCTGTTGCAATCACCTTGACCTTGAGTTCCAGATGTTTCTAAAACGCAGGTCCCCATGGCATGAATGTGCTGTCCTTTCCTGATATCACCTTGATGTGGAATTGTTGGTGCTCTGAGGAAGCCTTTCCAGTGTGGGTGACAGGGCATTGACAGCAGTACAAGATTGGAGAGCTGTTCTGCTTGTCCTCTACTCACCAAAGACCAGCTTCTAGAGAAAGGCTCCTTTTCAGGCTTGTATTGCAGTGTTTTACTTTTCCATGTTAGGGATTAAATTATTAAAAGATTTGGAAAACTGAGCCATGCAAAGATACTTCCCTATGATCCACAGCCTCTTGTAGTCTTCCACTTTCCATACCTTGTACACAGCATTATTTCTTAGCTCTGGAGATGCCCAGTCACTGATCCTTGATTTCCTGTGGCATTGGGTAGCAGTGGAGCAGCTGCTCATTGATGCTGGTGAGAATGAGGCACTGACCCATTGGGCCTCTCCAAGACAGACTGCTTGGAGTTGGCTGTGTCATTTTATCCAGGCACAGTTACACTGCTAGGTCAGGATGCTCCCCTCTTGCCAAGAAGAATTATTTCCTCCCATAACTTAACTGTAATACATGCATTCCCCAGGTATGTATCTTGCTCCTTTTGCCTAAACATTAGTTTAAGTTAATTCCTCTGGAATAGAGAGACAATTATAACAAAGACAACCAGTTGCCAAATGCTCTCTATGTGGATAGATCCACAGAGCCCTTCTTATCACTTTTTCCTACTCAAAGTTATTTCCTTGCTCTGCCCTTTCCTGAGCTCTCCAGGCCATTGTGGAGAGGTGCAGCACTCTGTGTGCACTTTCTGTGCCTGGGGCCACATCACACATGTGGCTGATCAGCTGAATACAGTGCAGTGGGTCGGTCGGTCAGTCGTGGCTAGGCTTCGCGAACGAAGCTCCAGGGAGGGCTCCATCCACACTCCTCCTCAGCGCCTTTTCCAAGTGCGCTGATAAAAAGAGGATAGCAGATAGCACCCTCGAGCCTGCACAACGGATTTTTTTTTAGGTGAGACACAGCATGCGCAGAGCTGGACCCACCCTTTAGTCCTAAGGTTCATCTGCCAGGGCCTAGCAAGCTTGGACGCTGGCAGCCAAGTCCTTAGGACGGAGGTTTAACCTCTTAGCTGGAAGGCCTTACAGGGCTAAACGAGCTCCATCTGCCCGGGTTTGGAATCAGAGTTGTCCTTCTCCTAGGATGACTGCCAGAAGGCTAATGAGCACATCCTACCCATCCAAGGGTTATAGGAACATGGGGATCACTCCCCACACTTTCCCATGGGCAATGAGTTTAAGGGTGCAGTGGGTAAGAGCATCCTAAATCAGGTATATGATCACAGCAGTGGGTTATTTGGCTGCCAGCTGAACCAGTGCACAGGAAATTCTCCTTGAAAGCATGATTTTGTTATGGTATTCCTAATTTGTTAAAGGCACAAGGAGAAATGGGCAGTGTTCCATGGAAGGTTGTAGAAACAGCTTGGCACATGGCATGAGACTGTATCAGAGGTACATTTCTTGGGAAGTGATAAAGTATAAAGGGATAATTCAATGCAGAGACAGAATTTTGCTGTCTCAGAAGAAAACAAAATAGGTCAGTATCACAATGAATTTGAAAGGTGAGAATGTTGAAAAGACATCACATTATATGGTTTTATTGATTTGTTTGGTTCTTGCAAGCAATTGAGCTTCACTGAGTGTAGGGTACAAAATACCAGTATGGATTTTCATGTGTGGTTTTTTTTATTGAAGTGACACAAAAGAAATAGATAGCATGTAGTTTTTCAGAGAATCTAATTCCAGGCTGGTTACTATGGAGTGCCTATTAGCAATAAAATGGTGGTAATACTTTGCTAAAATAGTTGGACTGGGGAGAATACTGCTGACAAGTCTGTCTCCACTGACAGAAAAAAATGAACAGACTATTACCTAATTGCCCACAAACCATGCCTCAGCCAAAGGTAACCTCTTGTGCTCTAAATCACTTATATTTGGGAAAATGAAAAATCAGAAAGGGAACAAAATGTTACCAAGAAGTTGGTGGGCAGTTACAGGAATGGGTTTTTAATCCCTTTGGAGGGCCAGTTCAGTACATAATGGGAAAAGGAGGATTTCTTCTCAGCAAAGCAGAAGGGTTCAAGTTATTAATCAATTTTCAGGTTGTACAGCCCTGACAAAAAGAATGGTATCATAAAAAATTTTGATCAAAGCAAATTATGTTGACTCTTTAATGAAAATCTAGCCCTTGATGTTGACTTTCATAAAAAATAGAGAAAATTCTGTAAGCAGGTACAGTGACCTGCTGTAATTCTCCTCAGAATACCATAAATATGGCAGTGAGATATTTTCAGTCAATTATCCTTTACATTACTGGAAGAGTTGTATGAATGACATAGTTACCCTGTCAAGATAACACAGT
Organism: Bucco capensis; assembly: GCA_013396975.1. Taxonomy (NCBI): domain Eukaryota; kingdom Metazoa; phylum Chordata; class Aves; order Piciformes; family Bucconidae; genus Bucco; species Bucco capensis. The sequence goes on along the minus strand of VWZO01011422.1, from coordinate 375,096 downwards.
ATTTGCTTGTTGGGGACTGTCCAGTAGAAGAATCAATGTGACAGTGTGGTAGTGACTTGGGTCATTCTTTACTGTGCACTGTGTGGGAAGGAAACAACCTCTGGCTAATGTTTGCCTGTGACTTTCCTTTTGAACTTTTCTTACATTTCACACCATTTTTAGGTACCAAATACATGACCTGTTTGCAATGCAGAGCAGCAGCCTTCCTGCTTTCTCCTTTAATCTCTTTTCCCTCTTAATCTGTCAACTTCAGAGCGTGGTTAAATATCACAGATATTAAAGGCCAAATGGCAAATCATCTTTTACCTGTCTATTTTGAATCACAGCCTGAGTTACCTTTTAAGGGTGCCAGGACCATTTTGAAAGGTGAGAGTATGGAATTATGTCAAATGTTTGGGATTATTCAATCATTTGGAGATTCATATGTGCATTTGGGCATTTGTCTGCTCATAGTACAAGTAGGAAAATGAGCTATATAATCCATTTCCAGCAATGGCTTTTTAGAGACTCTTCATGGGAAACCCTTTTAATGGATCTGGCAGTTCCTGTTCCACTGACCACTTGTGCTGTATTTTACTGTCTTACTATAGAGTATAAAAGGGAATAGGTTATAAAGAAAATTTGAGTCTGTTAAGAATCCTAAGGGGATCTATTATTTGCAGATATACTTTGTCATTACAGAATAAAGTGATTCCTTTTACCTAGATAACTATTGAGTACTTTATGATTAATTACATGAAAATGCATTCTTGCTATTTCAGACTCTAGCCAGTTGTTGTACAGTGTTATTTCTGATGACTGTTTAGAATGTTCATTTTTATTTGGGGTTACTGGGATGACTTTTTGAATGAACTGTGTGATTGCTGAGAAAGAAACAAGACACTGAATACTAGACATTTTTTATTAAGCCTTGCAAACTGCTTTATAACTGAGCTTGCACTTCTACTCTGCCCTGTGGCTGTTCCATTGCAAACCCAGTTTTATGGGATTTTTTGGCGTGATTTCTAGATAATTCTTTCATATAAATAATGCAATGGCATGAAGGACCAGGTGGCTTTATGGAATCATATAGAAAATGGGTACAAAGAGTGTTTTTATTCCTGTATTTATCAAGTAATAATCACAAGGTCATGGCAGCCAGTCACCTGGATTTAATCTCAGATCCTTAAACTGTTTAAAATGCTGGTGGTGAGACCCTAAATTAGCTACTTTGATAGAACAGCCAGCTGGAAGATGAGAGGATTGGGCTAGCCATTTTCCAGTGTTTTCCTCCCCCCTTCCTTGCTTGTAAACCTTCTTGAAAGAAAGTCTGCCTGTGCCTTGTGTGTATTGATTCAGGACCTTGTAATGGGAACAGAAAGGAAAGCCTTCTGATAAATGCTGATTACTGCTGGTGCTAGCATGGTGTCAGCCCACAGAGTATGACAGCAACCAGCACAGAACAAGGAAGAGTAAACTAAACTCCTTTTTTTTTTTCTTTCCTGAAGTTGGTGTTAAATCTTCAGCAATTAATCCAATTTTTCCTACCAACCAAAATATGCTGAGAACACGCTTCACAATCTCTCCTGATTTCCATGCAAACCCTTTTCTTAATCTTTTCTGAGTTGCACAGGTAGTGCCAAATTGAAAATGAAAGTGCCAGTTTCAGCCTTTTAACAAGAAGTTAGTAAAGGTGAAGGCTCTGTGTGTCCAGCTTGTGTCTGTGTGACTAAGCAGCTGAGATGTAGGGAGGTAATCAGCATCCTGCCTGTCTTTGTGGACTTATGTCAAGCATTCGTGCTGTTGCTTTGGATCAAGAACAAGAGCTATGAATTCTCATTTAAAGTCTGTGAATAGTCACAATGTCCAAATCCATTCTATTCTTAAATAATGTATATTGTCTATGTAATTAAGCCCTGCTGGACTAGGATCTGTGTCCTTGGAGATGGAGCAAGTGCTTTCAAGGAGATGTTATTCTGCCATTTATACCACACTTAGGTCTGTAGTGATGGGGCACAGAATTGGCTTCTTCCATGTTGTTTCTGTAGCTTGTAGGAATCACAGTGTACATGTTACTTTGGAATTTGAGATGCTCTGCTGAGCTGCAGTGTTTGCATTTCCACTGTCAGCTGGTCAGGTGCAGGTTTCTTGTGTTGATTACACAAAATGAGGTCACTGGCTTCACAACAAAGTGTTGTCATATATAATTAGTCCTTTATTTTTTTGAATTTTAGACAGGTAATTGCTTTTCCAGGATGTAAGTGGAAACAGATCCATTTCTTAGCCCCTTTATGAGTTCAGTATAAATATTCAGGTGCTGTAGTGTGTAACGTAGACTGAAAGTAAAGCAAGGTCTGTGCTGTGACCTGGGAAAGTCACAGTAGGAGAGTGTTTTTGGCACAGTGTTTTTAGTATCATGACTTCTACAGCACTCTTTGGTCACAGGTGGCATGGGAGCTTTTGTGACCCAATTTTGGCAATACCTAGAACCCTTGAGAGCAGTCTCAAACCTGTTCTAACTTAGGTTGGTGGGATGGCTTGGCACACAAGTTCTACAGAACAAAATAGTTGCCAAAAACTCTGCTACCTTCAAATATACCTCTCTACAGAGAGCTGTGTGCTTCTGGGATCCAGCCAAAAATCAGGGCTAAGAGCATCAAATCACTGCAATGGCTTTTACCACAGCCCTTGGATAAAGAAAGGGAGCACAGAGAGTTAACACAGTTATTTTTGTTGGCTAAGCCTCAGAAACAGAGAAGTTAAATGAAATTAATACTAACTTTTAAACACTGTCCAGTCTCTGAGGCTTAGCTTTGGATTTTGGAAGAATACTTGTCTCTCTCCCACACTTTTCCCTGGTGAGGTGTTTTCTTACTGGTAAGTGCATAGCCTAATTCAGCTTTGCACCAGCAGAAACATTAGTTGAGATATTAAACTAATGTAGTAATACTCTCAAAAAGTTAAAATAACTTCATTTGGGTTGCTTATCTAAGAGAAGAGCAGCCATTTCCTTTCTCAGAAAGACATTAAGTGATGTATCTCTTGGATTCCTGTCTGCTTAGGAAGGTTGCTTGCAGCGTGTTTTACAAACAGGTTGGAAATAAGGATGAGAAAGACTGCATGTGCTTTTATCCTTAAGAATTGTATTAACAATAAGAAAAGTTTGATCCAGAGATCTTCATAAAAATAGTTGTTGTTTACCTGAGTAAACCTCCTGATTTTAGGCATTTATCTGAGTAAGGATTGTTCCTGTGAATGAACTCTGCCAGCTCTGCCTTTGAAGACTACATGCTACAGGCACAGCTGTTAAGGGGATATTTTAGACTCTGGCCAAAAAAAAACTAAGAGGATGACAAATTATGTTCAGAAAGTAAAGGAGTTCTTTAAGAATCCTGCAACTTTTGCTTCCCCCAGTTCCAAACCCTTTCAGCAAAGATAATATTTGACCTCAGTCTCCATTAATGGCTCTAAGACAGTTTTAAACTCTCTAGCATGGCATCAGCAGATGTCCAGCTAAAAACTTCCCGAGCTGTTCCTTTTCCCTCTAGCCTGGCATATTTCTGTGTTTTCCCCTGAAGTTGTGTGCTAGTACTCCTTTTGGGGCTGGCCTCTGCCTCTGCAAAAGTGAGTGCCTGTATAAATGTGTATAATGAAGTCATTCATACTGAGACCTTTCACACTAGTGCCCTGACTCTTGTGTTGCTCAGCCTTGCTCTCCTTGGGCAACCACAGATTACTGTTTAGGGGTTGCACTGTCAGTAGAGGAAATTCACCAGCTCTTAAATTGCTGACCTTGACTCTAGTATTATTATTTACTACTTAGAAAATAAGTAATGAACTCTCCCTTCTGAGAGAAGACCTGCCATGCAAGCTGACAAGCTCCTCCCCAAGTCCTAAAGAGAGTGCAAATTGGTAGGAAGATACAATTTAGCAGGTCAAACAAGAGTGAGGTCAGCTTTGTGCCCCAAGCCAATAAGGGTTTATTTGCTGACTGACAGAGGCCTTACAACCCACCCTGAGATCACTCAGCATCACTCCTGTGTTACTTATGTGAGAATGAAGCGGGGAGGGGGGGGGAATGCATTCTGTCCCTGTTTTGTCTAGTTATAATGATGGAGAATGTCTCCAGCTGACCAAGGTGTCCTCATTAATGATGGTTCTATATTTAGGCCTTGCAGAGACCGTGTGCCCCCTGTTTAATCAAAGACCTGGTAGTCATGGTAACGACAGAGAGCATCTGGATGTCTACCATTTGCCAAACACTGTAATAAAGTGCAAGATTAAAAGAACACACAACAGCATTAGGTGAACTAAGCTTTTGTTCTGTTCTACTGCAGATTTTGAATTAAGAGCCCCCTAGCCTTAAATGCTGGATTTTTTTTTTAATTTTTTTTATTTTTTGCAGAAAAAGAGCCCTATCAATACAGGTGACAATTACTAATCTCCTTTTTTTGTTTGTTGTTTTTTTTTTTTTCTTAATTTTATTTTGCAGGTATATCAGCATTCATATACAGCACATTATGTCCTCAGCAAAATACCTCATGGGTAAGCAATTTTTCAGTGTCTTCTTTTTAAAACTCAGCCATTAAGAATTCTGCAAAATAATGTGTGTTGTGACAAATGGTTTCCTCTAACAGTCCTTTGCAACAGTCTGATGTTCAGCTGCAGCATCCACTGAGCTGTGTGTTGCACAAAAGATGAGATAGTCTGGAAACAGAAATACTCAGCTTCCCTGGAGAGTCAGACTACATGAGTTTCATATTCCAGTTCTCAAGCTTTTGGCTAGAATATAGATGTGTTGGTATCTGGCTGAGAGCCACAGTTGGCCACTCACCAGAGCACTGTCAGACAATCTATCCAGGGCTGTTTAGTCCCTTAAATTTTGTCAGAATTGAGGTATCACCTTTCAGTTTTTGGGTCTTTTGGCAGATTCCATTGATAAAAATGCTGTCTCTAGCACCCCATCTGAAGGCAGATAGACCAGTGGGCAGTTTCCAGGATCCTGACACTGCTTAGATACAGACACTCACAATCATATTGAAGCTGCAAGCGTTTGGGTTCAGATACAGTTCATATTTTCAGAGAGTGTGAGGTAAGTGTAGACAAACAAGAATGCCACATAGGCTTTACACAGCATGTCTAAACTTACTGAAAGCACTTTGCTTTACCTGAGGCATGTAGAGTGACAGTAGTAAACTTCCATCACACAATGCCTCTTCATATGGGTCCCCTTACAAACTGCAGGTCCTGAGGTAGGCTCAGTTAGTTTGAGAAGATACTTCTTTAGCTTTGATGAATTGCATTGTTTTAAGCCTTCCTTTTTCAGCTTTGTCTTTGTGGTGCTGCAGTTTACCTGCAGCTCCAGCACCATCACCCTGCAGCTCATCCTGCCTGTCTTGTTTCTCCAAAGTTCAGCCTGTAGTTTCTACCTGCTTGTCCCTTAAAAGATACCTCTTTAAAAAAAGTATGCTTTAAGGACTGGACTAGCTGGTCAGGAACAGGATGGCACCACATCAATGAGACATATGTAGACATAAGGTAGTGCTTAGAGTGAGATAGCTATAGCACCAGTGAAAATACATTAGTTGCACAGCAACAAAAAGCTGGAATAACTTTCTTTGGCATCTGTCTAGCAACAGAGAAAACACTTTGCACACAAAAAAAAATCTCTTCTAGAGACATACATGTTTTAAAACCTGTGAGCCCTGGACTTAGTGAAACCTGCTCCTATACAGCTTGTGGTGATTGCCTCACCACAAAAAATCTAGGCTGTTTGCATGAGCAGCTGGAACATGAATTAGGGGATGTGTCTCACCATCATCCATGTGAAAGCTTTGGTGTCCCAGTGTGCCATGCTTCAGAACTCTTCAGTCCCTTCCCTCCTTCCCTACCTCAATCCAGTCTTCATTTTTGCTTTCCTCCCCTCCCTCCCAACCACTCAGGAGCTTAGTGGATTAATGTAATTTTGAAAATTCTAGCATTCTGGCAATATATCTGAAATTAGCTTGTGGGCTGCAAGGGTGTGGAGCAACAGGATGAACACATAGCATGAGCACATAAGCTCTGTATCTGCATTAAACCTGGCTAAGAGCAAAAGCATTTGACTGACAGCACAGTTCTATTCCAGACAAAACAAAGGTGGAAAAGCTAGAACTATCATGCATAGTATGTATTAGAGCTGCTAAAAACTACCAATACAGTGATCCAGGCAGTTTGTTACTACTGCATGACTTATCTACTACTACGTTGTCCCTGATAACCTGGTTCTCGTTGCCCTCAGTGTTGCACATTCTGCTGTGTTTCACCTTGTTCTCTGGGTTTGGTTGAGCTGCATGCAGGCAGCTGGAGGGTTGGATGTATCAGAGGAGAAGTACCTAGTAGAAGGGGAAGATTTGGAAAGTGAGAGGGTGTCAGAAGGCATATGGATGTGTCAGACATTGGTGTTCCCTCAGCATGATCTCGTGATGGATCAGGCAACCACTGACAGGAGGAGAGCTAGAAGAACTGTTGCATTTCATGTTGGCACAGATATGGTTTGCAAAGTGGTTTAGGCTGTAGGTACATGTACAGGCATTGCAAACCATACTGTGCAGTGGCAATTGCATCAATCTTTCAGGTGGTTCCAGTGCATGAGAGTGGTGGAAAGGGTGGCACATTACCATTTCCCTGGCACATGGGAATTTCTTGTTCCTTTGGAGTTCTGGGTGTATTTTAGGGTGGTGTATGAAGAGATAGGACAGGTGTAGCAGGTGATGAAACACATCGACTGAAAGTAGAGGCTCTTTTGGATGAAGGCATAAAAATCTCTTCATCACATATTTTATACCTAAGACTGGAATATTGCCCTGATGGATGTGTGTGGATGAAAATTGTTGAGGACAGTACCAGGTGCACTGATACAGCACAATGTTCAGGTCCTTTGGGGACAATGAAATTGGCAACATCCTTGCCCACCACCTGACAAATAACATGAGTGACAAATCCTTTGTCCAACACAACAACCCCTTTGCCATTCCTACAGACTGTTTTTATCTGCAAGTAGGTACCAGCTTTATACCACATCACTGTGTGCCAGTGGCACCTTGCCATATCTACAAATTAGCAGCCAAGGCAGTGACTGCTGGTGAACAAACTTCACTCCACAATCTCCTTCCTGCTCGTTAGACACTCACTCCTGGAAGCAGACTGTGGCAGTGTGACTTTCCCTATGCTCTGCCATTCCTTATCCTCAGCTATGATCTGTCTCATCAGAAAGTCCAGACAGTTTAGACTTTGTACCCACTAATGCCCTTGCTGCACCCCTGCTGAGTCTAACTAATAATGAAGCCAATTAATCTAATCTGTGACATCACTTTTTAAATGATGTGACATTAATCTGCCAGCATAAATTGCATTTTAAAGCAATTTCTAATTATTTTTGCCATGTTCTGCAGACTCTCCAGATTCAGGCTGTGTCTGAAGTCAAAGGGGCTTGTACCAGCTTTTTCCAGATTTCATTCCAAGCTGTCCATAAGTTTTACAGGCCAATTTGGGCATGTTCTTAGCACAGATGTTCACAAATAGTATTTTACACGGGCTGCAAGACTGCAGCTTTTTCTCTAGAGCTGTCGTGGAGGTGAACTCTCCACAGAAGGAGTGAGCAGCACAGTTTGACTCTCTGTAGGACAACTAATACATGCCAATGACATAGACTCAAAGGATCTTATTTAAAACGGAATATAAGCCCTAGGTAAAAGAAAGGTATAGTTAACTGCATAGATTTAATTTCTCTTTTTTGTTTCAACCTTCTCACAGCCTCTTGGGAAACTCAGGCTAGAAACCCCTACCAGTATTGCCACATCTGCCTTCTGTTTTCAATGGCCCATGGTTTTAGGTTTTCAGAGAGTGAGCTCGCTAAGATCCTCACTTCTCATTTTGCTGGCCTGAGGTGTGTAGGGAGGTTATGTTCAGTTCAACCTTCCTGCATGTCACTCGTTTTTCTCCTGCTGTTCGCCCAAAAATGAGATGCTGGCTCCGGGTGCCATCTAGTGGAAGAAGCCTCTGCGCTGGCAGCTCATTGTCCCCGCTACGAACATCTCTGTATCATCCCATCGGCCTCCCCCTGAACCGTGCTGCTGTTCAGATCTCCCGGCCAGTAAGTGCTTGCAGCTGTCTGCATTATCAAGCCTTTTGCAGAGCTCCTCTCTGAACCTAACCGCTGCACTTGCCACATTGTCATTTGCCAGCTCGCTGTCATTTGCTGTGGTAGCACCTGCAGGTCTAGGTGTGGAACAGGGAGCTCTTGTGCAAGGTGCTGGGGGAAAGTGGAGTACAAATGCCATCCATACACAGTTATTTCTTAATATTACTTTTCCTAACTTAAGAAAATAAAAATCTAGCAGTATGAGATAGGCAACAACCTCCTTATGAAATGCAGCCACCAAATACTGGTTTATTCTTCGGTGAGTTTTAATTTTGCTCCTACTGAGTCAAATATGGGGAATCTTAGTCATATCCTTCACTGAAACAAGGGAAGATCTTTGTTTGTTCAGGGCTTTAATGGTCAGGCTATGACTGACCAGTGCTCCTCTAACCTTGTTGCAGGGTTTCCCTCTTTTGACACCAGTATGTGCTGCTGGACCACTGGTTTGATCTGGCACTGCAGGTCCTCAGCAAGAGCTAATTTCAGATGGATATCTGAGAGGGTGCCTCTGCCTTTAAGCTTTTTCCGTGGCCAGCAGAACTGTGACACTTTTTTCAAGTTCTGCATTGTGTTTGTGTTCCCCAAAATACAGCCCAGAAGAATTTTTTCAGAGCTTCTAGTGCTCATCCAGTCCTGCATGAACTAAGCAGGACTGAGCAGAGCTAAGGGACAGGAATTAGTGCTGACTCTCTCGTACAAGCTCACAGCACAGTCGTAGCACCCAGCTAGAGCATGTCAGTGGGAGCTTACAAATATGCCTACAGGCACCAGTGACAAAATCAGCAGTTATTCCCACTCCTCATTGATTTTGTTTATGGGAAGAAGGGAATTGTATACAGTTATTCTGAAGCAGAATCCATATTTCTTCCTAAATGTATATGGTGTAGACAGAGGAATATTGTAAGTAGATCACAGGAGCAGTCGCGGAGCTGAGTTCAGCTCTTCTTGCCTGCTAGTACTACCCTGAGGGTCTGTAAAATGCTGGATGTACCCCTCCCACTGAACCCCCAGTAACTTCAAGAGAAGTCCTGTGAGTGGAGTGAGTGCAAAATACACATTGTGGAGATCCATAGATGTGGTAACAGGAGGACAAACTGAGCCTGTGCTTCACTGTGAGTTTTCAAAATGATGTCTGTAGATCTGTCTGCAGAGCTCTCACTAATGTTCCTGTCTCCTGCTTTGATACAAGCTACTAGCAGGAAAGAATTTAAAGTTAATGAAACCTAATCAGATTTGTACATACCCTATTGTATAATATTTTGAAAGACAAGGTTTTCTTTGCACATACTCCCATTTCTGTGGTCACAGTAAAAGGAAAATGTGTTTCAGTATTAAAAAAACTTCAGTGAACTGCTTCTGCTGCAGACATCTGTCAATTTGACCACGACTGTTCTGTTTTGCTGTTTTCTGTCTGTTCTGCCACTTGCCATGCCTCAGTGTCCCCATTTGCAAAGCAAGGAGAGAAATATTGCTTACCCGACAGAGGTGATATGTGATAATTACTGCAGAGAGTGCTGCACAATTTCCCTCTTTAACATTTATAAACTTGTACTAGAGCCCACATTTTATTTTAAGAGGAAAAAGTACTGTAATTAATAGAGTCTGTTTTCAGCTGGAGGAGCTGATTATTTTCCCCCAACAATGAGATACAGAGGCTGAAATAAGCCCTTATAAAGGGGTGTGTAAAATCAAATAACTACGTGAAATTTGTTAAATAAGTAGAAAAATGTATTCTGCTGTTTGTGAAGAATTTGCTATTGCTACTTCTCTCTTTTTAACAATTAGCATTCCATAGTTTCTGTGCATCTTTCTGAGATAGTTTATATAGTTTATCAAGGCCTCTCTGCTGCATAGTGTGGTAGCTTTTCTGCCAGACTATAAATAAGAACATCCTCATGATGTGATAGGCTTTTTCAGTTGTGTTTTGACAGCAGAAGACTGGCCCTTGGAATTGTTCAACTTGATAACTTGGTTGTGGAGCCTGACCTTAAATCCTCCGAAGTAGACAGGAGTCTTTGATTGAGTTTACTGTCATTTGGCTCAAGCTCTGGCAGAACTGTTGAGCTTCTTCCTTTTTATAATCATCTGAATTAAACCCTCTGAAAATCACTGGAACAGTGGTTAAATCACATACTGGCTTATTGCTTGCAGATACATTTTGTACCAGAAGGAGCCAACATTGTGTTAAGCAAAGCTGCTATTTGAGCATCACTCCCTTCCAAGCCATGGCAGGTTGAAAGCAGCTCAGCTTCAGAAGGCAGGACTCTTGGCTGTGCTGGTGGGAGGAAATCCACTTCAGCAGCTCAACACTATATCATTTCCCCAGGGGATTTGCCATTTTCTTGCCTATGCTGGTCACTGTGTGGCATTTTTGATGTGAAATGTTCCTTTCCTGTGTAGGCAAAGCAATTCTTAACCACATACTTCTTTCTTCCAGAACCAGTTGTGATGTGGGTGGACACCTTAGAAACCATGTATAGTGATAATAATAATGAGTAGTTCCCTGATGGGAGGATTTGATGTTAAGAAGTAGATTAATGATTGCTGAGACTAAAAAAAAAAAAAAAAAAAAAAAGACCTTGGGTAATTAATAGTTAGATGTAGATGTTAGCAGTTTAGCAGAGAAAAGCCCAGAAAACAACCTCCTTATTTTACTGAAAAGGTCAACAGCTTATGGCTCATCAGCAAAAAAAAAAAGAAAGAAGAAAGGTTTGAAGTAAAATTCTCCCATAGTGTGTGTCTGAGGCAGCATCCCCCGAAATAAAGGCAAGGCTCCTATTAAATTCTGTTCTTGACTAAAATGTGCCTGGCAGGTGAGAAACTTACCTGGATTCGGATTTGGAACTGTTTGCATGTCTCAGTGCAAATGAACCTCCTCTGGTGCCCAGGCTGTGGGCAGCCTCCAAACCCTAGCCACTGCCATAGGGTACAGACACACTCCAAAAGTGATCATATCACTGTTGATAAGAGATGGAAATAATGGCTCTACTAAGTGTGTGCCTTACTTTAACCCACAAGGATATGTTCTAAGTGGGGAGAGGCTGTGTAGAAGAGTGTTGTGTTTCAATATTCCCAACAACCTGCACACAAAACTCCAAGGATCTCCTTATCCCGTGGATATGAGAAGAAATAAAATTTGCTCTAAGACTCTTTTTTTCACAAAGATATGGAGAATTTTGAGTCATTCTGATTTTGTCTGAAAGCCAGTAACACAAACTGTTAGATTAGTTTAGAGCACGAGCCCAAGAATCAATCTCTTGCCTCAATTAACAGTGTGACCTAGTGCCCAGTGAAGTTGTAGTGAAATGAGGCATTCTGGTGGTAGGAGATCACAGCTGTGTCTCATTGTATGTACTAAAACCCCTCTATTGCTCTCTGCAGGCATCACATCACAGTGTTATATTTTTATTAGGGTTTGGAAGTCAGATGAGGTCAGCTGGATGGAAAATGCTAAGATTTCATCACAAACACCCTTTCCTGGAGACACTGGCAGAATCACTCTGAAGAACCATGTATACCCACCCTGGACTCACTGCTGAGATCTTCCCAGTTCATTCTTAAACATCTCAGTGCTTATTGGGTTGTTTCTCTTCCACCTGTGTTTTTTTGCCTGTGTTTTGGCTAGCAGATCTTTAGATAGCTGTAATTCTGACTAGCCTTCTTGATAGCATTCAAATATTTAGATTTTCATTTTTCCATGCTGCTGTTGTAGATAAATAGACTTGAAATCCTGTTAAATCCAATGCCTTACCTCATGCCTTGAGTAGCTCTGAGATCAGACCTGGCTGAGAAACCTTTCTAGAGTAAGAGAAAATTACATGAGTAAAAGAAAATTACTTTTAGATGGTTGTGTTTATCACCTGAATGCTATCACCTCTCATTGGGGGATAAAATATGGCTCCAGGAACAAAAGTTCCTTAAAAAACAAAACAAACCAAGGCAGTAAAAAATTCACTCTGTCATCTGTGATTTAGAGAGGTTGCATGAGAAGCATGATAATGTCATACTTTTAAAAGTAATGTTAGCAGTATCTAAGGACCATTTCAACTATTTGCTTACCCAGGGAAACCTAGAGATTTTGATCACCAGCTTGCAGTCCTCAAGCCTGCAATGCTGTGTCTCCTAGCTGTGTACCAATGCATTTTTAAATCAGTTTTTGTGGACCTTCACTAGAAAGGCAAGCCTGTGCCATCATTTTACATAGTTCCCAATGGAAATTGGTGGCTCCTTTTCTGGCAAATGATTGTGATATTAGTGTTGTGCAAGATTCTTCAGACTGAATACCAAATATTACATTGATGGATCATTTATAAACATGGAGAGACTGTAATCAAGAAGACCTCTGAACTCATATTGTTGGCTTGAATCTGACTGGATTGCCAAATTAGGAACAAGTGGTTTAAATTACCTTGCTCTTTGTCTTTTATAGTTTAGATCCTTAGAATTCATTCATCTTGGACAAAATGGTTGGTGAGCTCCATTTTTCTTTAGAGCAATGATGATGATCTGATGATACAAACTGGAATTTATACATTCAAATTACTTTCATTACCTCCTTTTACTTTTGCTCACTGAGAAGTGCTATAAGGAAAATGTGTTTGTGTGCAGACTTGTATTAAATACCTAATAGTAGATGAGCCTATGAATGGAAGACCCTTCCTCATCTCTTTAAACACTTCTATCAGAATTCCAGGAGGATTCCTTTAGTTCAATCTTCTGACAGTCTGATTTCTTGATTATCTGTTCTGGCAAGTCTTTGCTTCCCATTTGTATTATATTTTATTCTAGCTCATTGCAAGTCTCTACAGGGCTCTGGATCTCCTGGGAAGCAATTTTCTTAATGGCACCTGTCTCCTCCTTGGTGAATACTGAAGTAAACAAGTCATTTAATTGGTTAAGAATGCATTTTTGCTTCTCAAGAAATGATATTCCTGCTTCTTGGAAATCTTTCCCTCTTCCTACAAGTCCTTATCTATGGTTCTTTGTACATTTATGAACACATATGCTTTATTTCTTTCTACAAGTTTTCTCCAGTGCACTTTTTTCTCATCATGCATCAAAAAAACCTCTTAAATATTATGATGCTTTCAGTTCTTTTTAATCCTTCCAGTTTTCTTCTCTATGAAGTGGCTTATATCTCTTTTTTCTTTCTTCCTTTCTTTCCTTCTTTCTAAGGAGGAAGAAATGTGTATAAAATGCTTTCTGATCTTATTAGAAGTGGGTGTGAAGACAGCAAGTTCTGGTTCTGAGACATGTAGTTTACACAGATAGTTTTTTATAGTTAACCATAAAAATGCCTGAAATACTGTGAGGTGATGTGCTTAAGGCTGTTGTCTTCCAAAATATTCAGTGCTGGCTTGATGCATGGAACAGGAGGGGATATTTTTGCCTTCCCCACACTTTTCTTGAACTGTCTTTATTTCTTCAACTTGTTCGCATATACTACTGAAATCTTAATATACTTTCTATATTTCCCAAGCTTATGGCAGAGTTAAGCAGAGGGGTTCAAAGCTTTTTTGAAGAACTCACTCCAGCTCATGGACATAGTTTTGGTTATTTGTTTAGAGGATTGCCATGTCAGAGCAGCCTTTGGTGCAAATTGTTGCAGTTTTGCTCCCACTGGCAGCACGTGTAAAGAATTTCCATGTAAATCCTACTGTTCTGTATTTAAAATTAAAAGTTATTAAAGCACACCTTAGAAGAACAGCCTGTACCATACCCCAGGCTTTGACTACTTTTTTCAGTTTCAGACTTTTTTAGTCTGGAATTGTAAAATAATTTTCTTCAAGTAATAGGAACCTCACCCTCAATTACAGTGGACAATTTCTCTTGTTTTTAAGTTGCTTTTGAAAAACTTAATATAGAAGAGTTTGCCATGTTTGTGCTCCAGGGCAGACTCAGTGTCATGAAATCTCTGAGGGAAACTGATCTTTAGAATAGAAGAACAAGTCAGAAGAAGGAACATATAGGTGTAAGTATTTCACAAAAAAAAAAGGATACCATCCCTTTAAAACTACTACTTCATTAATCATGATATTTTTTAAGGTCAAAACCAGACAACCTGATAGGATTGATTAGTTTGGGGCTTTTTTTCTACATATATGTTCTGAGCTAAATTACAAGCAGAAATTACTTGGCAGAGAGCACGCTAATAAATAACACTCAAGAATTTTCCTTATTCAGAAGAACTGAGGAGAGACTTTTTGGCAGAAAGCTTCATCTAAATGGGCAAATTTCACTATTTACTACTTCAGTAATGCTTTTTGAACATTGTGCTGAGATCATGCCCGTGTCTGGAGCAATTTAACAGCCTCTGGTCCAAACAATGTCGTCTTAACATGGAAGAGTTTATACAGCACCTTCCCCATCTTCTGTCTGGCCTAGAACATTATTATCCCTTCTTTCCCAGGCTTTAAAATCAATTATTTTAAGAGATGAAAAAAAATAACAGCAATCCTTTAATAAGGCCTTTCTTTGGAAATGAAAATTAAGGTTCTTTCCTGTAAGAAAGAGTGCAAAGGTGTGAGGGTGCAGTGACCCAGCAACAGGAGATACACAGACTGCCTCCAGAAGAGCCTATTTCCAAACCAGCATCCTGCACAAATGAGCTCACAAGGGGAAGACTTAGATCCAAACAAACCCTAATTATGAGGGCTAGTGAGGAGCACTGGATCTTTGGAGAGATGACCTGTTATATTGATTGATTTGAGGAAAAATACAGAGGAATTTTAAGCAAGGTGTTTTGGAGGAGGAGTTGAGGGTGTAGCTGTGGAGGACTATAGCTTAGCAGCAGTAGAAGGAGGTGACTGCCATGAGATCCCATTTATGCAGCACTTGGAAAATGGACAAGTGCTCCTGGGATAGAGATATGCACTTGGTCTGACTCCTTTAAGGAGTTTTTATCTGGATAAAAACTCCAGGATAGTATGACGTAATCAGAGATGTGTTTGATATCTGCATGGAGAAGCTGTGTGGGCAACTTCTCCTCCTCTCTAGGTAATATAATGGGTTTGTATAGGCAGCTTGGGGCTGCCAAGGAAGAAGTCCACATGTATTCCATCACAAATCATGCACCCAATGTAGCCCAAGTAAGCGTATGAAAATCTGGTCTTCCATGATAGGGTTCACAGGTATGCTCAGGCCTGAAGGGTCAGTGCCTCAACAAACCAGTCCTGGCCCTCCATATTCCTAATGGATCCCATCCACATCAAACCTGTCACCTTGAGCACTTTACTATTAAGCAGCTCCATGGACCTCTTTTCAGAGGCTTTGCAGACATCTGGGTTGTGGTTTATAACCACTGATACCACCTTGTAGCAGGAGAGCAGAAGTTTCTGTTCCAGCTGCAGGAGTTACAGAAGGGGGAAACTGTAGGCATCAATGTCCTCATCTAGGGTCTGTCCTGATTCTAGCTGGCTTGTGAACAGGACTTCACAGCAAAAACTAGGTTTTTTCACATTGGAAAATCTGCACAAAATCAATTTCTAAAGCTTCCTCTTGCTGCTGTCTTTGGATTTGCTGCAGCAGCCCCAGTGCAGCAGCAATGTGCAGCCAAGGGAGCTCTTGCCTGAAAGGGCAGAGCCAGAGCATAGCTCTTGTACTGCACCAGGGCACAAAACAGGCAGTAAGGAGAATTCACTTAGTGTCTAATTATTGCATTCAGTTTTGTTCTGTTTTGAGAATATGGTCTGGAAAATATTGCCTTTAATGAAGAAACTCAACAAGAGAAGTCCTTTTTATAAGAAGGCTAGGCAAGCTTTGCCTCTTCTTGCTGGTTTTGGGTGCTGCTGGCCTCACACTGCCTTGTTCCTCTCTATAGGCCAGTGATGATAATATCCTGACTTTTTAAAGCACTTTGACATCTGCTAATGAGGCTTAGTCTATGCAGGCTATGTTAGTGTTCTTGTTTGTAGAACATTACTATACACAGAGTTGTAGCAATATGATTTCAGAGAATGTAATGTAATTATTTGTGCTGAGCATAAATACAGTCAAGGCACTGCTGTCTGTGCGGTGATAAAATGACATTATGCTGCTCTGACATTTACCAAAAAAGCCTCCTTTTTCTATATTGTATTTGCTATGTCTCACTGATTTCTGCTACCAAATGAAGGTAATGGATGAAAGAACAAGAAAAGCATTTTGATTTTATTAGCTTAAAAAAAAAAGAAGTATTTAGTATTTATAGGAGCTTCTCCCTTCAAAGCCAGACTGCATATCAGTTGTTATGCAGTTATTATACTAAACTTTTCTGCTGTCATGTTCAAAGGAAAATTATTAGGCAGAAAAGCCATGGGGTGAAGAAGATAAAATAATTTTATTTTTTTTATTGTGGCAGTCTGATTCAAAAATATAATTATTGTTTATCCATTATGGACATCAGCAGTGTTGATAAATACCATTTCTTTGCCATCCCTTGACTAATTCTTAAGGCTTAGGCAGGTCAGTGGTGGAACTAATGTGTTTATCTTCTTATTAATAAAAAAACAGAAATTATAAGTTAAATATTTGATCATACCAATGCTTGCTAGTGGTATTGTGCTTACCTTACAGTAAAAAAATCTACTGAAATCTGCCAATGAATATTAGATGATTCCAGTTGAAAGATGCCTTATGAGGTCATGGTGGATTTCCAAAGCTGCTGTGCACCAGCCTAAATAAGGACATTTCTGAAGCTGAAATCTTATTTTTCTCTTTTTGCAGGGATCCCCAGAATTTGTATCCCCCTGAGGTCAGCAATGCAAAGCTTCAGTATGCTGGTTGGGGTCCAAAAGGGCAACAGCTGGTAAGAGAAAGAAGAAATGTGCAAATGAATTTAGAGACTATGCTGCTATTGTTCGAAAGTAAAGAAAGAATAATTCTTTACTGGCTAGTTTGGTGAAACCTGTGTTGGTAGCTTCTAGTGTCTGTATGGGAATTGTGTTATCATGTAATGTATTTATAAAATTCCCAAATATATACATTTATTGTGAAGTAATTATGCCTAAAAATGCAGAGAAAGAACACTTAATGGAAGCTCTTTGAGAAGCTGTATCTGCTTCTCTCAGTGTTGGACACAGGACAGATTATAGACATAGTAATATGATTTAGTTAGCATATTATTGCTTCAAAGGCATCTTCAGACTTGCAAGCTTGGCACTAGGAATATTTTAATATTAGCAGCCCTGTTTGGAGAATGAATCTCTTACCCTATTTTGACCTGTAGATGTTTGCAAAATAGACAAAAGTAGAAGTGTATTTTGGAAAGTTTTCAGAGCTGGCTTTAAAAAAAAACCAAACAACAAAAACCAACAGCACATGTCAGGGATTCATTGTGTTTCATGGAGCCTTTCATACTGCAACAATCCTGACATGTCTAGTGTTCCCTCAGCCACTGCCATCTTAGATTTGCCCATTTTTTAGAGCACATATTTCCTGGCCACATCCATTGACTTCATTTCCTGGGGCAAATCCAATAGGAAAGTTTTGCATATTCCAAATAGTCTCTTTTTTCACTGTCACAAGGAAGGGAAAAACTAGAAACTTCTTTTTCGATATGGAATTTTTCTATCAAGAAATGAGCTGTAAAAGCTCATTATCCCAGAAAATCTGGCATATGTCTCCAGTCTCCAGTCATCTCTTGGGGATTTTTGTCTGTGTCCTTAACTAGATTGTTTTCAAATTTTGTTTTAAAAAACACCAATAGGAGACATTATCAATGCCAATCTGCAAACCAGGTTGGAGGAAACATAACAGATACAGCAACAGGAAAGTCTCTCCTCTGCTCCACTGAGAAAATCAAGTTTGAGAGAGTCATTGACCACAAATCTGAGACAAATGGAGAGGCAGCAGCCTTGATGGTCTCAATGTGTTTGCTAAATGTGGGTTAGGTTGAAGGAGAAAGAGGGGGAAAATGTCAAGTGGGATGGAAAGGAGTAACTGGGAACTAGGTGTCAGCTCCCCTGCTTCTGGGTGGTTAGGAGACCAAAGAGCTGTTAGAGTACTGGAGGGTGGTCCTGCAGCTGCACTCAGGGAGCTGAGGCTGTGCTAGCTCCAGTGCTGCTCACAGCAGCAGCTCAGCTGTTAGAGTACTGGAGGGTGATCCTGCAGCTGCACTCAGGGAGCTGAGGGTGTGCTAGCTCCAGTGCTGCTCACAGCAGCAGCTCAGCTGTTAGAGTACTGGAGGGTGGTCCTGCAGCTGCACTCAGGGAGCTGAGGCTGTGCTAGCTCCAGTGCTGCTCACAGCAGCAGCTCAGCTGTTAGTGTACTGAAGGGTGGTCCTGCAGCTGCACTCAGGGAGCTGAGCAGCAGCTTTCTGGGCAGTCTGCAATGTGACTTCATGCTGAACCTCCCAGCAAAGATGGGAGCAAAGGATGGGTGGGTTTTGCATCCCCTTGAAGATAGCCCAATTTTCAGGAAATAGAAAGCTTTCCGCTTGAAATCTCCTGGTTTGTTCTTCTTTGGCAACACAAAAGAGAGGCAGAGCAGGAGAGTAAGAGGGTTTGGTTCTGACACTTTTTATTCCCTTTTGTAGCTTCTGTTTGATTCTTCCTAGGGGAACTTTTGGTCATTGTGTCTGACCTCTCTCTCTCTTATATGCCTAATCATTCAAAAAAGAAGCAGATCTGAAACAGAGGCAGCCTGAATGATTGGTATCCTTTGTGATTAAAAATAAACACTGGAACTTTCCCAGGAGCAATTTTCTATTTATCTTGTTTTCTTCTGTCCTTACTCATTAAATTATATGCCAGTTTTTTAGATGATGAACTCCTCAGAGCATGACTGTTGACTTCATCCTAGCCTAAAGAATGCCACACATGCCAACAGAGCTGTATAAATAATGGCAGATATTGGGTCTGAGAAAATCTATGTTAGATCAGAATGCAAAAAAGCTCTCACTTCTGGCACCTTGGAAAAATGCTTCAGCCTTTCTCAGATCTCAACCAGAGTTTTAGCAAATTGTCTTCAAAAGTTGTTGAAAGAGTCTGGCCCTTACCAGTGTGAGCTCCTGAGTCAGTAGAAAGTCACTAACTTCAGTGCAAGAGGGTACCCTAAATCTGCTGTTGTTAAAGTGCCTATTCCTATCCATGTGCCATTGTTGATACCTCTGTAGAATGAGTGAAAAACACTGTTAAACTGGAATAATTCACCTTTTGGGGGTGTAAGTGACTATCCAAAATGTTTAAGATAAAAATCCATCCTTTCCACAGTGCACTCAGCAGCCCAAAGCCTCCCTTAGTATTTGAAGGTATCAGCCCACTGGGCTTCAGCATGGTGCTTGGTGGTTTTTGGTGAGTAGACTGTGTTGTCCTCAAACAGTTTATGATATTTCCTAGCAATATAAGGTGTGGGTGGCATGATAGGACTGCAAAACAAGTCTTAGGCTGACCCTTCTGTGTATGCTTATCTTTGTAAAAATCTCCACCCCTTAGGTTTCCTCTCTTTTTCTGATCCTGCCATTTATGCCTCAACAGCTGCCCACTTAGGAAGTGTCAGTTCTGCCACCAAAAAAAAAGAATCTTCTGTTAGTTGATCTTACTGGAGTACTTGACCAGTTCCATCACATTATATCTTTCACAGGGAGATTCTGCCCACGTGAGGTTTCTGTGATGTGTTTGCCCCAATACTATCTATGCACAGGTTAATAGTTCCTACAACTCTGAACTCAGGTTTCATGGAACTTGTGTGGCTGACAGGCTTGGACCCCTCTTCTTATTAAAAAAACCCCACAAGTACAATATGGAAAGCTTTTCTTTGCTGATGCTTGGTAGCATGGCTGAAGTCAGGGAGTGCTTTGGGAGCAAGACTACCTACTACATATCTGTAGCTGAAGTGCTCAAGGAATCCAAAAAACCTGAAGTTTTCAGGAGATTTTCATCTAAGTTATCCCCAAATGAGCACATCCAGGTTCAATATATTTCTTTTAGGGACAAGCTAGGGCCATATTGTCAAAAGGAGGGAGAAAAGCAGTAGGATTGCTCTAATAACGTGAAGTGAATATTTGCCTGCACTGACAGCACTGAAGTAAACTTCACAGGAGTTGTTAAATTCTAATTTCAAAAGCAGAAGAACTTGTGCTGTGCTGCTATTTTTCTTTTTAATCATAATCTGTAACAGCCCTGACAGATACTAATGATAACAGTGACACATCAGATGCTGGGGGAAGCAGCTCTGCACAACTTTAGAGGCAGCAGTTAGAATTCCAAAAAAATCTCATAGATCATGGTATTTATTTTTCAGCAAAAAGAAACATTTTCTTGAGGTTCTCCTGGCCAGTTAGTCTTTTACTGTTTCCACTATTTCTTTAATGTACCAAAAAACATACAGAAAGAGGATTATAGTTGCTGGAAGTCTTGTATGCCCTTGCACTTCCTGTAGCCCCATAGAATGGTCAAAATGAGTTTCTCCTGCATTAATTGTCATAGAATCACTAGACTTGGAAAAGACCTCTGAGATTGAGTCCAAGTCAATAAACTTTTCCCAGTGTCAACTCTTTTGGAGCAGGAACCAACTTTTGTTCTTGTAGATTATGCAGCAGTCAAGCATATAATTGATTCTAAAGCAACAGAATTTCTGTTTCACAGCAGGTGCAGAAGTTGCATTAAGAACTCTCTGTTTCAGTGAAATGCAAATGCCAGGAAAGAAAGGAGGAGCAAGACTTTCAGCCTCCACCATTTTAGGGATTTGCAGGTGCCCTCAGTCAGTGCTAATGCTGCTAAACAGCTCATTGGTATACATATTACTGGTTTAAAAGTGCAATGCAATTGCTTCCTATATAAAGCATCTGAATGACAGATCCTGCTGCACAGGGCTAGAACCTACCCATCTAATTTTTGTTATCAAATTTTGTTAACACTGTTAACCTATTTTGCCAGCTAGGCTATCTAGATGCAGAAAAGCTGATTAAGTGATGACACCTGTGTCCTGGTCTGCGTGCCTAGTGCTTTTGTTTTTGTTTACTGCTGTCCCTGTCTTATTGGGGAGAGGGGGTATTGTGGCAAAATCCTCTCAAAAGATTGTTCTTTTGACCTTAGCTTCGGGTCAAACCAGGACAACCTGGAACTAAACTGGAGTGACTCCTCTAATTAGCAGGTTTTTCCTTGCCTGAACTTGTGCTTGTCATGCCACACTAGCTGCAGGCAGAAGGGCTGCAGACATACCAAATGAGGAGGACCATTTTCACAGGAGGTACTGAATCATCTGCTCTTGTTCCTAATTCAGAAGGGCTTTTGAACTACTCTGGGTATAATTGCTGTAGGTCTTTTTATCTCCACCATTACTTCATAGATTTTTGCATCATTATTTTCAAGCTGCTGTTCTCTCATCTTTTCTTTTTGCAATGACAATCAAATCAATATTTAGCTGTGGTTCACTGTATGTAATTATTCTGGCTTGGTTATCTTGCTAGTTGCAAAGGAAGAAAAACTTCCCCTCACATTTCCTAATATCTATATCAGCACAATTTAAGCATGGTGAGGGATATTCAGAAAACTTTTTATGTGGTCCCTGCATTCTGGGAAGAGATTCAGAATAATGATGTGCTGTCTCCCTCTCTCTTCTTTTCCAGTGTCAGAATATGATTTATTAGGGGAAACCCCAGTCAGATATATTACATATATATTGCTCTGGTCAGGGATTCCACTTCCTCTCTCTCCTCATTTTATTCAAGGAATTCCACTGGAAAAATGTTGTGGTTTTGTTGTTTCTTTCTTTTTTTTCCTTGGATGCTCTGCTCTTTGGTTGCAGTGACAATAGTATCCTGTTTTTATTTTGCACATCCTTCTCATTTCTATTGGCACCAGTGGGCTTGATGTGTTCATCAAAGGGAAGCTTTGGCACAGTCAGTGTTATGAGCTCTGCTGAGAATGATTATGTCCCTTCCCATCTCAGAATTCTTGGTACTGTGTTTTCATCTGTGGCAAAAGAGCAAGATATTTAAGATAATAGAAGATGCTGCAATAAATGTCACTGAAAGAAGAGCTAGGTGATATTATTGTAATTTAGATGTTGCTCTTTTTTGTGGGTATAAAAGATTTTCAGAGTAAAAAGTATGGCATTGATTGTTTGCTATAAAAGTTTTACCAATAAATCAGAAAAAAATATTACTGCTCTTGCATCCAAATATGAGAGATAGGATGATGTAGTGTTTAGGGCATTGTCCTGGATGTGAGACACTGCCACAGGCTTCCCCTGTGACTTCATAGATATCTCTTTGTTTTCTGGTCAAGTTAGAGCATGAAGATGGCAATATATTCCTATCTTACAGTGGACTTACAGGATTAATATGTTAAATGTTGTGGACATTCATACTCTGCATAAAGGAAATGGATTAGGTACCTACAAGAAATGCATGTATTGATGGACTTGCTAGCTAAGAGTAGTTCACCATCTTGGTGCACTAAAGGGCAAGGACTGAATTCTTTTTATATGTCAGCACATTTCATTATATGCTACTGCACTTGCATAAAATGCAAAGTTCCTAACAGTGTGACACACAAGTGTAGGGTCAATTCCATTGAAAATAATTCCCTCCTATTAAGAGAGATCTAAAATGTTGATATTCCTTTAATTTCAATTCTGTTTTATGGATATTGGACATGTCTGATGTGTACCTGCAGCAACCCTGAATCCCAATTGCTAGTTTCTTGATGCTGACAAGTAATGTCTGTGCTGTCCTTAGTCACATGTTCATTCTATAACACAATAAAATAGTTAAAATGAAACACTGTATCATCTCACACTAAATAATGTAATTTGTAGTGATGCCCTACATAACCCTCAGTGATATTAGGTTACAGAATACAAAATAATCAGTCAAGCAGAACTTAAAAGCAGAATCAGAGTGCTATACTAAGTTGTATATTCACTGATACATTCTTTAATATAACAAGGCAGTTATAAATTAAAATAATCCCATTAGAATCCAGGGCAAAGAAATCCAAGCAGTCATGGTTCTCTTTGTTGAAATGAACCACGTTCTTCTTCCCTGAGGAACAGAAAATAGGACAGTGTATTCTTCTTGAAACATACCTTTTTAAGTCTTCAGAATCATGATAATTGCTTATTTGGTTGGACTCTAGCAGATTCTAGGTGTGATTAGAATCCATACATGTTGTGGACTAGCCTGCTCTCAGAATACAAATGGAAATGCACAGTGCTTGTAATGAGGCAATGTCAAAAATATAGAGAAGCTGAGAAGAATATTAATACTCTTAAGGACTTAAGCTGAGAGAGGCAAGAACAAAAGTTCCTTCTCTAACTAGTTTAAAAAGGAAAAAAAAATTTGGGAATGTGTCTCAAGAATTCATAGAATGAAATCATTCCTCCTGTAGTCCCTTATATGAGACTTTATCTCAAGTATTGCTTTTGTCAATTTTGGATTGTCTCTAAAGACTTTTTGCCTTGTTGCAGAATCTTTTTTAAAACTGATGTAGTCCTCCCTTTGGTCTAAATGCCACCTCTGCCCACCTCTGAGTAGGGTAAAGTTGAATTAAAAAGGAAGACTTATCTGTTTGTTGCATAACTTCAGAAATTGCTGTGTCTTTTAAATCCTTGGCTTGGTAAAGAGTTAGCTTCTTCCTTTAAAGCAAAAATAAACCCTGGTAGTAAAAACTGGAACTGTAGCTTTTTCTGTCAGTAATTTATCAAGATGCAGCGTGTTGACCATGTGGAAGAGTTTTATTGGTTCATCACTGGTTTTAATAATGATACTTTGGTCTCATAAAGAAAAAAATTGATTTAAAAACTCTTGATCTCACTCCTCCATTATAATTACCTCTCTGTCTCTTTCCTAATTGTGAACATGAACCATTTGATGGAGAGAATGAAAATATTCAAAATCCTTTTTGTTTTAAATCTTTTTTTCACCTGCTTTTCCTCACCTGCTATCAAGCTATATTAAAATGGCAATAAGAAAATCCTAATTAAAATACTAACTCTTATTATGTAAGTTCAGTGGTGAGGAGCAGTTTATGGTTTTATTACCCTTTTTGAAGAACTGATAAGAGTTGGCATAATCATGTCATACGCATTAAGAACAACACTCATGAGAGAATGCATTAATGGAAGCTATTTGATCATCAAAGTTTGCATTTCATGAGGTTCAAAAGAAGAATTTGTCAGAGTATTCATTAAATAATGCATAGTCAATCAGCACCAAGCTTTAGAACTGCTAATGAATTGATCACACACGTTTGGATGCAGTTGACAAAAGAAAGGTAACTGTAAAATGCCAAGACCTTGCCAGTACAATGCTCATCAGATTTCCTTGATATCCCAAAGTGAAAACACAATTATCATGTCTGCTTCAAGATGCTGTCTGGACATGCTAATTCTGTGTAGTAAGGACAAGTTTTAACTTGGATGAAACAGCAGGGTATCTTGCTCTCTGCAGTTCTTCATTTTCAAAGCCCTCAGCTTCCACTCTTCATATGCCAGTGGAAAAACAAACTGGCTTGAGAAGGGCTATCTCCAAAATGTTTGGGTGGAATTAGAGAAGAGAAGGGAGTATTTTTTTTTCCTGTGATATTAGTTGTGTCACACAAGGATGTTAAATGAGTTGAAGTAATCAGTTCTAATACAAGTTTCAAACAGGTAGAGATTTCATCCCCAGCCCACAGCATTTGGTGGTTTCTTGATACCTGAGGTTAAAGGTGTTAAATCTTGTGCTGAAAGTTTGAGGAGACATCCTGAGACATGTAAAGCCAACAGCAAACTCTCTATTGATTTTTATTTCCCTGGGATTAAATGAATGCATTTAAAAAACAAAACCACACAAAATTCATCATAGTCCCCCTCACACATTCCTGTTGTCTTTAAGTTTTTCATCTTTTGAGCATCTATTATAACATCCAGCTGGAAGAGAGCTGTTTTCTGTTACATCCAGTGGGAAGGAGTTCCACATCTTAATTTGGAACAATATTTTTATCCACTTTTAAATAACTTCTAGGTATCTTTTTTTTTTTTCTGTCTCACTTTGGAGAAATGGATGAAAACATTCTTTTCCTTTTCTCTGGGTCCTCTCCACTTTCTTGTAGAGCTTATATCTTCCTTGTTTATTCTATAGAGTTAGCAACTTCAGTTTCTTCAATCTATGCTTGCATGTTTCTATTCTTCTTCCTTCTTTCAGAATATCTTCTTCTTTTTCTATGTTGGCTGTGTCATTCTGTAAGCAGACATGGTATTCAATGTGGGGATATCTTCCTGACCTAACACAGGTTTATTTTCCATGATATTACTTGTACTCAGTGTCAGACTTTATATGCTGCCCATGATAAAAGGCATATATGTTGCAAGAATGTTGGGAGTAAAATCTTGCTCAAATATGCACACTGAAAGAAAGAGGTGACACCTGAAATTCTGGGTCTGGTCTTTGTCCTCAGTACAGAGAGGCATAAAACTGCATTAACCCCTTCTGTTGTCATTTTACAGTAGTCTAGAACTATCTAGAACTCAAAGCAACCATAAAATAATGCAAAAGTGATGTCCATACAGTTTTTTATTATTTTTCTTTACTGAAATTTATCCTCTCATTAACTGAAGGGATTGTGATCATTTGACAGAAAGCACTGCATTGCTGTTCATAAAGCCCAAACAGTTAAAAAAAATTATTATATAGGTATCTCATAATATCATCTTAATGACTTTCTAACCCAGAATGCAAAGTAATCCAAAGACATTTCTTTTTGATGTATAGTGGAAGTTCAAAAGCTTTTTCTTAATTTATAAGATACATTACACAGAAATCTTCCTTGTGCTGCTTCAGTTATCTTTTATCTTGATTATGGTTGACATTTTTAGGGTACAAGGCACTGTAGTTAGCAGGATAATTTTGAATTCTCTATGAGGTGCTGCAGTTTGGTTCTGAATTAAATGGGAGACAGTCTGAAGTCAGAGCACTGGAATATTTTTCCATGGCATCCACTGGATACTTCCTGCAGCCTGATTGGTGCAATGGAGCTTTGAAAGGCAAGGGCACTGGAGACAGAAAACATTGCAATGCTTTACAAAGCCAAGGGCAGCAACAGGCTGTCAATCCACCTTCTTTATTTTTCCTGTTAATTCATTTAAAGTTTACTGTAGTACAAAATCTTGCAAAAGCTTCATTTGCTGGGATAATCTGGGCAAGGGAAGGATTGTGTCCCTTGAATAACTCCATTTCATTGTGTACCTGCTGTAAATGAGCCCCAACCCAAGCACCCCTAGCATGTTTAGCTCTTGGACACAGATTTGGATTTGTTTTGGGACAAAGAATCTTCTTCTGCTTAGTCTTCCTGAATTTTAGATACATTTAAGTATCAACAACACTCTCATGCAGACTACCTAACACATAAAATTCTTTGCATCCCTCATCTGGCTCCTCTGCTTACTAAAAATCAAGGTACAAAAGAGATTTTAGTAGTTTCCACAACATTTTCTACTTTCAAAAAAAAAAAAAAGTTAATTGGACTCAGCTTTTCTTGGTTTAAAAGGAATAAAAGCAAACTGCAGTTTCAGTCATATTGTTTTTTATCTTTAGGCAAACTTGCTATAACTGCTGCCAAAATTAAATTAGGATCTATACTTTCTTCTGGAATCTTTCCAGCTCATCTTTAGGTGAAACACATGCCATAATAGGATGTGAAACAGAAGCTGAAAGCAAATATTTTTCCCAGTTCTGTCTTTTCATAAGTATAATACAAGATATTGCATTCTAGTATCATGGTAAAGATGCTTACCATTTATTCCAATATCTTCAGTTGTATAAAAGCCTGTCTGTAAATGTCTACTAAATTCTATCAACAGTTTGTCTGTCCCTCTAAATTGCTTTCTGATACCCTGTCTAGTACATCTTTACAGTCTTAAGAGTTTGGAAATATTTTCAAACAAGAGCAGTACTTTGAGCAGGATGCAGTTCACTTTGGGGTGAGGAGGGGACAGGATCTGTGTCATCCATGATAGCAAAACACAGAACAAACTACTTAACCAGATGATAAAGACTGATGCCGTGTAACTATTTTTTTTAATGGCTGGCTAAAGTTTTGCTGACTGCTCAGCACTTAAGCACCTAAAATAACAGCCTGATTCCCAGAAGAGCAGAAGATCTAATGACTTGCATGAAATCAGCTTTTAAAAAAAAACCCCAAAACCCAGGAGGCTTATTTGGGAATCTTATGTAAGGTTCCTTCCATGACAATTCTGATTTGAAATCTTTATGATAAATAAGAATTTTACAATTATAAGATCTTCTCCCAGATGGAGTTGCTTTCCCACAGACAGCCCTAGCTGTGTGAGAAGGCATTTGCAGAGGCAGGCTTAGGTACCCAGTGGAGATCCTTGGTATGGGCCTGCCCTTGCCCCTCCAAGGAGCTGTGAGGTCCCATGACAATTTGATCATGTTATCTTTCAGCAACCTGAATCCACTAGATTTTTGCAACAGGAGGAGTGAGGTTTCCAAAGATGAGATGGGGCTTATGTGAGCTGCATCCTTGCTGGCAGGGAGGTGAGAAGTCAGGTGTGCCTTCATCCCATCCACCCTGGTTCTTGTAGGAAGGTCACCTGGACACCAGGGTAGAGTGAAGAGCTCTAGCATAGCCCTTTAGGTGTTTGGAGCACATGCACCTGCTCCCCAGCCAAAACACCAGCTTCCTTCTGCTTTGGTGTCCAATGTGCTACAGTCACCTAAACCGCCCCTGTTTGATAGCACAAGTTGTCCTGTGGCATTTGCATTAAAAACTGGGTTCAGATTTATTGAACATACTGCCAGCTGTGTTTTAAGAAAACAGGAGCAACTGGAAAGAAGCAAGGAGCAGTTTCCAGTAACCAGTTCATTCACCACGTAGCATCACCAGCAGCTCTGCAAACTGCTGCTATATCCTGGACTACTTTTTCCAAATCCTGAGTGGTGACATTCCTCACTTCATGCTCCCTAGCAGCACTGTTCAATTTCTGAAATGAAGACAGGGGCAAGAAAAATAGAGCTTGAATGAAAGGACCAAGGCTTCAGTTTGTTGTAAATTAGCATCTTTCTATTAGTTGATGGCATTGGAAGCAAGCTGGAGAAATCCTTTTTTGACAAAAGACACTATAAAGATGTGATATGTGATTTTGTGCTGCCAATTATTGTGAAAGCAAAATGCAACATCTTATAATGGAGCTGATGCTTAATGCTGTTTTTTCTTTTTTTCTCCCTTCAAATCAGATATTTATCTTTGAGAATAACATCTATTACTGTGCCCATGTGGGGAAACAAGCCATCCGAGTTGTGTCCACAGGAAAGGAAGGTGTTATTTTCAATGGGCTCAGCGACTGGCTCTATGAAGGTAGGACACAACATATTTAGGGCAGCAGTTAGTTATGAGTTTAAGTTACACTCTACCTTTACAGAACTGGCTGGAATTAGGTGTTCAGCATTGCATTGCTGAGGACTGATGGACCACAGAGGTGAAAACCTGCTATTCCAACAGTTGTCTGAAGTGCTGGATGGGAAATAGTGTGGAATGATGTAAGAACTCTGTTTTCAGGCTATTTCTCTTTCCCTGAGTCCAAAGGTAATAAATCACCAAGCTTTAATGAACAGAACTGCTTCATTATTTAATGGCACCTGCAATCACTCATAGACATGCCAGTCTTCAAATAACAGAAATGGGGAGGGAAAAGGGTTTTTATTTTAAAGGAATGAGCAAGGAAACAATTTTATTTGATTGGTTGTTTTTCACAGTACTAGGTAGGCCCTGGAAGCTTCCCAAAGCTTGCTACCTAAAAATTTCCTTGGGGCTGAATGGAATAGAATATGTTCCAAAATGTGGCTCTCCATTAAATGGTATAAAAATATTAATCACTCCTTAAATTACTCTGTATTATAGCAAGGTTGGGGTTGTTGGACTCAAAATTGAGGGAATTAAAATAATTTTTCTTGTTTGCCACTCTCAGGGAAGCTAGTCCCGTGAATCAGTGTACAAACTCATCACACACCTCAGTGGTTTACATTAGTTTTGATGTTAAATGTGTGTTTACACTGTCCCACAGAATACTTGCAAGTGAATGTCTTCCTTGTGAAGCAATTTGTAGCCAGAGGAGTGGCTAAGATGTGACAAAATGCTAACTTTAATTTTTCTTTCTTTATTAATTTGTTGATGGGCAGGTTTGTTTGACTCTGTAGGTCAAATGTGTGTATTAGTACCTGACTTTTGCTGCTAAACATCCTCTGGTACATAAGGTCTTCTCGTAGAGCCTTACACAGCATTGTGCTGAGAGGAGTTAGTCAAGCTGGTGAACTCCAAGCATGCTTGCAAGCCTGAGATGACACTTGTTTTGCTGGCGTGTGTTTTTATTCAATTATGGGATTGCTCAGGCAATGTCTTGGCTGACAAGTTGCTTAACTAACCTGGTCTCTTTCTATGACCATGTGACTCGCCTTTTGGATGGGGGGAAGGCTGTGGATGTTGTCTACTTGGACTTCGGGAAGGCTNAATGCTACAGGCTTGGGGATGAGTGGCTGGGAGTCCCTTTTGCAGAAATCTGGATATGGCATCCCTTTGGAAACATCACCTTGTGTCCAAGTACAGTTTGTACTGAAATAAAAGTTCTCTTACTTCACAAGCAAGATGTAGAAGGACCCACAGAAAAACCTGAGATCTAAACATTTCCAAGTGATGGGGTGCAGAATCCAAAATCAAATCCAGATCTGGACTGTGTGAGCTCAGCTCCTTCTCCTTGAAGTTCTCCTTGAACTACATGACTCATGCAGTCCTTGTGTTGGTAAGCCTAGGACCATAGTCAGGACTGAGGATTCATGCAGATGCTTGAATGTGCTGTGGAGCCATGGGATCGGATGGATCTGCAGTATTCAGATGTCAGCTTTCATATTCATGGATGGATGAAGCAGAATCCCAGAAGAAATTGGATACTGTGTGGTTGTAAATGAGTAAGGACCACTGGGAGATGGATGACACTTCCCCACTCAAGTCCATGGGAATTCAGGCCTCATTGTCACTGAGGCTGAAGCATTACCCTGGCAGCAGCAGGGATGCTCTGCCAACACACTGTTACCAGTGCCTTTTAGTTTTCCAAATTCTTTCCAACTTCTGGGTGCCTCCACTTCAGTGGGATAAACTGGAACAATATTTTAAATCCAAACTTACCTTACTGGATTTACTTGAAATCTGGGAAAAAGAAGACATTTACCACCTTACAGCTATTTTTCCTCTTCCCCTTTTCCCATTGATGCTTATGTCTTTCCCACCTCCCTAACAGAGCTGGGTGGGATGCTCAGACCCATGTTTGTTTGCACTGCCACTGTTTCAGCAAGCTACTGAGATGAATGATGAGCATATGTAGAGATCTCATTCCATCTGTGCATCTATCTCCAGCACAGAGTCTGCAAAGGAGCTACAAGAAATGCTGAAACAGGATCACAGAGAGTTCAGTGCTCTCCTCTTCCCTCGCCTGCTCTTTTCGTTGCTGAAGTTCACCACCTCTGGCAGCAGCAGCTAAGCCGTGCTGCAGCACCCGTGGGTTACTGTGCCAGCTCATGACCTGCTTCTCACTTCACCTAAATGCAGGGGGTGGGGGGAAGACAGAAACAAAAATCTTGGTGTTTTCTGTTAGAGGAAGCCTGGTTGTTTTTTTTTATCATAATCAGCAAGAGCACATCAACAAACTCTTCCCCCCTCCCTTTCCTTTCTGAGAGCTGTTTGCTCTGCAGATGGCAGCCCCAGCAGTGCCTCTGTTTGGGGTAACTCCTGACACTTGCTATGAATGGTAGACCCGGAGGGAACATTTCTCCTCATAACATGATTGCTTTTGTCACGACAGAATAGATGCACTGTACTATTAATCACAGGTTTTTACTAAGTCCAGAAGCAGAGCAGAAATAGAGTAGATTTGACAGGCTTTTTGCCCTGGAAAAATGCAGAAGTTCATTTCAATTCAAGTTAAGCTCTGCTTTTGTAAATCTGCCAAAGGGGGAAAAAATTTCTTTGAGGTATTTATGCTGATCTGTAGACTTTTGATAATATAGTGAAAAACATTTCCAATCAATCAGAGCTTAATCTACTTAGTGCATTTAGCTGGAGGGTTATAGATTGATACATAGATTACTGTAACATGAAAGCAGAGATTAAACATGGCTTTTATTACTAAAATAAGCATTGACAATATTTTCATAGTCTGACTTAACATTTTCAGAGCTGTGCCTGATAGCTGCTTAAACTCAAATGGAGTGATGTCCTATAAAAGAGTTTAAAGTTCTGCATCTGAAACCAGCTAAGCATTTAAATGCATAGCACCAGCAAAGAGTATTTATTTTTCAGTTGGCTGTATGATTGTTGTTGGTTTGAAAGTATGGTTTAGCAAGAGTGAGCCTTAGAGATAGTTTTAAAACAAGTGATGGTATAGCACAAAATATTTTCAAAGCAATAGGATAAGAGTATTTATATGTTCTTTATATATATTTTACTTCAATAAAAGTAATGCACATTTTAAAAGGTAAAGTGCAGGTAAAATTAATTTCATTTAAGCACTTTGCTAGAGCACTTTTCAACAGAAATGAATTCTGTCATGGTGTAATTAAAGTATTTTCATTTACTACCAAGCAGCTGGAGAGACTCTTGAGGTGCTGTGACAAAGGGTGGCAGTGCAGGGCTTTGCCAGAGGTCATCCATGTGATCCTGCTAAGTGCCAAAGAGAAGGTTGTGGTGTCCCTGTGTTGCAATTTGGAAGCTCATTGAGTTTGGGATTGTTTGATGCTGAATCCTGGGTAATGGGGCAGGGGAACCTCCCTCCATGCTGACCAGAGACACCTCAGCAGGGCAATTCAGGGTCCCTTTATGTGGTTGAGCAGCACAGGGACCTTTTCTGGGCTACACTACTGTAATGCCCTGGTGTGACCTTCTTAGAGCAAGTCTGTGTTTGTAGATAGAGGTACATGGCTTCTGGAGAGCTAGTTAACTTCTGAGCATCTTAGCTTCTTGGAAATTGTGGGGGAGCAGGATGTGACACAGTAGGAGGGGAAGGAAGGATTTTCACCTGTAGATGACCCTATCCCATCCATGGAGTGTGACACTGAGGGTTTTCCTTGTGTTTTGCTGCGTGTCTCCTCAGATGTAACAGTAGTGTCTTGGAAGCTGTTTTGCAGCTGGGTCTGCAGGGGACATTTTTGGGTTTTAGGGACTTTGGTAGCAAAAGAAAGAACTGCATGTGAGTTGCTCCTTTATCTCATGTCACTGTCAGAGCAATCAGAAGGGTTTGTCCTTTAAGTCTCTAAAGATTGTCTCCAAGTGATCATCCCCATTCCAGACTTAGTCCTGAGAGTGTGGCTGTGACATCTCTTCTGGATGTCTCCTCCTCACATCATCAAGAAGCACCTCTGGCAGCCAGACACCAGCCCCAGCTCACATAGCACATGCTTAAAACTCTTATGCAGTAGGAGCTCTACGTAGCCATCCTTCCCAACTGCTACTCTGCTCTGGTGAGCTTAATGCACAGCACTGTTGCTATGCTGTATTTTCGGCTAAGGAGCAAGAGGAGGATTGAGAAGAGACTCATTTTCAGCAATGACTCCTATGCCTTATTAATCTTCATTCTGCCTGCATTGACGTTGTTATCAACAGAAGCTCTGATGTGACTTGGCAGTGACACCTGGCGGGAGAGGCCAGGATGTCATCGTCGGTAAGATAATGAAACTGCAGAATTTTTTGCTGCAAGATCTAGTAAAGGCTCCCAATTTCCCCTCACATACATTTCCCTGAAACTGTCTCTGAGCTTATGGGAAGTACACATTCAAAGGTACAGGCTGATTCATGCTAATAGTGGTTCTGTTCCTTCTCGAGAATGTATAAATAGAGGAAAGAGAACACAGTAATAATGAAAAATCTTTTCCATAATTTAATCAGCCTCTCACAAAAAAAATCAGAGGGTATATTTAGAACATGTGTGGCTGGTCTTAGAGGTGCAATGCCTGGTAGCAGCTGCCAGATCAAACAGCACTTCTTTTGAGCAGGATCTTTTATAAGTATAGTATTTCAAGTAAGTGAAGTTGATGTATTTCTTAAGTTTAGAAGTATTAATCCTGGGACTCTCAGAGAAGTGGTCTTAATACTGGGAAAATACTAGATAAGCCTGCTGAAACAGTGCCTTACCTAATTTATCCATCTGCTTAATTTTTCATTGTATAATATGAGATCACTGAGCTTCTGCCTGGAAACAGGAACTCTGATGATCAAATTATACCTGAACTGGAAAAGGGACATTCATAATTAGGCTGAAAGCAAGTAACTCCTAATTCCTGGTCAGTGTCACTAGAGAAAAAGATCAGATATCCTAATATTTCACAGTGTAGGGCTAACCTTTCCCAGTAATTAGTAGCTCCAAGACCCAGTGGGGGTGGAGGAGCTAAAGAATTAGACTGAGTCAGCACTGAAGTTTTTAAGATACTCTGGATAAATAAATCTCTTGCCAAAAGAATGCTAAAGCCAGAGCTCCAGACAGTAAAAGGGCCCATTCTTACTAGGACTGTAAATGATTCCTTTTTGAGAAGATTTGTGAAGAATCACTGAGGCAACAAATGTGGGGTTTTTTTAATTTGTTTTTAAGAACTTCCACATTTTCAGTCACAAAGTAAATATTTCATGATATGGACAAATTTCCAGCTCTATACATTTGCTATGGAGTAAAGGGGGTTAGGGAAACATTTTGAACTAGAAAATGGAATCAGATAGTCCCCCAAAGGCACCCCAAGTCTGAAAATCACTAGTTTGTCCTCAAGTATGTGCTGATGTTGTTCCAGCTGTTTGAGGAAGCTGCATGGGATTTGTTCCCTCATTTCTGTGCTTGCTCAGGTGAGGTGGCAAAAGCAGTGTGGTGCTTCAGTGATATTGTCATGGCATTAAAATAGAAAGTTTCCATCTGTTTCACATCTTGGACATCATTCAGCCTTGCCCCTTCCTATGTGCAGCTGTTGTGCAGGGCTTGGGGCCATACCATTCCCAGCTAGCCATTCTTTAGCTGCTGGTTGAACATGTAGGGGACTGTTTTTTGGTGTGCCTTTATTTGCATGCTTCTTTTTATGAAAGGTGGATAAAATCTTACCATTCCAGGTGCAGTCAAAATGAGAATGAGGAGCAGCTCTTGGCCTCAGGTGTGTGTTTCCACTGTACATTACTCTGTTGCAGGGAAAATGAACTAGATGCAACATTATTTTTTGTCGTCTTTGTGTTAAAGCAGAGGAAAGGAGAGCCTTAAATTTCACCAGATCATGTCATGAAAGGTTTGGTAAAGTTCCCTCAACCCTCTTGTTTTGGCAGGGTTTCTCCTATCCTAGGGAAGCTCATATTATGAATTGCATCACTAGGAAGAGGCTTCTGACCCTTCTCAGTTGGCTAAGGTCAGGGAAAATTGAACCATTTACAATGCGCATTGTGAATGCCTGCCTAGAAATCAGCAAGCTCCTGAAAACTTTAAAAGTGCTGGTATCTGGCCTGGCTTCAAAAGCCAGCACTGCACCACAATAAACCTTGCCAGCTCTAGCCCAGTCTTTAACCTTTCCTTTCTGCAGAAGGTTGTTTGGAAGGGGGCTGCCAGCCAAACCCAACACCTGTCATCCTCTAATTTTTGGATCACTACCTTTGAGGCTTTTGGAAGGAAAATAGAATATATTTACTGTGATCAGTAATCTCCTTAGGGTGGTGGAAGGAAGCCAGATGTCCATCCTGATGTCACTGGTCAGCCAGCAGCTGCCAGTACTCCAAGTCAAGAAGTGTTCAGAGAGTGAGGTTGTTTGTGTTGGTGTTTGCCCTGAAGCTTGCACTCTGCTTTCACAGAGGTCCTATTTAGAAGTGCATTTCTTCAGGAAGAGCTCTGAGCCTTGATGCTTCTCTTGGCATCAAGCTTGGAGGCAGGACCTTGATGCTAGCTCAGCTCAGGCTGAGAAAGAAAAATTCTCCTTTCAAGATTTAGATATATCTGTGCTTCCAGATATAATGCCAGTGTGGTCACAGCCAGAGGGAAGACTTTAAAGCAGTCTGGACTGGTTTTAATAATATTTTAGTTAGTTTCTTATAGTTCCATGCAGTCTCTTGCAATTCATTCTTTGCTGGATGAAATTGTTTCTTTGTTGGATGAAATGATTCAATCATCTGTGGTTGATTTCTGTATACTTGCAGTAATAGTAAAAATGAACATTTCATACTCTGCTGTTGCCAGTATGTTAATCTTTTAAGATAAGGCAACACTTGTCTGCTGTGCAACAAATTGTGAGTGAATTGCTCAGGTCTGCTTGGCTATGTAATTAAAGAGATTATTGAAATTTGTATGAAGCTTTTCCTGAAAATAGATTTGCAGTGTATACAGCAAACATGAGAGCACAAATTGTGTTCAGTTACAGCAGTTTAAATCCAGACTAAGTCTTTTGATCTCTGCAGATTTAGCCAAGATGTGCAGCATCCCACAAAATGGAACCAGCTGCTGGGGGAGAATCTCTTCTCTTTTCCTCTGTTGTTCAATGCCAGTGCTTTGTCAGGGATACAGTTACCTCTTCAGTTACCTAGCTCTGGACTTCTGAAGCATAAGAAGGGACATGAACCTGTTGGAGTGAGTCTGTAGAAGTGGTCAGAGAGCTGGAACACCTTTGCTATGAGGAAAGGCTGAGAGAGTTGGGGTTTTTCAGCCCAGAGAAGAGAATACTCCAGGGAGACCTTAGAGCAGCTTTCAGCATTTAAAGGACCCAATTAGAAAGATGGGGACAGACTTTTTAGCAGGGACTGTTGCAATAGGACAAGGGGTGATGGTTTTAAACTGGATAACAGTAGATTTAGACTAGATAGAAGAAACGATTTTTTACGATAAGGGTACTGGAACACTGCCACAAGTTGCCCAGAGAGGTGATAGATGCTCCATCCCTGGAAACATTCCAGGTCAGGTTTTGTGGGGCTCTGAGGAACCTGATCTAGCTGAAGATGTCCTTGCTGACTGCAGAGAGGTTGGATTAGATAACCTTTAATGGTCCCTTCTAACCCATGATTCTCTGATACTCATGTGAGAGAAGAGATACCCAGTTTGCAACCAAATTAAAACAAGTTAGTTATCTACTGTTCTACTTATGCAAGAATATGTGAATTAAAATGAAATATTGACAAATAAAATACATAGAACTATATCAGAGTATGGAAGTAGCACCTGGTGGGTACCTGAAAATATATAGTGTATCTCTGAGTCAAGTATTTCAAAAAAAATGGTATACTACAAGTTGAATAACAGAGCTATTAGGGTTTTCTGCTTGTACATGAGTTCTATTTCTCTGCACTAAATTCATTTCAGCAGCTTTGGGTTAGATGCTCTATTGGAGATCTGTGTCCCCATT
The DNA here is from genome assembly GCA_013396975.1 of Bucco capensis. NCBI lineage: Eukaryota > Metazoa > Chordata > Aves > Piciformes > Bucconidae > Bucco > Bucco capensis. Next base: position 338,620 of record VWZO01011422.1, on the reverse strand, counting down.
TCCTGATTGTGCTGGTATTTTTAATAACTAATTAGTCTACTAGTACTTCAAATGTTACAGAGTAGATTTTTGACCTATGCCATGCTAATCTGAAGTCTGGAATAACTCCACAGAGTTTCAGAGTGGTGCTCTGGATCTGCACCAGGCTGCTGAATGCAAGGGTCTTGCTGTCATATTAATGCTTTACATCCACTATCAGAGTTCCAAAGGAAATACTTTAAGCTGACATTCCCAGAAAAACAAATGTGATTGTTTGAGTGAATGTGCAAATGCCTTCTAAGGTGAAAGCTATGCTTTTCCTCCGTAAAATCATATCTGTGACTTGATATGATAAAACACAGAGAATATATTTAGGTAATGAGGTTCACTGTGGATAAAAGCATCACTTCTGTGTTGGTAGAACTGAGCTTGAGGACTGTGACACACCTGAGTCTTGCAGGCTGTAAAATGCTGTAGAAGATTAAAAGAAGTTGGTCTACTTTGCATGAAAACTATGTACATAAATATTGGGGAAAAGATATCTGTTAGGGCATGTTGCCTAGGGATGCTGTAGGCATCTCTGTCCTGGGGGATTTTTAAGAGTGAATTAGACAGATTTTTGTCATAGGTTTTTGAGATAAACATCAATCCTATTCCAGGACAAGGGAAGGATTAAAAGACCCTTCTAGACCTACAGTTACATAATTTCATGTATAGTTTTGATGGCTGTGCAGATAGATATGTTAAATCTGAGATTACAAAGCTTTGAAATATCCATTCAGAAGTTGTAGAATACCTGTTTTTATGTAAAATAGAGTAAAAACACATAATATGCTTGTTCAGGATAGGTGTAGGGAATGAAACTCTATCATGATAAATTCACATTTTCCTCTTTTTTCCCCCAAGGGAAATCAGTGTTTTTCTTCTTCTGAGGATGTCCATGAACTTCTGTCGAAAAATATGTTCTAAAGAAAAAAAACAAGCTTAATATTTTTAAAGTGCTGCAATTGACAAGTGATTAAAAGGACAGAAAGAAAAAAACATATTGAAAGATAGCCAGAGAAATTTGATGTTAACGCATAATTCCATCAGTTTGACCTGAAAGGTGAATTTCTATAGGTTTTTTTTTTTCCCCTGAGGCACCAGTTCTTCCTTGGTATAGCCTTGCTTATGGAAATTGAGGAGCCAGTGCAGAAACTACAGGCTGTTTAAATAGCTATCCTCTTTGTCTCCCTGCTCCTTGGGCTGAATAAAGAGAATCTGCCCTAAGAAATAAAAAAGCAAAAAATAAATGTGCTCTGTCCAAATTAGAAGGCATGGAAGCTACATGAAAGGGATGAAAATTCTGCAGAGATTTGTGGTTCTTTCTAGAGAGTTGGCCTACCCATTATTGTATAATTGTAGGAAAATCAAAAGAAAGCAGAAATAATGACAGCAGTCAGCTCACCATTTGTGTATGTCAGCTCTTGTAATAATAATAAAAAAAAAAAAGGAAAGAAAGATGAAGAACCAAACAAAATGCAGTTAAAAAACTACAACTCCAAATCCTTATACCAGCTGGAAGCTCTCAGAGGTCAGAGTGGGTCTTTGACTGGAAGAGTAGAGGAGGTAATGATCTGTGAAATGCAGAGGGGAGCTACTGCTGAGGGCTGGCTGGGGATGAGGGATGCCCCTGCAGAGCTCAAGTCCACTGTTTCCTGCAGCAGAACAGGCAGGAGGTTAAATCTTTGCATGTGAAAAATCACTTTCAATATTCCTTTCTGTCCTGCATGTGCTTGACATTGCACATCACATGGTAACCAACATGGTCAGATCCTAGTAATGGGAAAACAAGACTGAGTTTTTACTCCAGCTACGAGCTCCTCAGTGGACCTCAGACCTTTAGTACCTGAGAGATGTGGGTGTTGCAGTACAGTGTTGGTAGCAGCCAGGACATGGAGGTGACTCTCTCTATCTATTTTGCTGTGGATCAGAACAACTGAAGAACTAGGGCAGATCTTTAGAGCAATCAGATTGACATGCTGGTGGTTTCTAACAGATAAAGAACTTGGGAATTATATCACCCTCAACACTCAATTAGTTTATGTTGCTATAAGTAACTACCATATGGCATAGCTTCTGCACCAGCTGTGTTCCAGTCTTCAGTGGGTACAGGTCTACAGGGGAAGCTATTCCACAGAGTTAATGGTAATTAGAAAAGTGGAGGAAAACAGCATCTTTTAAAGATGATCTTAACACTTTCAGATGGTAAGTAGTAAAATACAAGTGGCCAGGGATGTGTTGGCTTTGTGTGCCAGGCTAGGGATACCAGGTGCCTGCAAACACCACTTGTCTGCATGCAGTGGGGTGGGTTGCAAAGGTTATGGGTGCTCCTGGTCCGCAGTGGGGCAAAGCAGCCAGTGTGGGACAGCAGGAACCAAATCCAGGCAGATGGCAGAAACCTTTCATCACGTCCTGGTATCCTGGGATGCAGGATGAGGACTGCAGGGACCAAGCAATGCTGTAACCAGTGGAGATGTTTTCCTTCAAACCCATGGCAAACAACAGCAGGCAATGCTTTAGCCTGCACACTGCTTCTGCCTCCCTGCAGCCCTTACCCACATCTACTGTGATTTCTTGGAGTCTGAAGGTGAGATGATACATCATGAGCAGGTTTCATTGCCCATCAAGGCAAAGCTATCACACTGGGAGTAAAACTGAGGAATAAACCAGTGGTTTTCCATCTGCTCAGGTCTGCTGTAGCCTGCAGCAAGAAGAGCACCAACTGCTTATATTTCCCAGCCTCTTCACCTGCTTTCCACTCTTTCCATTGCAAAGTTGTTTCCTGCTCTGAGAAGTATTTCCACAGTTGGGCCATGTAGAACTGGGTTTGATGCTGTTCTATTCTTCCACAGGGATCATGGCCATTTCTGTGTTCACTTGTGTCAGCTTGGTGCTGAATGATCACACTTTTCAGCCAGCAAGCTACCAGCTTGGCAAGCTATTGTTTGCATGCCAGAAATTTATTGTTAGGCTATCTTTTGGGGAGGGTGGGGGGTGTTTGTGGGGTTCTTTTGGTGGGTTTGGGGTTTTTTTGTGGTGCTTTTATGTGGGGTTTTTTGTCTGGATAATGACTATAAATGTGATCTACCCTGATCTCCAACCATAGAAAGTTTTTAAGACAATGAATGTCCTTGTGTGTCACTCTGCACTGGAAAATCTTAGTCTTTGTTTTACGTTTACTCCTTAGTGTGATTTTTAAGTTTACTCCTTAGTGTGATTTTTAAGTTTACTCCTTAGTGTGATTTTTAAGTTTACTCCTTAGTGTGATTTACAAAGCAACAAAAGTAGCATAGCCCAAAGGAGAGAGGGAAAGAGTTAATACAGAAGGGCACATGACTGCTTGTTGGCAAAGAAGGAATAATTCCAGAGTGGTCCTCAAAACTTCATTAGAGATCAGAGAAACATGCAATATTGCATTAGCTGAGAGGAAAACTCTTACATGAGAGGCTCTAATGTCCTTAGAAATGTTGCAGAGTTTATTTGAAAAATAAACCAAACAATACTCTATTAAATTTATAGAGGAAATGGAAAGCAGAATCTCAGAAGATTGTAATTGCACCTACAAATGTGATCATTAGAGTGAGTAAGAAGTAATGAAGGGAGGAAAAATCCAAGGCAAGTCACCTCGTTAGGAAGATGGAAGCTATGTTGCCACCATGTGGTAAGAGCATGGAGAGCTAAGAGCAGCTTCCTACACTGTCAGCATTCCATCGTGTCCTGCAGTCCAAAATGTGCATGATTTGTTGGAAAACTGGAGTATGCAAATAGCATCCTGATTAGAATGAAGCAATGTGAGATGAAATCCCCTTTTGCTTTTGATGAGTGTGTACAGTAGGTTCTTTGGTGGTGTGTTTGTGCAGTTGCTTTTCTTTTTGCTTGTTTTAATTCAAAACCCTGTTACATAAAATATTCAGTGGAAAAGTGAGCAGAGTGCAGAAGAGATTTTTTTAAAGTTCTCTTTTTAAAATGAGATCATTTATAAGCTTTTATGAGTGTAAGAATCCATCATTCTGTTGCATGTCTTCTTGAAATTGTCTCCAAAGTTTCTGCATTTATTTTGAGGTTTTTTTCTCAAATTTCTCTGCTAATCCTGGGATGCTTCCCAGTTCTCTCACAGTTAGAAATATGAGCCTTTGTGTTTTACAAAGAACTTTTCAGAGCATGTTATAGAGAAACAGAATTATTTTGCAAATGGGAAATCTTCCAGTTCTGCCTACAGCAGGATTTGGGATTCACAAAAGTGTGTCAGCTTGTGCTTTCCCCCCCAAGTTTAGATGGTAATTCTTCGTGACATGACAACTGGTTGCTGTAGAAATTATTAGGATTCAAGAGCATGATTTCACAGCCTGAGTCGGATGAGCTTTTCTCAATCCCCTTTTTGATCAGATTAATGCTGGCCCCTGAGCTGACCCACAGCCAAGGAGAGCCAGGCAAGCCTCTCCTCCCAGACCAGAGATTGCTGATGGCCTCACTTTTCCTTTAGGGAAGTCTGTCCTGCTCCACTGCAAGGTCTGTTTCTTGTCTTCACTGTAGTGTGAACCTTTCTCTCATCTCTAATGTGTGGGGTTGTTAGGTGTCACTGTAACAAGAGTGCTTAAACCTCATGCTAAATACAGTAGTTGCCTTTGGAAGAACAGCTCTCTCCCTTAGCACCCACACACTAGGAGCTAAAATACAAGAATGAGATGAAATGAGCAGCAGAGATGACACTCAGCCACTTCTCTTGGTACATGTCTAATTATGACCTTCACTGAGGCAATTATTCTGTCTTTTTCTTAATGCCTTTTGCAACCATCAATTAATAAAACTTCACATCATGTTCTGGTAGAACAGGAATTATTACCATCTTTTTAGAAGCAGGCAAACTGAGGCACAATTATTGACCTGGTTTTAGATGAGATTAGAGAAATTAGGACACAAAACTGAGGAAAGAGTCTCACCTTGGCCTCTAAACAGCAGATAAAATGCCTTTCCAACCTGTGGGACACCCTATGAGCAGAAGGCAAGCATTTGCTGTTAAAGCTGCCCAAGCTCTACCAGGCTATTGCCTCTGTTCTGCATTGTGGAGGGGCTAATGGACTCTTACCTGACTTGCAAATCCCAGAAAATAAGAACAAATCAGTTCAGTCCTTCCCATTTTACACATATGACTCACAAGTGTTTGCCTCCTACGTTAGTTTTGCTTTTCCTCAGAGTTGAATCATTGTCTTGTATTTGATTTAACAACAATAACAGGGGGGGGAAAAAGCATCAGTTTCTACTGTGTGAGACTGGATCAAAAGCAATTCTTTAAAGGAGGCTTTCAAGATATTTAGATTAAAGGTTTGAGAAAGCAGTAGGAAATAGAACCAAAGAAAAACAGCTCCTAAAAGCAAAACATTATGTTTTCATGCTATTGTGCTTATAAAATTGAAGGCAACAGCCTGAAAACAGACATCCAAATAAATCTTCCTTGATGGGAGTTATCTGGAGATCATTGCATTTGTTTTGATTTTCCAGTCCCTGCCTCAGACTGTAGGCACAGAGATGACTTAAAAGATTCAATTTCTCTTTTAAAAATTGAACTTCTCTTGAATATTGACCTGAGCTAGAGTAACCCAGAGCCTGTTACATATTATTCTGGAGTATCACCAGCGGGCTAGAAACGATGAGAACAGGACAGGAGGAAAGAGCTGTGTCCCCAATAGATTAACGCTTTCCGACGCGATAGCTGAGGTTGTGCTGCCCCTCGGAGGCTCGGCACGAAGTTGCAGTGCCTGAGGAAGGAAAAGATTAATCACGGTGCTTTTAAAACTATCTTGGCTTGTGGGTTTTTTTTTCCCCCTCCCTCCTCTCTACCCTTCTTTTCCCTCAACACCCTGTGTGTTGCCCAAAGGTCTGTATGCCTGGAGGCTCTTGATATGGATCTCAAATCCCTGTGGTGTAGTACTTCTTGCCCAGATTGTGTCATGTGTGATGATACCCTGGAAAAATCATTTTCCAACCAAATGTAGGTATTTTAGGATCCTTTCCTGCTTCTCGGCTCTTTTCTCTAGTACTGGTTACCTGGTCTCTTCAGCTATTGAGGATTAAAAAAAAACTGGTGGGATCAGGAGAAGGCTCAGGTTGTTGATGTAGTTATTGCCCAGCACTATGGAGTAGGGAATGGGTTAGGTTATTTCTCCATGAATTTTCCCATTTTAACCAGGTGTGTCACTGAAGCTACTGCTCTGGCTCATGGGCACTGCTGGCAAACACCAGACCTGGAGTAGTGGTAGGAAAAGTTGACATCCTTCTGCTTGTACAGCTGAAGTGAGAGCACATTGAGATGAACAAGAAGTTCACTTCTGCCCACTCACAAACTCAGGGTTCTTTAAAAAAAAACACCTTTCTTGGGAATGATGAACTCAGTTAAAATGTTATGTTGTTGGAGTAAGAACACCACAAGTCTGCATAGGAGGCACCTCTTGTTTATGAGCCTACTTATGAATTTCAGGCATCTGATTTTGACCTTTCTAGTGAGAATTTGAACTGAATGCTGACCTGGCAAATAGTGAACCAAGAATGCTTAGCATATATCAAAAAGGTTTCTGTGGTTTTGTGAGATTTAAATGATATGAGACAGAATAATAACCCCAGAAGGAGAAGCAATAACTTTAATGGGTTTCTTCTGACTCTGTTAGCAGACAGCATGTGGTGCCAGATGAGAGGTAGGAGTACTAAAACAGAAATGCAGGTCTAATGATTTTGTTTTAGTGTGAGCTGCCATTCAGAAATGTTGTAGTACATGATCGACTCAGTACTGAGGCCCAAGATTACCTTCAGTGAGGAGGTTACGCAGCACAGCCCTGCTGAATGGCACCTCAGCCTCAAGGGAAGTTGCAGTAAGAGGGAAGAAGCCAAGAGGTATATCCTTCTCCATCCCACTGAGTCTTCAAAAGGGCCACTGCAGAATCTAGCCCTGGCACAGCTCCTTTCCCTGGCAGATGATGATGGGTGCAGCCATGTTGCTCAAAGCCTGAGATGTCAAAGCTCACTGTCCCTGGCTAAGAATATTAGGATTAAAACAACCTTTTTCTTCCCCTCCCAGAACTGGATGAATTATTTGCTTGTACTGTATAGAAACTACAAATGCAAGTCCAGTGAGTGCCTTACTAGTAAACAGCAGATGACAATGCATTTGGCTTTGATTCCAGCAAAATTACATTCCTGGGACATCTAGAGTGTCACTGAACAGCACTATCCCATGTTTGACCTGTTGTTCTCCTCATGGAGAAAGTATGCATTTGAAAGCATAGCTGAGATATGGTTTAGAGGAGCAACTAGCTCTTTGCCTCCAATGCAGGAGCTAAAATGTGCCTGAAGATCAAGAGTCACTTCTCCTGTCTGACTTCATTTTAAGCTTGTAGTTTAGATTAGTGGAAAGAGTGTGCACTTTGCTGACCACTTGAAAAAGGAAAGAAAGCACAAAATACTTGCTTGGCTGCACAGTTTTCCTGAGTAAATGTCTATTTTTGGTTTCAAGTGGAAAATAATGAATCATGTAATGCATTCACAGGTAAGAAAAGAGTGGATTTGGCTCCTTGGAGCATGAGTCCTTAGTGGACAAGCTTAACAGTGTTACATTTCTTTATATTGCATTGCAAAACAAGAACTGGATCTTTAATTGGTAAGTATCCCTAGATACATAACACTAGTTATGGATTTTGAACTGCACTAAGCCAGTTCTCTGAGTACACAAGAAGGATAATATCCAGTCAGCCAGGTGGTTGTGTTTGTAGCACCATATCATGGTCTCTTTTTCTGTTCATGAACATGGATCTGCAAAACACACACCAGGCATCCTGTTAGCACTCCTTAAAGCAATGCTCCTCACACTGAAAAAGAACAAAAATCTGTGTCATCATGATGTAGCCACACTTGGAGTATTCTCACATACTGGTGGAATACTGCTAAGCCCAATGAAGATGGAACCTCACACCTAATGTACCAACAATGTAATTGGGATGTGTAGATGCAGAGTAGAGCAGGCAATCTTCAGAAGTTGGAGAGAATGACAGAAAATGACTGTTTTAAGTGATAAACACTAACGGGCAAGGAATATAATGCATCAGTTCTGGTCCTACTCACCAAAGATGAGGTATTTTCTTTGCCATTTGATACCCTTTGCCATCTGAACATTTTGAGGCATTTCAAAACGTGTTTTGTAGTCTGGTGGTGGGAAAGTATTTGACAACTGTGGCCTGGCTGTGCCTGATGCTAAGCAAACACCCCACAAAACCAGCCCCAGTCCCTAGACTTCTTCAGGGAATAACAAGGTATCAGTCAGCCATGATCTCAACACAGCAGCCCTGCTAACATCGTGGATGGCATGGTAAAAATATGCTGGTGGAAAAATAGGAGCTGCTATAATGAGTCCTTTTTATGTGGGAATTGTCCTCGATACTAATAGGAAGTGTTTGAGGGTGGAGCAGGCTTTGAGAGTCTTGGAAATGAAGATTAGTCTGTGTTACATATTGTGAGCTGTTAGGTAGATAAAAACAGAGCCATCTCCATCCTGCCAGTAAATGCAACAGATAAAGAGGGGAAAGGGGAAGGATATTTTTTTTCCAAAGCCTCCCTTAATCAGCAAAAACCAGCAGAAAAAATTATCTGTGGACAATGGGGATTGGTGGGGTATGGGTTACATTTATTATCTGGTAAGTTATAAGCTTTATTATAATTTCTTTTTTTTTGCCTGCTACATCCTAAGGAACAAAACAAGCTGGAGCTAGTGCTTGTCATTTATAGCTCTCTGCATGTCATTTATATGGTAATGGGGAGTTTCCCCTCATCCCCAGTGATTTCTGCACTATTCTACATGCTGGTTCTCTGTATATTTATCTTACTCCAGTGTAAATTAAAATGCACATTCATGATCTTTGAACAAAGCAGGCAAGGATAATTAGTAATTTGATACTGTTCTGTACAACCCAATTCAAAGTAATACTTATAATTTGCAGTTAATTAATCAGTTTTTATTTTTCCTTAAAGTTCTTAATTGCCTTTCTGTGATATTCATTTTTAATAAGTTTTTTTCCTACCAGATCCAATTTCATAGACAATTTATTTTTGCTGTTACTGCATGGCTCTGTGTGTGTGTTTATATGTATATTTCTATGCATTTGGGGATTTTTTTTCCCAGAAAGTTTTATGTTCTGGTTTATGGATGGGATTTTTTGTCAGTTGAAAATAATTGAATTGTTGTACAAATATGAGAAACAGCAAACAGCAGGGAAAAGAAAACTCAAATCAATACAACAAAATTAAAAAAAAATAATCTAAATCTCTGGAATTCCATTGCCAGTATGAATAGTTAACCTCATCTGCTATTTAATTTACTATCCAATTAAAACTCTCATTAGAAGACTCTAATTGTTGTAGCTTTAAAGTAAAGCCAGTAGCCATTAGAGACAAAATTTGGACTCTCCAAGGAAATTAAAATAACCATGAATTCAAAACCAAAGATGTTAGCAAATATAGACATCTGTGGGGGCAGTGCCTGTGGTGAGAAACATGTCCTTGACCAGATCTTTGCTGGGCAAGGTGCTGAGTACTCCATGGCTGACAAACCCCAGCAACTCCTCTCTGGGGGGCAAGAGCTAGGTGACATCACCTTGCTCACCCCACTGATGCCCTCCAGGGCCCTCGAAGGCCTTTATGCCCTTTGTGCTCTGCAAATGTGAATGGAAACACTCACAAGAGCTTGCTTTCCACCTCCTTCCACAACACTAGAGGAGATGTTTTCCTAGTTTGTCTTTCCTTCTCTGGGCATGTGCTTGTTCCCTTCATATAAAGGGCTTTTAGTGGTGGTTACAGAGATGTTGTTCACTGCAAATGCTTTGCCAGCATTTCCCTCGTAGGTGTCCTGTACATGCAGAAAACTAGGTTTATTTACTGTCTCACTTTTGGGAGTTTCTGGGCTGTGGATGTTGCAAGGCCTTGGTGCCCTGGCCCTAGGTGCAGGGTACCACATGGCTGGAGGCATCACCTGTGCCAAGAGCATCTGTAACTGTCTTCTGGGCTTTGGTAGGGGTTAGCCTGAAATCTGCAGCTCCCTGGAGAGAGTTGGGTTAATTCCAGATGGACCAAGGTAGGTGACTATGCAAGCTTTTGCCAGTAGATTTAGAATTATTATGCAGTAGTCTAGAGCTCAAAAATATGGGAGAAAAAAAAGAAGTATTTCCTAGTAGTAGAGATAGAAGAGATTTTGATGGTTGGACATTATCTTACTGGTATGCTTGTCATCTTTTTGTGCTTACCTGAGTCCACAGTGGAGGTCCTTCCAGACCTGCACCTGGGAAGAACAGAATTTCTGTTCAGTGTGCAGGTACCACCAGTCTGACAAACACAGTCAAACCACACTGATCCCTCAGTGGCTTAACCTTATTATATGCTGTTACCTTCATTAATAATAAATGATTCTGTTATTAAATAAGGGTATTTTTTTCTGAAATATTGCTGGAAGCTCATTTGAATTCTGTTTTTATCCTTCTCTTTTTTTATTATCCCTGGGTAACTCCACTGATCACAGTAGTTCCTCTGATTATTCAGTACTGTAAAATCTGTTTCATCCTCTGAGTCATTACTGAGCTAAACCTCTTGGTTAGGCAGATCCTGAAACACTGTTCAGGTTGAAACCTCTGGGAATATTGCCATAGTAGGACAATATAAACTCTGAGTGGGTTTTTAATGGCTGTTCAATGGCTGTAGCAGTTTAACCTGGGTAAGAAATTTGGAGATAAACTAAATTCAGTCAATGTGCTGTAGTTGCTCTCTTATAAAGCAGGGCTGTATTTTGCAATATTAACTGATATTTATTAGCAGTCATGTTAGGTGACTAGCAGGTGCTGCTCAGGGAGAATAAATCATGCAAGTAATTCATGTGAAAGACAGGCTGAGCCAAGTGCTGACAGAAGTCCATGGGGTTGAAGAATCAAGTTCTTTAATAGCAATGTCAGACTGTTCAGTCTTTTTACCTCTCGTGCTTCTTTATGAAACATTAAAAGAGATTGCTTTTGGGCACTTGTGTTCTTGAACTATTGCAATCATCTAATGAATTTTTGATAGTCGAATTCAGAGGCTTTTTTGATCACTAACTTTCTTGATATGTCTGTAGCTATTGAAATGAATGCCTCATGTCAAGGTTGGCTGTCCATCTTCCTCCTATCATAAACCCCATAGAATACTTGGGACGAACCTGTAACTTCTAATTTAAAGGAAAGATGAAGTGGAAGCTACATGAGCAGGTTTGAGAAGACTAATATTCAGCATATAATGAAAGCCTTGGTTTGTCTCACTGCATTGCACAGATAAGCAAATTGTATTTCCAACCATAGCAACCTTTCAAGTGGTAAGGTAAAATAAATAAATAAATAAAATTTAAAAAAGGATTTAACTACAAGGAGACTTACTCCATACAGTCATGTATGGAGTCAAGACATGAATTCTGTCTTGTCTATGTCCTTAGCAGCTGAAAAAGTACAATGTGACCTTGCAGTGAACATTTACCCACAGCAATGAGCTGCAGTGTAAATTACACAGAAGAATTTTGCCAGGAAAAGTTTCTACAGATTTAGTGCCTCTAGCTAAGAGGCTTTCATGGAGAGCTGACATTGGCTGTGTTTATGCCAGATGATGGAAAAATACATTCTTATTATGCATTAGTGACATACAGCAGTGTGCCACTGCAGACAGCTTTTCTAGATGCATTTGCTCTTTAGAGTGTAAGAAACAGGAATATCTGACAATATGATCTCTAAGTAATATTTCTGCTTTCATAATTCAGTCTGCCTTTTCATTACTACCTCTGGACATCCTGACAGATCACAGGCTTGCCTGTGTTGATGAAATGTCTGCATGTCAGTCTAGCCAGGATGGCCCAAGAGGTTTTTTTTCTGTGGCTGAAACTGACTCACACTACCAAAAGCAGAAACCTGCTCATTATTAGGAGCTATTGTGAGCATTAATCATTAATGCTTTTGAAAGCAAACAGCTAAGGATTACTGAGGATGGTGCACAGGGGAGAAAAAGCCAAAAGGACAGAGAAAGAAACTTCTGAAAAGAGCAAGGGAATGTGGAGGCAACTCAGAGTTGTTCTACTCTGTCCAAACAGGACCATGCTTATTGCAAAACAGGCACCAAAACATAGGTGTGCCCTCAGGATAGTATGGCATCACGTATGACAGGTGGCAGCCTTGCATGCCATGGCTGCTCTGCAGGAGGTGCCAGACCTCATTGCTCCTGCTGGAGACACAGGGTCTACAGGAGATCCAAGGGACGGTTCCTGTCTATGGCTTTTTGCACCTCAAGTGCTTAGTGTGTCAGGATATGAAGATGGCCCCTGTGGTCATTTCCAAATAACTGAATTCCAATGGTGACATGTGTCCTGGTTTGACCAGAAGAACTAAGAATTTGTTAGGGTCATTATGTCTTCTGCTGGAGCATGGCAGCTTGTGGTGGTGTTATGTAGAACCACCTTCATCTTGCAGAAGCAAAGACAGAGCATGGCCCATGTGCCTTCAGATTTTGTGGTGTTTGCCTTTCTGCCAAGGGAGGCAGCAAGCACTGGCCAAACCTTCACTCGCTGTCTCAACACAATGCTCTGCAGGAGCAAGGGGCTGCAACTCTGCAAGAGTGGAAAACAACATGTGTTCAAGGAATTAAACTGCGTGACTAAGGGGAAATTAATGACATTTGCAGCCCACACCTTCTCTATGCTTGAGGAGGTACAAACCTCTGGCTGGGCTCCATTCACTGAGACAAGGGACTGCCACCTTCTCATGGCTGCTAAACCCACGGGAGCTCCTCGCCTGCACCTCTATAGCTGCATAATGCTGCTGCCATCAAGCAGTGAGCTTCATGGAGCAAGGATTTGGTGTTTCAAACGGGCTCTCTACAGCATGACCTCAAATATGCCATGAAAGTAAGTAATATTTTATTCTTCATAAGCTTGCCAGTGGCAGAGGAGGATGTGTTTCGAGTGGGAATAAATGGTCACTGGGGTGAGCATTGCAGCTCAGATTTGCTTAAGGATCCCTTGGACAATGGCCCAAACACCTTGAGAACAGTTGTTGTCTGCGTGCAGGGACTGTGGGATTAGACTGAGCCTGGAGTTTAGGCTCAGCCAAAAAGCATTTAATTTTCTTTTTCTAGAAGACGTTGTTGAATTGTTTAGTGGCCCTGCAAAATAGCTTTCTTTTCCTTCTGACTCAATTATATAATTGTGAAAGAGGATTAATTGCTCTGAAATCCATCGTGTTGCAGGGCTCTTGCTGACAGCAGCACAATAATCATGTCAACACAGGAAAACTTGGATTGGATATAGTAATATAGAACAATTTTGTACTATATGCATACACATAACTACTTTTACATCCATTTAATATCTGTTAACGTGACTTACTGGAAGTTGGTGTAGATCTGTGCTACAACAACTGAGAGAAAATTTGCTTGTGTATTTGTGAAAGATGGACAGTAGTCTTCTAACACCATCCCTGAAGTACATGTTGGTGAAGGCCAATATGAAGAATGTGTTTTCCCTGAGTAAAAAATGCTTCCAAACTGTACGATAGTATACAACAGTAATCGATTTGGAAGAGTGGTTGGTGGTTTGAGATGATCTATTAATTGATTTTAAAACAGATGGCAGCTGTCAAATAAGCATTTGTATTTATTTGATGTTTCTATGAGAGCCCTTGGGGTTTTGCAGTCTCAGAAGTCTTTGTTTTCTCCTTTCCTGAACCCCCTTTCTGTTCTCTGATCTCTCATCCTCTTATGTTCTTTTGAGCTTCCTACTGACAAATTCTTTTGAGCTTTCTTTCCTAATGTAAGCCATGGCCTTTATGTTAGGCTTTAATTTAATTTTGTTTAAAATTTCTTTTTATTAAGAGTTTTAATAAAACAGCAAAAGTCTTCAGTACAGCAAATGCTTAATGATTTGAGCATCATCTACAATACATCATACAAACAAACCCATTGGTTATGCTTCCTAGAATTGCTACTTTACTACATCAGCAGTAAATAACATAGAAGGGCAAGTTCCATCTTTCAGACAAAATTTTACATAATTCTTTGTGTAAAAATTAAGATATTCTGAAAGTAATGGGTCTAGTGACAGAAAACTAAATATGTTTGGGTGTGTGTGTGTATATGTATCTATATCTACTCAGAGGAGAACTAAACTATTTTCCTTCTTTGGCTTCTGTGGGCAGAAGATTAAATATTATTTAGATTTCCTACTGAAGAAGAAAATGTAATGTTAGAACAAGAAGTGAAGTTCAATAATATAAAATAAATGGATTTATTTAATAGGTACAACCTAAGTGCCTCTACCCATTACAGTCTTATTTTGACCTCTTGAGATGTAGAAAACCTCTACTTTTCTAGAGGTACTTTAAAACTCCTTTCTGCTCAGTCTCCAAGGACACCTCCTCAGCTGCTATAAATGCAAGTTTCTTTTTTGAAGTTAATGACACTGCAGTTGTTAACTGCAGTTCCTCTGTGTAACATGAGGGGCTTCACCAAGTTTGGACACACAGTTTAGATCTCTAGCAGTTCTCTTCTTTAATGGCAATATGAATCTATGGGTCATTTTTACTTAGAAAAGACTAGTTTCTTTGTGCTGGTTGTTAATATTTTTCCTGGGTCGTCTTAATAGAAGATATTAGCAGTTCAAGATGGAAAAGTTCTTAGGACTAGCCATTCACTGACTTACTCTTGTTGAAGAGTTTTATGTGCCACTGCGCTCTGTGGGTATGATTACCACTGTGCTCCCAATAAGGGATGGCAATGTGGGCACAGGTACATCAGGAGGATGGCTGTGGAGCAACACTAATCTGCCTTGCACAGAGCAGAAGCATGGAGGTGGCCATAGGAAAGTGTAAGTAAGTAAGTGTAGTAAGGGTGGTGTCTCTAGCTGGTTTTATTCTATGTGGGAATTGGGGCATTGATGCTTGTAAATGTACAGCCTCGGTGGATAAATTAGACAGCTAATAAAGCTGTTTGTCTCTGTTGAATGTGGTGACAGACAAACAAGTATCTTTTTTCAATTGGAAATTATTTCTTTATCCCTTTTTCCTTAGCTTTGGGGGGGTTTTTTGGAAGTTATAGAAAAGGGTTGCAATGGTACCTGTCAGAGCACTGGTCTGTCCAAGCATCCTTGTCGTCTTGTGCAAATCTCTGTTTCTGTTAACTCACACTTGCAAATTACAAGTTATTTGTGGCAACTCCAAAAATTGAAAGAAACCTAAGTATCAATGGGTTTCCCAGGCAGTCACTGGTGAAGGCTTCATCCTTTCACCAACAGTAAGCCAGAGCATTGCCACTTTGAGCAGAAACGCAGGAGTCACCAATATGAGTCAGGATGGACAAAGGCTGCAGAACTAGTTAGGTTTTTAGACAAGCATGAAGAAACCCGCATGGCCAAGGTGATTTTATGTACTTGTTAACAGTGAGGAGCTCTGCTAGTCTAGAACTCTGTGCAAGCCTGAGAAATGGAGTTACCATAGAAATGTCTCTAGAAATACCACAATGGCAGATGATGGTTCACAACATTAAAACCATCTGTGTAGATTTCCAAAGGTGGTTCATGCAACAGGTTTTATTCAGAATCTGCTAGTTGCTGCTGAGGCTGGAGAAGATAAAGCCCTGCAGCTTTTCCCTGCATTGACTTTATAAGGAAAGTCAGAGGTCTGGATGAAGTCCCACTTCAGTGGGACTGTTAAGTGCTTAGAGATGGGCATGAAAATTCTATGGTGCTATACAGCTATCAAAAGGAAAAGCAAAATCCACTTGTGAAGATTCTTACAGGACTGAGGTGAATACTGTCTGTGGAGAAAGGGGCCAGATCATTTTTTGAAATCCCTTCCAGCTCTATTTCCTATGATTCCTTGGGAAGCTGGTTGCCTAAAGTAAGATGCAAGTCCCCATTTCATTGCTCTTGCAAGGGCTGCTGCCGTAAACTCAAAGTTTGAAGCAAGAAGACACTTCCTTTCCTTTTATGCATGTGCGGAGATAGATTTGGGTAAGACTCGCAGTAGAAATGTCCATTCAGTCTCTGATCCACTGTGCAGTTCATCCAGGGATTGCCTCTATGGTATCATGGCCAAATGCTGCATCCAAATCCAGATTCATCACACCTTGTTACTTGGCAACAAGGGACTTCTCCTTTCTGCTGCTTGATGGCAAGCAGGAAAGCATCTGTCAGGAAACACATTCTTCTGAAGAGAGGACATTCCTGCTGAGGTCAGCCTGATTCACTCTGGATGCTATTCAGGTCTTGATACCAAAGACTACCACCTACATAACACACTGAATACAGCAACCTTTAACTCAGCTCACGGAAGATTCCTCTCATCACACCTGTTATTGCCTCTAGTTTCTTTACTCATCCACTGGTATTAAAGTATCTAAAATGGATATACCAAATTGTCACTGAATATACTCTGACCTCAGACTTCAAATGCTGCTCCTGAGGATCTCTTAACTTAGAAGAGAGCTGACAAGCAGAGCTGTGGGGAAAGAAGCAGCACAGAGCCACCAGCAACTGAGAGGAATCTCAGCAGCACACTCACAGCATCCCTACATGCTGGAGCACCCAGCAGCTGCAAGCTTTGAAAGAAGAGAGCAACAGTTTTGATCAATTATCACTTCATATTCTAAGCTAGGAGGTCACAAGGTATATGTAGAGGGGAGCTTTGGTGTTTAAGGAGGACCTGGTTTCAAATATGTGAAGTGGATTCTGACCTGACTTTAGAAGGACCTAGAAGTATTGAATGTAACTGATTTTTTTGAGCACGAGATAAATGCAAGCACAAAGAATAAAGTGTCCCCAAGAACAAATTGTCTGCAAATTGTATTTTACTTTCAGCTGAAAATTCCTGGCATTAGTGCATTTTATATTTCCTAACAATGTTCTCTGGTTTGCTAAAACTAACTGATCTCTAATAAGGGTAAGGTGCTGGCTATGTTTCAAGGCAAAAGTTCACACAGTTAAATCTCATTAAGAGAGGATGACAAAACCTGCTCTAAAGCCTTTCTTGGCATGTGACTTTCAGCAGAACTGCTTCATTAAGTCTGAGATCCTGGAGAAAATGTTTGCTGAATAAAGTCATTCCTAATTAATGTTAAAATGTCAAGGCTTCATCTGCCAACCATTTTTACTCTTTTCCCTTTATACCCTTAATTATCTCTTTGATGAGCAATCAATATAAAAACTAAATGCAGCATCTTTTAAATGTGCACACAACAGGTGGGACAGTGCAGCAAAGCAAATTTGCCAGAGATGTACTTTCCCATGTAATATCTGTAACTTCTCAAACATCTCTCTGAAACCTCACTTAGGTGTTGGCATAAAGCATTAATTTGTTGTTTGTAGAAAGTATAACTATCAAGGGTGATATCCCCTTGCACCCTCTCTAATGTTACCTTGAGTTTTATCTCAAGCCATGTGCAAGTCTAGAGTAACAGAGGTGTTCATTTGGTGTTCTCCAAGGATCACTCATCCAAGATACTTTTAAAAGAAGTAAAACTACTCTTTCTACTCTTCAGAGCAGAGAGATATTCTGGTTGAATCAAGAGATCATCATTGGGTAGTGTACAAACATAGTGGGTCTGGACTCTGCAAATCCTCAGTCATTTTTGCAGTGATAACAGTAGATGTTAGAGCTGCTTGGACTTGTGTGGCAGGACTTCAGTGGCAAAGGCTTAGGAACACTCTGCAGCCTCTTTAATTCTTGTTCTCACATTAAAGTAATGGGAGCTGTCTTCCTGCCCATCAATCTGTACAGCATATGGAAGCCCTTCTGCTATGGCTTAAATAGGAGTGACTCATGCTACTCAGCCTCTTGAAGAAAATGGATTACATTTATTGCCTTTCACAAAAGGGGAGGTTTAAAAAGCCAAATTAGTGTCTTCCAAAGGTCAATAACTGGAGACACTTTGGACAAAGGGTAATTTTGTAGCTTTTCTGGATACCTATAAGCTGAAGCCACCTTTGCAATGAAGGCTATTAAATGATGCTGAAAAGTATTAGAAATTAAAATTTATCTGAAATTGTGTTTATTGACAATTAGACTCTGCCAGTCTTCAATCTTCTTCATTTCCTATGATGGCAGTCTTATTTTCTCTTTACCCGCTTGAACTCTGACATGTTTGTATTGGCATCTTTCTGAACAGCACCTACAGTATTCAAATCACAAAAAAAATCTGTAACCCCCAAATTCAGTGGTGAAAAGGATCAGTCTCTGTCCCTGGCTACTTATGGAAAATTGCTTTGCAAAAGTGGTTTGAAAAATGAAATAGGCCTAACAGTCAAGATGGTATCCAAGCCACAAACTCTAAAGCCTGGTATCTTGTAAAGTGTTTGAAAGTTCCAGCATTGCATAACTTACAGAAAATTCATCTTTTTGTTTATTCTCAACTGGCAACAGAGCTTAAGAAGATTTAAATTGTAGCTGGAGCATTTGTATCTTAGTATAAACTTGGAATCTGTTGATATGGGTCTAGTGTGTTTGTGCGACCTCTTTAGAGAGAACTATAGCTCAGTCACTGCAATGCTCCCTTAGCCCTGAGAGAGCTGCAGTTCTGTTACCACCAGGCAGGTAGGAACCACCTCTGCCAGCACAGAACATGTATAGTCACATATCCACATGGAGAACACATAGTAGGAGCAGAAGAGCCTTTTATGGTGTCAGGAATATCTGTACTAATATGAATAATTTGATGTTTCTTGAGCAAGATAATTATGCTTAATAACCTGTATATTCAGAGTAATTGTTATCAATTGTGTTCATTTTTGTATGTGGTGTAATTTAATGAGTGTTTTTAATTGATATTCCTGTGGCATCCTCTTTGTGCTGTGATTAGAATAGGATTTTCATATCTTCACTGTTTCATTTGTTGCTAACTAGTGATTAATGTCTAATAGCCTTTATTTCTGTTCTCACCTCGTTGGTTGTTTTTTTGTTGTTTTTCCTTTTTTTTTTTTAATTAGAGGAGATTTTGAAGACTCATATTGCTCATTGGTGGTCTCCTGATGGCACCAGGTTAGCATATGCAACGATTAATGCCTCCAGAGTCCCCACCATGGAGATCCCAGTATACACTGGCAGCATTTACCCTACTGTTAAAACATATCATTATCCAAAGGTAAGGGCAAATCAAACAAATATTCCTGTTGTTCTATCAAAATAAAACAACCCAACAACTTCTTCCTAGTAGGCTCAGCCAGCAGAGTGTGTAACAGTGGTATAGTTGTGCACATTTGTAAGCAAAGAAGCCCACCAACAGATCTAAGGGGAGATCAACTGTTCCCCAGTGCATGTGATCTTCACTACTGCAGTTTTCTGATTTGAGTATCAGTTATTCCAAACATCATGAAATTAAAATTGAAATGTTCTTGCTTTGTACCCACACAAAAGTAATTGTGTTTCCATGCCAGAATGGAGTTGTTGGTGTTGGAGAGTTTGAAAGCCAGCATTTCTACATGTAGGTACATTTTCTTTGATATGGAGGAAAAATGTAGTATTTGGGCTTCCTTAGAATATCCAGGATGGCCTAATGTCAGAGGAGATAGTCTAGTTTTGGAAATGTTGTGCCTGAGCATTACAAGGAGCACAGTGAAAGAGAGAAAAGATTTAAGAGCCAATCTCTCCTTGGCTGCAGAGCCCTGTACAGCAGTCCTGCAGCAGCTACCCAGTACCAGCACTGCTACACTGCAGCTGCTGTTGCTGTTCAGTCTTTGCTGTGAGATGGTGTAGGAGCATGCAGCCATTTCTTCTGGGTGTCTCACTTTAGGTACTGATTAGCTAACACCTCACATGTTGGTCCAGATTGAGCCAGAATTTAACCAGAGAGTTATTCACATGCGTACAGGCTTTGTGGAAAGTAACGGTGATTCAGGAGGGGATGCACTTTCCTACAATACAAAATGGATCAGAATTTTGCTATATCTACCATCACCCTGTTAGACAACTTTTTGTCAGAAGATACACAAACCAGCAGCATTCCTAGTTGCCATGAAAAGTAGCATTTTTCACCAAGGCTAGAGGTGTCCTAAGCAATTAGCCCTTGGTTGTGCCTATCAACCTTTTCACACTTCTGTGCCACAACACATTTCCATTTTCCCTGTGAATGCCTGTAGCATCCAGTCTATAACCTCCTCCAATGGAAAGGCACTTCATCCATGGGGATATAATAAAGCAAAGCCATTCTGTGTTGTACAAGATGTGGTAATTTACTCTTATTTTAAAATGCAGGCTGGAATGGAAAATCCAACTATTTCTTTGCATGTGATTGGTCTGAATGGACCTACCCATGACCGGGAAATGACTCCTCCAGATGATCAGAGGATGAGGTAGGTGATTTCTTGCCCTGGGATGCTGGACTCCAGTTCTCTTGGGGTTTTAGACCAGAATCTGACTTTTTTCAAGATCATTTTACAGTACCTTTTTCTGTCACTATCAAAGACTTCCATTTTGTGTAAATCTGCTTAGAATTTTTCTAATTATTTTTCCTCTTACATGTATTTTATAGAGTATTGTTAGTTCTTTTTTACTTGAAATCTCTGTGATACAGACTGAATGCAGAATATGGTTGTTTTTAGAGAACTTGGCAGAATGTCCCCAAATACCTAAGAATACATTCATTTCACATGTAATCACAGGCATTGTAGAAGGGATATTCTCTGCAACCTCAACTCACTGCTTCATGACATGAACATCCAGAGTGACTCTTCCAAATGTAGTGCTGCAAGATTATCATTCCCAGGCACATCACTTGTCCATGCAGGAGCATCCAAACAACATGTGTGCTCACATGCTTTTTACTGATTCCTGAGTGAGATTGCTGGATCTGTAATTCCAGTGCCAGAATGAAACAGAGGTGATCAAACAGGACAGCTTGGAGGGCAGGGGAGGGTGTAGAGGTGATAAGGATATAAAGGCTGTGGCTAGGCTGTGTAGTCATCTGATGAGAGGATGCTAAATCAGTGGGACCATTTACAGTGACAGCTGCCTTTCTTTGCTAGGAAAGCTACTGTCAGCTGCAGAGTAGGTTTTCACTGAATAGCTCTAAAATACTCCCAATCCATCTATGCAACAAAAGATGTATGACCTGTGTCCAAACCAAATGGGCATAAATGCACTTGCCTTTCAGAAATACAATTTCAGATCTGTATACAGCAGGCAGAAATTCAGGATCACAGTATCCCCATCATCCCAGTATCAGAGCTGTGGCTCCTACACAATATAATTTCTGTTGCTAGTGTGCTCTGTAAACAGAGAGACTCAGAAATGTTTGAATCATAGTAATAACTTCAGACTGCAAGATCTAAGTGTTGTTAATAAATTTGTCCTTTATGGTTATGGGTGGCTGTAAGTTGTTTGGTTGCAATCAACATTGTAAAAATGATAAAAAAGATCATAATTAATTAGTCTCTGTACAGTTCATCAAAGCCATGGCAGTTGCCATCCCTAGGGCATGATACAAGCAGTGCTGCTTAGAGCAATATGGGGGGGGCATTTTCATTATGCATATGTTTTCTGAAATGTGAGGATTAGTGTGATAACGTTTCATTAAACTAGACAAGAGGGATGTACTGTACAGTTAGTTGCAGAAGGAAGTTA
This sequence comes from Bucco capensis, assembly GCA_013396975.1. NCBI lineage: Eukaryota > Metazoa > Chordata > Aves > Piciformes > Bucconidae > Bucco > Bucco capensis. The sequence continues at coordinate 316,955 of VWZO01011422.1, read as the reverse complement.
AGAAGCAGAGGAAGCTGGTGATAAGGCTCTTCAAGCAGAGCCATCCTGTCTGAAGCATTTCAGTGTGCTCAATCTGTTCACACAGATGATATATGGACAGAGTGGTGCTTCTTGGTGTTCTTCTTATCTGGAGCAAAGTGGTTTAGTCCAATTAATAAAGCTGAGAATAAAATGGAGATATGCCAGGGTCTTTTTTCCCTCAGAACTGAGGGAAATCAGAAATTTTCCACAGAATTGAGATATTTTTCAGCAAAATGAGAAAAAGCAAATCTAATGTTGGAAATACATGTTTTGGGGGAAAAAGTACAATTTTTATGTTGTTAAATTTTCTCCAGTGCTATATTTTGCTGTGAGAAAAAGAAACTGAAGGGAAGAAGTGGAAATTGCAGGGAGGGGGAAATAATTGTAACATTTAATGCCTGATGGGCATTTTTATTTTGTTGAAAACCATTGGAGCCTAGCAGTTCTATCAGCAGGTGGTCAGAATTGGACTCTGATCCAACTTATTTCTCATGTCATATTTGCCTCCCAAGTGGCAAATTATTGAAAGATGTTCTCTCCCCTGAGTGCAGAAATCGTCAGTGCTCCTTGCATAGGTCACCCACAAATAAATCATGGAGAAACTCAGACAGCTCGAGTCGGGATTAGAAGCAGGAACCAGCTGTGCCCTAGGGACCATGGGCCAGGCTGCTGCCTGTCACTTGGCCACATAATATATCATTGTCTGTTCTTTGTGGTGCTTATGGCTTCATTACTGTTGTCATACTTTAAGTATTCATATCGTAGATTCATCCTGTAGAGTCATAGCTTGTGTTTTAAATTCATACCTCCAGAAAGCAGCTAAGCAAAGTTGGGGTATGAGCAGGGGCATTGCATAATAACCAGTCTCAGAGGATGGCAAACTCAACCACCAACCACTTTACTGGGGTGGGGAAATACATTGCAAATCTCAGCATAACTGCACCTTTCCTGAAGGGACTCAGACCAGTTATTCCTTTCCTTTAGGAAGGTGTAGCCTGCTGTAATGTGGATGTCTACAAACAAAATGGTTGGGTACCTTCTGGTCTAGATTTCACTCTGTGGGAAGAATAAGGTTCTCCTTAAATCAGCTCTGTATAAAATCTGGAACAGGTCAGGAGGGCTTGGGAAATACACTGACTCCCTGTTTCTCTCTACTGGCTGCTCAACCAGGGCAGCTGCTGGAGCTGCAGGTGTTTAATTAATTGAGATGGATCACACCTTGTTGTCTCATTTTCCTCTGCAAAATGGGAAACATAAAACTTGGTTGTCCTACAGCAAAGATGTGAAGTAAATTAAAGACTCTGTATTACTCTGAGACTAGAATAATAATTATCCCAGTATCTACATTGTCTGCTGGATGAGATATACATGGACTTAATGGCTGGGAGAAGCTTCAGAGAGAAATTGAGACTCCATGCCCATCTCTAGGGTGGTAGGGAAGATAGTGTTTGACCTAAAATAACAATTAATAGTTCCTGAGAAAGAACTGTGGCTCCAGTGTTCAAACAGTGAGAAGGATGTAAAAACTGAATATATGTTCTTCAAACTTTAAATTGAATCTATGGAAAAATTGCTCCAAGCCACAGTATACTAAATTCACTTTTCTGGGGAGACTGAATCTGCTCAGTTAATTTTAGAGAGAAAGAGGAGATGGTTATACAGTATAATTTTACTTTGTTGGGTTTTTCCTCCTAGGGCCTATACTGTTGCTGATGAAGAGTAAAAATCACAATTTTATTTCAGGCACTGAATTTTCAGCCTGCTGTTGTCTCACCTGACAGTATCCTTCCTTCCAGTACTCTGGATGCAATCGTTGAGGTCTTTTGTTATTTTTTCCCCAGTCCACTAAATATTATTGAAAACTACAAAATCAATTGCCAACTTGTTATTTTTCTAGACAAATGAGTCTTTGTTGCTCTTGCCCTTTCTCTTCAGTATATGGAGGAGCACTTGCCAGAACACAAAGTACTCTCCCATGACACAGCACATTAATTCCAATGAGAGCAACAATGCATATTTTATAGCAAACAAATGAACTAATACATTTTTTATAGACTATACGCTGTGAAAACTCATAATTTAAGGATCTCTTTGGCCCACATAGGCCAGCAGGATGTTACAACATCACCAGCTTGGTCTGTCCAGCCAGAGTTTTACCCTACAGATAGTGGTGAACCCACAGACTGCCTTGGAGAAGGTGACCATTGCTGTATTTATTCCTGGTCCTGTATTTTCCAGCCCAGCCTAAGGGTTTCCACTGCTCACTGCTGCACAGCACTTTTCCTAAATATATTGCTTACAGGACTGTGCAGCTCACCCTGGTGATTTACTCCTAGTATTGCCACAACCCGAATTTGTCCAGCAAGAGAGGATGGTACAGGGCATGTGGGATGGTGGGGTTTGCCTATGTAAACTGTCACATCTCTGCTGAAGTTTTTATGGCAACAGCTGCATCTGCTTTACTGAAACCCTGTGTCTCTCTAAACTATATTCTTGCTCTTTTCCTTTTAATGTAACACTCGTGGATATTTTGGCATGAAATAGGCATTTAGAGGCCATTAACTCTTCATGAACATAAAGAATCTAACCAGTGGCAGTGATGGATCAGTCAGCCAGTTAGTGTGCTCAGAATGGAAATTGTTTGCAATTTCTTTTCCACCTGTGCATAAATTTATAGCTCCAGGCATTTCAGTCTTTCTTGGAAGACTGAATAACTTGAAAGATTCTTTATCTCTGCATTCGTCTCTTTTCTGAAAGTGACTTTCAGAAGTGGCAGATAAAACACCTGCACAGCCCTAAAAATGTCATTTTTAGGGGTTGAAATCCACACATGAAGAAGGCTAGAGACATCAAGGCACAGTGTTCTTAATAACCAGAGATCTCTCCTGGACTGTTTGCCTGCAGCAGCCTCCGACTGCTCTTCCATGTGTCAATTCATTAGGATGTCAGTGTTGTGATGTGTTATATGTATGTCTGTGTTTGCAGAGACTACTACATAACCATGGTGAAATGGGCAACCAGCACCAAAGTGGCAGTGAACTGGCTGAACAGGGCCCAGAACGTGTCAATCCTGACGCTCTGTGATGCCACCACAGGAGTCTGCACAAAGGTAGGAGAGATGAGCCAGATAGTCACTTGCCATCAGTTTTCATATTCACTATTTAGTTCTTTTTACTCTTTCTAAAAAGCCAGGAACAGTATGTCCCTGCACACACTGTGCCTGTGTGCATCTGTGTGTAAGAAAGTGGTTATTTGTCTCAACAGAACTACCTACGTGCACAAGCACACACAATTCAACAGCTTGTAACCTGAATTTCTTTGTGACATTCTAGTTTATTTAATGGCATTAAAAGTGCTTTATGCTCATCTACCCACAAATTCATTTTAGTTAATGCTTTCTATAGATATACTAATGTAAATGATGCATTGATATAGCCTGTGTAAGTATTAGCAGATACCATCTTTTAAACTGACGGAGGTGTTTCCACAGTGGAAAAGTATTCTGATATATCTGTCCCTTGAAACAATGATGCAATACTGTGCACAGTGCAGAATCTCATCTTAACAACTTTTATTTCAACCTTTCTTTGCTTCTTAATAAGCTTTGTTGGGGAAAAAAAATCTCTCTTGTGGATTTATGTGTTTTGTCAGTATGAGTAAAATATTTTCTTGAATGAGTGCATGATTATTCATCAGGGAGGAAAGACAGGAGAGCATTCACTGAATTACACTCCTGAAGCACACATTTAAGCTGATTCTCTGTGCTTCTGCCCAACTTTTCAGATTCAGTCCAACTCTTTCCTGCACTAAGTCAAATGTAATGGATGCAAGGGATGGTATTTAATGATCCTGTTTTGTTCTAGAAACATGAAGATGAAAGTGATGGCTGGCTGCACAGACAGGTAATAGAGATCTTCTCTGTCATAAAGATTCAAATAATCTTTTGCTGGTATACTCAGATGTAGAGTGAAAATGCTGCTGAAGTATTCTTTGCATTCATAAGGGAAGTGTTGGCTTGGGTGGAAAATAAAAGCTTAAAAGACAAACCAAGTTAAGAGAAAATGAAATTGCCCGTATTTTGTGTCTTTGAAAAACCAAACACACACAAAAAACCCAAACCAAACAAAAAATTCACAGGATTTATTTTGTAACTCCAATGATAGTTTTAATCCTTTCACTGTATTTACTGCAACCTCCATTAACACAGCATAGTAGAACTTGAGTTTTAACACTGCTGTGGTTCTTTAGTAATTTACTTCACTACACGGACAAGCACTAGAAGATGATACTTTGTCCTGAATAACTGCAGTAAATGATTTATCAGTCTCTAACAGGCCTGCTCCAGGGAAATATAGTTTGTTTTACTGTATCTTCAAACATTATATACTTAGTTTGTGGTTAGAGAAGGATGTTCATTGCAGACAAATGAGTCAGACATCTCAGTACTTTACTAAGGTAACATTCTCTGTGGACTTCAGAGACATTTGACTGTACTCTTCAAAAGCTTTTTGAAAGAGCCTGGAGAATTGCAGAGCTCTTTCACCTGTATTTCTGACAACAAAATTACTTAAAATTCTAGTTTTGACTGAATATATGATTACTAGGATAACTATTTTCTATATTTACTTTGTGCTCTATGACACATTCATCTAGCTAACAGGAAAGTTATTTTCATGGCATGTATGTCTTGACTGAGAGAATGATGTGAAAATGTTCCATGCTAGTGTAAGTCCCTTAACCACTTTAAGGAGGAGATGAATTGCACATTGGGCAACTACTGAAGGAGCTCAGGAGTTTAAATCAGCTCAGGATGAAGACTCCTTGGTTGAGACAATTTAATATAGGTATATGCGTATAAGCCAGGTGCCCAGTTCCCCTCTGCAGTGAGCAATATGGTCACACAGTCAGTCAATGGACCCTGAGCAGGATTCAGCCCACCCTGAAGAAGACAGCCACTGCCTGCTTGGCCAGCTTCTTCTGAACATTTTACCTGTTTTGGGGGGAATCTAAGTATGTATGGTCTTCCCAGAATAGGGGCAAAGTTCACAGTAGGCTGGGAGCAGGAGATGAAGAGAAAACCATCAGTATCAGAAGATGCTCACTAGGGACATGAGGAAGTCTCCAAGGATGATAGGATTGACTTTTTTTCCATGTCTGAAATCCTGGGAGTTCTGAGATAGGGCATGAGGCCCATGAATTTGAATTTTGTTGTTGTTTTTTGTAGTAGTTTGGTAACTCAGTGACATTTAATAATCTGTGTGTGGAAGGCCATAGTAAATGATCTCATTTTCCCTTCTGGGCTTAAGTTCATGAATGAATTTTATTCAAAGGCAACATTTTGTGAAGAAGCCATTTTCCAGTAGTGCCAGTGATGGTCATGTATAGACAATGGGTCAGCAGGGGAGAAATAAGGTAATTTCCAAGCACCTGCTGAAGATAAACTTTACTGGCATTTTAATTGCTTTATTTATTTAATTGTGAATGTGACCTGAACAAATTTAATTATAAACCAGAGTGCAATTCCAACTCCACCAAAGGCTGTATGCTTTGACATTGACCAGCAGGTAACCACAAAATCGGTTTAAGATATATAACCTCCAAAAGTGCCTGCATGGGCTGGCTAGCCTCCCCTAATAACAGCTCTTGGGGTTGCATTTTTCTTTTCAGTACTTATATTTCCCTATTGTTTCAGATCACCTCAGTCTGAAACTAAAGACTTTGACAGAAGGTTGAGGTGTTGAAAACCTCACACCATTCTTCTTTTACAACTCTATTGCCTTAATCCTGACAGCATGATAAACCAGTAAACTTCTAGCACATCATTGAGCTGGTATGAAATGAGATTTTTAAAATAAAAACAGTGTTTAGAGAACCTTACAAACAGGATTGACCTCTGTCAATTTAAGCTGCTGTGTGGACTCATACAAGAGTTACCCTGCTTTTTCTTTCTCTTTATACTTGAATCTGAGAGCACTGAGTTATTGCTCTGTGTAGCTGACATAAGGACAGCTTTGTCCTTCATCTGCACAGAGCAGAGGATTTCTGGAAACTAGCCTGGGCTGTTTGGGTAAACTCATTTATCAAAATACGGAGATCTAGCTGAGCAAAAAGAGTTAAGCAGTGCCCTACCAAGTCTCACCACTGTTCCCCCTGCTCCATAGCTCTGTCTTTAGAGGCAGAGCAGCTGATGGTGTGTGTGAGCTGGCTGCTTTCTGCAGTCCAGTCTTCTCATATTTCACCACCATCTACAATAAAAAGCTTACAGCCATTTCAGACTATATCCATGTCTATTACCTTTAGGATCTGTTAATGAATCATGAGATCATTCATTCCCTTTCTGCATCTTCTGATACCAGCTGCTTCCATAAATCTCCTGGGGCAAAACCTTCCAGAAATTCCCTACCTGCTGCATAGGACAAGTATTTTCTTTTACCAGCATTGAACTCATGTCCTGTTATTTTCATGAGGATTCTTCTGTTGTAGTGCTGTGGCATTCAGTCAATAACAGCCAAACAAAGACTCAAAATGTTTGTTTCACATGCAGAATGTTTTAATTGCATGCCCAGTGTAGCTCCCTACAGTATAAAATCTTGTGAGTCTTTCAGCCTGACATTGTGCCCATTTGCCATCCAGAAGGATGTAAACAAAGTTGTGGTTGTATGAATGGGTTGTCTTTCCAGCAACAGAGAGCTGCAAACAGGCTGTCCCATAACATCAGCCAAGTGCTCTGTCATCTGTGCCACATACCTCCTTCCTCTGTAACTCTGAATGAACCTCAAACTCATCTGCACAATGCCTGCTCTGGCTGGCAGAGATGTATTGCTGGAATGCATAATGCAGTAGGCACAGATATAGAAAGGAAGGCTGAGCTCATTCCTATTTACCTCAGTGAAGGAAAACCTGTCGAGCAGAAGGTTTGCCCAAGTTATCACAGTTGTTTTTCAGTGAGGTTTCTCCTGTCATGAAAGACATTTGGAAATAATAGAGTTTCATGTTTCAGATTCCAGAGCTATGTCAGAAACAAATGAAACCATTATTTCACAGACCTGCAACAAGCTGAAAAATGGTATATTTTAAAATACACTGAAAAGCTGGGGAAAATAAAAAGAAGCAGTTTGAGCACCTAATACAGTAGTGATAAATGTGATACATAATAGAAAAGAATTAATCAGTGTAGAATTAGGAGCAAAGGAACATACAGTAAGAAAAATGTGCTAGTTTAGGAGAAATAAAAATGTTTATTTTTTTGCTGCAAGTGTTTGCATTAGCCATAAGTCTCCCTGTGCAATCAAGTCCTTCCTGGTTCAGTGTGGTGTCTTGACATGTGCTGAGCAGAAAGACAGGGTGTTTGATTAACACTGAACTAAATGAGGACCCAGAAGATGCTGAGCAGCATTTTCCCTGTTGACTGCCCTTGAATAAGAAGGATCCATGCAATGGGCTAGAGAAGGCTAGCCTCACACAGTTGCCATAAAAGCCTGATACCACAGGAGAGTCTTGGTAGAGGTTCAGCTCTTGTTTTAGTCCCAACTGTTCAGGATTCAGAGTAGAGTAGCTTCATCTGGCCAGTTCCCTTGGTATGGTGCTACTGTGTTATACCATATGGACCATCCTTCTGCTTTCCCTTGTAATCTGCTCTTCAACCATCTCCTGCAGTGGAGACTTCCCATGTGCCTCAGGCTTCCTGTACAAAAAGAAGACAAAGACCCTTCCAGGAAATGCTTACTTGCCATATGTGGTGTTTGATTTCCTTCTGCTGAGTCTCTTCTGTCTCTGGTTGAAAGTTCTAGTCACCCAATAGCAGTCAATCATCAGTCACCTGGGAGCTCTGTGTCAAAGACAGTTTTGCAGATATCCACCCCTTTGTAAATAAGTCAGTGAAATAAGCAGTGGGGAGTGGGAACAGACAGCAGTTAGATGCTGTTACTTGTGCTCCTTGAGGACAGGAATAGATCCATTCTTCCAGCAGAGTAATCAGAGCTTGTCATACTTGTGCCAGCAAGGTTCAAACCATTTCTAAAGGCTTTCTTCCAACTGCCTCAAGCAGTCAATTCTGTATGTGTACTTTTTTGCTTTGCAAATGGGACTAGCCAAGGAACTCTCCTTGCTGCCTGTCTCCCTGCCTTCCCTCAGCTGAAAGGTGTCTGCTTTCCCGAGAGCAAGAAGCAACAATCTTCAAAACTCTTTCCAATTTTCACTGGGCTTTTTGTTTGTCTCAGGTTGCTGTTAAAGAGCACTCTCTATTTCACTGTGAATTCATTTCCCAGGGTATTGGAAATGCAATAAATTAACTGTAATGCAACCCTTAAACTTGCTGCTTGCAGAATGAAGAGCCGATTTTTTCCAAGGACGGTCGGAAGTTTTTCTTTGTCCGAGCCATTCTCCAGGGAGGACGTGGGAAGTTCTACCACATTTCCAAGTCATCATCACAGGTGACTCACTCTGTGCCACTGCTTTGGGTCTCACCTGAATCAAAAAGTGATCCAAAATAGGATCTGTGCTTGTACCAGCAAGTCTGGGGGTGCAAATGTAGAATGTGGGTCTTGTGCATAAAAGAGAATCTTCAATGATGCTTTATTGGGCATAAGATAACATGAATTTCCAAGTGAGATACTTAAAAGAAAGAGGTCAACCAGCTGTCTCTTTCCAAACAATGGCATTGCTTTGTTTTGGTTTTTTAATGCCTTCTCTGTTGTATGTAAATTAGTAAATCCCTGCACTTCCCTGAAGGATTAATCAGAAGCTCATAGGCACACTGGATTAGAGGAAGGGGTTTGAAGCTCTTCTGTGGTGAATTCATGTCATTGTCTTCAGTGGAGTTATGGTTAGGATGATTCTGTCTCTGCTATTTCTATGCTTGCAGATTCACAGAAGTAGCAGGGGGAGGGGTGGGAACTGCAGATGCATGGTTTATTTTTAATAGGCAATGGAGTCCAAAGAGCTCCCTTTTTCAGAAGAGAAGTTTTGCTCAGATATCTTCTTTTAAGAATAAGGAAAGCTAATTCTCCTTTCTTCCTGGCAGCCCAATAGTAGCAGTGACAACTTAGAGGCTATTACATCTGGAGATTGGGATGTGACAAAGATATTGGCATATGATGAAAAGAGGCATAAAATGTAAGTAAATGATGATCTGACAAATCAGTCTTCCAGATCTGGGCAAAGGATAAAAAGTGGTCAGAGAAGTATAAACTGGTTTTAGAGAAACACACACAAAAAAAGGTGTTTAAAGGGAGTTCTGAACCACAAATCTTGAGGTAAAAATGTGATCCTTTTTGATCCATTGACATGACCAGTCTGTGATCCAAACATTTCCATGCCTGTTTTAACTGCAGTGCAGCCTGTGACACCCTGGCTGGAGCCTCTGCAGTGATGTGCCCCTCTGTTTGTTCTTTTAATTCAGTTTAAACTTCCCTTACCTTTACAAGATCAGGAAGATGGCAATGTGAATGAGGAATGTTTTGTGTGAAGTACTCATAAACATCTTTCCAATGATACAATTGCTTTTTGATTTTTTTTTCCCCAGTTATTTCCACAGCACAGAAGATTTGCCAAGGACACGACATTTATACAGGTGGGTGCTCTACTACCTTCACAGACAGAATTTCCCATTTATTCAATCTCACATGAATCACTAGATAAGCAATTGCAGTAGAAATAGTTTCTTAGGTGTTTGTCTTAATGGCATTGCAAGATCTTGCAGTGTGTCACTGGAGTAGTCAGAAGAGCATCATAATAGTAAATAAATTGCTTGACATTTGGGAATGGTTTACGTTTAGCAATTTTCTCATTTTATTGCAAATTTAAATTGGTCTCAAAACTTCCCAACAGAACGCTTGAAAGAATTCAGAATTACATAAACTAATGGTATAAACTAGTTTTATACTTCCAGAAAGCAGTTTTCATGGAAATTTGATAGCACCTCACCTCTTTGTGAAATTGAAAAGAAATAAGATGTCATGTTTGCAAATGTTTTCCTCAATTCCAGGTGTCTTTAGTATCCTCTCTAAGTGTATGATGAGTAAAAGGATGATTTATACTAATCTATTGGTAGTGTAGCTATTGTGAAATATTGTGGGAGTAGATTAGAAAGGGGAGGAACTTTTAAATAATCATTTTGGAATCATTCTATTTGTCCTGTTTTTCTTCTCAATCACCTTGCTGTCATCTCAGCCTCTGCAACAAAAGGCAAAGCTGGTGAAAGCATCAGTTGATAAGGGACAGTCAGTACCTTTTCCTGTTCTAACATGGAATCATTCCTTTTTCCCTCAATGATCGTATCATTGTTTCCCTTTTGAGGCCTCTGTGCCTGTTCACTGCTTTTTGAGAGTAGCTAAGCTCAGTGTTTCTTTTCTTGAAGGAAAAAAATTCCAAATAATATTGACCTTTCATTTCTGTTGAAGCGGGAAGACAATCTCATTTTAAAACTTAAATCCAGGCACAGCTGCTCAAGAGCTGTTGGCAAGAGTCAATGTGCTTCCTACCCCTCACTCATTTTGGCATGCACCTCACCCTGATTCCCCATTAACTTCACTTCCCCACACAGGCAACAAGGAAGGAGATGCCCAAAATGCCAATGTCCTTGACCTTACTTTGATTACACAGTGATCTTGGCCTCAGTTCAGGTATTTGATTTCCTGTAACACCCCAAGGGTGTCAACTCAGCAGCAATTTTGGCATATGTTCATTGACACAACTCCACTGGAGTTCTGCTAATCAGATGAAAACCTGTTTGACTTCTTTTTTCCTTACTGTGTCTAATTTAGTAGTTTGAAACAGAATTTAAGTCAAAGACAAAAATCTGACCCTAAACAAGAACCCAAGAGCTACTCAGTTCAGTCTCTGGCCCTAAACAGGTTGCTCAGCCTCACTGCTTTCTCCCTGATCTGCTTTACACTAATACTGGAAAGATCTATTAATTAATATTCCTGAAGCATTTTGTTATAGCAATGCAAAATGTTTATTCATTAATATTTATTAATATTTGCTAATAATCTGTAGTTTATTCTTCAACATACAGTAGACTCTTACAAAGCACTTCTGCCTGTATGGCCAGGCCAAGTTAGCTTCAAGAGCAGAGCCCTAAATACACACTTTCCTTCTCCTGGGACGTTATAAGAGCATCTATTTAAACCCCTGAAAAGGGCTTTGGCCTCTGAGGCAGCTGCTAGCAAATCAGACCAGCAAGGCAACCAGTAAGAAACTTAATGAAAGCAATTCCAGCTTTTATTGTCTGTTATAATACAAGTAGGAGTAGAAATACTGCTCCATTGTTTCATGCTTTCATTCACCAAATTCCTCTTGTGGAGTTGGAACCATCATTTTCTTTTAAAAACTATACCTTCTTTCAGAACCACCTGACCTTGCAAAAAAGACATTAGTATCCTTTTATATATTCTCCATTCAGGCAAGAAAAGAAAAAAGCTATTACTACTATTTAAACTCAACCAAATGGAAGTGCTTTGTCTCTTACTACTGTTGGATATGTTGTATTTATGTGCTTGTTCTACAGCACAGTAGGGTTCAAGTAATATTGCTTCCAGATAACATTTGCTTTGTGACCTTCATGAACTTGTATTAACTTTTTCAGTGCAAGCACAAATGGAAACTTCAACAGGCAGTGTCTGTCTTGTGATCTGATTGAAAACTGCACTTATTTCAGTGCATCCTTCAGTCACAACCTGGAATACTTCCTACTGACATGTGAAGGTATGTTGGGTTTTGTTATTGCAGTTATTATGCCTAAGGATGGGATTTGGAGCCAGCATTGTTATCTTTAGATATCCAGTGTACCTGTAGGCAGCTATGAAAAACTAGCCATAAATATCTAGGTCACTTTGCTTTTAAAGCTCTACTCCTACCTTCTTTCTTTTTCTTTTATGTGTATTTTATTTTTAACTAGAAAGCAGATATATGCAACCTTTTTCTGTACCTATCTGACTACTGAAGATAGAGCCACATTCCTTTAGCAACCTCAAGCATCCTTAAGTTAAAGTAGCAGCAAAACCTAGAGGCCATAGAGTGTCAGAAAGTTTTTGAGAGATAAGGTAGTGAGGTGAGATTAACTGTGGGTGACTGGGACTGAATTCCAAATGCATCAACTCATACCAGCACTGCAAACAGGAGGATTCAAAGTTACAATGAAAAGACAGTTTGCTAAGAAAAGGCAGTTTGCAGAAAGCTACCTAAAGGGCAACATGAATACCAAATATCTAGTGTTTCACTGCTTATTCCTCCTAAATTTACCTTAACTTGGAGTAATCTGCAAGTCCAACAGAGATTGCCTATGTTGAAAATGCCTTAGAGTATCCAAAAAGCTAAGGATAGAGGACATTTCTGGAGAAGAGGTGTAAAAGTCAGCTTTCTCCACCTCTGTTAAGAATAAAAGCTGAGCTCAATAGCATTTAGACCTATGTAATTTAATTTTGATTAATTATCCTAACTTACATGTACTGCAGTTATCCACTTCTATGATGGAAGCTGCTCAAATGGCTGCATGCCTTCTAAAACAAGCATTCCACAGCAGCAAGCCAAGGAGAAATGTCTTGGAGAAAACAAATGTGTGTAAGGTAGAGAACAGTGTGTGCTGTCACAGAGCAGCTAAGTCCTCTTTCTGCTGAGCATCAGCAGATGCATGGACTGCCCCTTCTCTGCATGGCAAACATTCATTGGTGCCAGTAACTGTTTGTGGTGAACACTGAGGATAAAGAAGTGTTTGAGATGGCAAAAGGGGAAATCAGCGGGATAATCAAGATAAAGTAGAGATGTGGAATGGTCTTAACCAAGCAAAAAGTCTGGACATGGACATTTGTAAAGATACGTCCTGTCTCAAGAAAGAAAGATAAACTGAACTTTAGGGAGAGTTTGTAGGAATTCTAAAAAACACCTGGCAATAGAGTATAGAGAAGTACAGACCAGTACAGACCAGTACAGACCAGTACAATGGACTAGTTAGTCTAACAGATTACCTGTAAACCTCTGAATCTATAGTTATGGCAGATGTATGCAGAGAAGTGTCATTTCCCAATAAAATGTACTTCTGTAGTAAATGTTATTATGTTTATGAAGTTTGTCTCTTTCAAACAAAAACCCTGAATGTTTTTCTTCTTTTCCTTTCGAGAAAAGTTGTCAGTAGCTACTAGAGACTCTGTCCCTTTCCTTTGCACCAAGATAATTGCTTTACCATAATGAGAAGCATTTGCTAATAGCAGTATTAAGACTCTTATTAACAGTTATGAGGTGATATGTTTGGATTACATTATATCTCATTCATAAAAACCTGCAGTGATACCTGAAGAGATTAATGAGTTTTATTAGTGTGCATTAATCCAAGTGCACAAGATAATTGTTTTGCCTAACAACTGTGGGTCAGATTCTCAGCTGCTGTAAACAAAACCTCCATTATAAGGTCATTAGAATGAGATCTGTTTATATCTGCTGAATTTTTTTCTGAATTTTCATTATAGAGGACTAAATTCTCAAACTGTCTCAGTCTAGCACAAATACAGCACAACTTGAGTTATGGACCTGATGCCAATCTCTGTATTTAGATACCTTTGCGAAATACATATACATGAGAAAATACAGAGAGCTTGGCAGGATTTCCATTTTCAATGATTTTATTAAAACATCAGTCCATTACATTTGGTGGAGTTACTGCTGATTTACATAACTGAAAGTGAGAGGTCTTTCAAAGCAGTTGCTTTCAAGCAGTTTACAGGAACAACACTTCTCCTGGGTGCTTTTCGTGTAGGATCCATCTAACTTCAGACATCTGCTGTGGGTATGTTTGCAGCAGAGACAACTCCCCTGGCTCCTGTTACAGCTGACATGGCTCAGGGGCTGTTTGGTGCTTTCTTCTCTATGTTCAATAAAAGCACCCAAAGGTCTTGCTGTATACTGTGACAGCCTACAAAAGTGGGTGTCTCTAGCAGTAACTGATGTATGGCTTGATGTCAGACCCATATGTGTCTCTGAAGGTAGCTAATCAGAAGTGATTTTGCTTTGATCATGCTTGTTATAATTTTAAAATTTGAATTTTCTCTGCTGTCCACAGGACAAATATTTATGGCTTGAGAACAATTTCTGTACTGACACTTAGAGACTAACTCCAACCATACCTCAGTTTCACTCTGCTCCTTTTATTAACTTGCTTTGAGACCTTCAGTTGCAAACTTTGCTGGGTTTAGAAACACAGAGCTGACTGTCACTCAGCTTCTCTAAAATGGGGGGGACAAGGTTTGTAAGATTTGGTTAAGCAACTGATGTTTAAACGAAAGGCAATGGAAAGGGAAAACTTTTTTTTTTAAGGGAGGGTCTGACAATGCCCTTTGATCCCAAAGGTCAAGAGTTGGAAGTTTTTTACTCACTGTTTTAGTACCTTAGATGCAGCATATAATTGTCTTAAAGGATTTTTTGCTGTTCTGCAGACAATGCTTAACAGCAATGCTACCTGAACAGACTGAAGTGAGAGAAGAAGTGTAATGAAAGGTAACCTCTCTTTCAAGAGGACAATGTAATGCTTACTGTCAGGAGGCAACATTTATTGCAATCACTCAGTCCCAGAAGGCTAGTTACCTTATTTTTTATCTAATTTTATATGCTCATGATTGAGTTACTGTAGCAGGATCTAAGGAAACATGATACATTGCAGACTGCTATTAGATTATCTCCTGTAGACAATGTCAAAAAAGCAATATGTGCTGGAGCAAGGTCACTCCTACTGTCATTTTCATCATAAAATATGGGCTTACACTTCTGTCTCCTCTCATAAACCAGCCCAGGCACTGCCCCCAATTCCCTCTAAGATAAACAGAAGATCTGGATGGAAGAAGTTTGCTACTTTATATATAAATTTAATTGAGGATGGGGTTTCCTCATCTGGAATGGGATGTAAAATTCAATTTCATAGAGAGAAGGGTAAGAAATTACAACTTTTGGCAGTGGAAAGCAGTTTGTTCCTGTTTCTTTAGTGGTGCTCAGACATGTACAGTGCAAGGCTGAGTGACACTGAGCCAGTGAAGCAGTAAAGCCTGTTTTTAGCTACTTCTCCTCTGAAGGGTGAAGCCTTATCAACAACAACCACTGTAGTCAGCTGTGTAGTGTTTTATACTTCCATTTTAAATAGATCCACCTTTTCTTCAGTGCTTCCCAATGTAACCTGCCAGTAAAATTTGAGTCCTAATGAGATTGTTTTGGGGGGAAGAAAGGACATGCAACAATTTCTGTTGCAGGCTAACTGGTACTCTGACACTCTGAGTAGTAGGTTTGGTTACAATATCTTCACTCTCTTCACTTACAGTGACTCATTCTATGAAGTCACTGAGACTTTTGCTTGAGCACACAGAACTGGCAAAGATTTTCTGGATCTTGGAGTTCAAGTCCCTGCTGTTGCAGACAACAGGATCATAGCATCCTTTACATTAGTTGGTCCATCTCCATCAACTGACCTCAGCCATAAGCTGATCTTGTCCAGCTCAGTGCACCTGGGAAGATGTGAGGTTCCTCACAAGGGGTTAATGCCTTCTAGCTTTGAGGAAAGAGGAATAATGAGGAAAACCTCTGGCACTTGCACACATTACTGCAATTAATGCCATTTACTACATGATGAAAATTATAGGGGGAATGTTGCTCAAGGAATGGCTACCAGCCTACTAATTAAAGTTCTCCGTAACCATGCGTTATCAGGAAGGGGTTAATTTTTGTTTTTAGAGAGGACACAAAGAATATTTGTCATTACACAGAGGGGAGAGGACTGTAATGGGGGTTAAGAGGGAGCTATTGTCTCGTGCTTGGCATGTTTGCTGTTGATGGAGAAGTGCCTTTGCCACTGCACTGTGCGTTATCCTTTCACTCATCGACCGATTTGGGAAAAATCAGCTTTCACTTTAAGAGACAAGAGTGTAACAGAGCAGGGAATGATGTCTTCTTCTTCTATAGGTTTCAAGTCTTACTCCTTTTCCAGAAACAGTAAGATTTCTTTGATTCAAAATACCTTAAAATCACTAGAGTTTATCCCAGCTCTTTGAAGATTATCTCTGCTGGAACTGATGTTTGTAGCTGACTGGTAGTCTTGCTGTCAGTGTTGGGCAGGTCAAATGACTTTAAAGCTGTCTCTCTCTTTGGAGAATGGAAAATAGACTCTTCTAACAAAAATGTTAAGGTATTATCACCTGCTTTTGATGTCCTCTAGCACTGTGGTTATCAGTAGCTTAGCCTAGATGCTATAGATCAGTAATCACAGGTAACAGGAATGAAGTTATTTCTGCCTTTCCCAGCAGGCAGTTTTGTTGCTGTAGAGCAAAATGATATGTTGTAACTGAGCTGTGCTTGATAAAATACCTAAAGAACCAATAGGAAAAGGATTTATCTGGGTATACATCTGCTTTTCCCCAGGTATGTCCTCTGAGCCAGCAGACAAGAGCTCTGTAACTGCACTCCTGGCCCAACAGTGCTGAAGGATGCCTATAGGCCTGGGAAATCTTTATAGCTCTTAGGTCCTGCCAGATGAAATCCTTGTTCAGACTCATAAACAGAGAACAAGTGGTGCAAAAGCATAGAGTAGGAAAACTTTGCAATTTAAGGATCTCCTTTGAGAATGATTCTTGTTAAAGCAGCAGCAATGCAACCAAATTAGTGATAATCTGAGTCAAGTTCCTCATACTATTGTACATGTAATTCATTCTGTCTGTGTATTTATGAGTTTATTTATAGAGGCAGCATGTGGCTATAAACCTCTCAGCTCCTTAAACTATTTCTTGAGAATTAAATTATCTTTTTTACTTCCCTCTTGATGGAATATGGAAACACCATCTGGACAAGGGAACACTTAGGGGCATTACTTGCTGCTTCCACTTACTAGGTTTATTCTGAGCATTACAAAGTCATTTTGTTATTCTGCATTTCTTTTACTTTCCAGATTTTTGTTGGAGTCAGCAAAGACTTTCACTACCAAGTTTCATCAGATCATCTGGCTCTGCTTTTTTTAGGCAGGTTGTTCTGACCTCACTTTTAGTCACATTTTAACACTGCAGAGTCCAGAGCATGATTTATGGAGAGGTCTAAACCCATGGTATAGAATCACTTTACAAATGTAGATTTTTCTGCTCTCTGATGTGGTCACAACACAAGCTCCACACAGATGACACAAGTCTGAAATGTATGGTTACACTTCTGGAGGATACCACATACACAGAAATTGTTAGTGTAGGTGAGTCTAAGTTACAAAAGACATCAAATGATTAATTTATAATGAAGGCTGCTTTAGGAGAATGCATAAGCTCAGCATTTACCTTTGTTGGGACTAGGATTCAAAACAGGGCTCACATGCAGACTTTCTAAACCTGGTTAGTGATTGCTAACAAGAACCTCTCTCGATTTCTTTCAATAACATGGCAAGAGCTTTTTACTAGAAACCATTAGCCAGCACTCCTGTGCAAAAGAACTTTTAAAGGAGGCTGGAGGTGGTCAGAAAATTGGGAAAACTGGGTCATTAATGCTGCCTTATGTGCTGCATAGCCTAGTGCTGTACAGTGGGAGATAAGCTCAGCCAGCAGCTGGCTGGGTGGGAACATCCTTTGAATGGTGCATCCAGCACCATTACCATTGGCACAGTTCAGCTTAAGGATTTAAAACCCATTATTTTTTCTTAAATGTGAGTAAACATAAAATTCTGGGCATTGTTTCTACTATTGTGGCTATGCTTAGATGCCATTACTGCATGAAGACTTTGTCTTTTTGAGGATATTTATTTTGGAAAATCTCCTAGTATTTTATTCTCTCATGGGATTGCCAGCTGCTTTGGATAGGCTTGAAAAGCTAAATTAAAACCATTAAAGTGCTTGGGTTTGTTGATGAATTTCATTGTAACAAAGTAACATGTTATTTTGCCCTTCTTATGCATTCAGTCTCTTCCATTCACACTTTTTATAATGCTGAGTTTGGGGCACTTTTTTCCCCTTAAAAAAAAAGATCCTAGAAATATGAACTTTAATCAACAAATATCTTCACGAAAATATACCAGTTCTAGCATATCACTCATGAGAGATTTTTGTCTATAGTATTCATCACAAAAAACATTGTCTAGCTCCACTGCTAGAGATTCCCTTTCTGAATAAGAGTGTCTGAATCCTTTCTGCCTCACTGAAGAAGATCATGACATTTGTCTTTCACCATGAGTGAATCAAATCACATTTTGCTTCAGTCTCTCCATTAATATGAGGAGACCATGGCATCATCACAGAGACATTATTGACAGTAATTTGTACATCTGTGTGTCTTTGAACAGGATGAGCCTAATATTATTTAGTATGTCAAGATAATTTTATATTGAGATTTATCAGGATACATGGGAGAGGGAGTAGAAGTTTTATTGTTGGTAAAATGAATATTGCACTGTTTATTTTGAGTTTTGGAAAGATGTGTAAAGCTCTCTGCAGCCTTTCCCCAGATGATAATTTTCATGCTTTTACCAAGTGGGGAGCAGAGGTAGAGCAAGAATTAGTGGTTTGCCTGTGGCCACATCATGAGTCAAGTATTGTGACCCCCATTTCCTTCCTCATATTGCAAGGCAGCACTCCAAGGAAAGGCACCATTGGCTACTGGAACAGACCAGAAATGTGTCTAGCTCTGTAGCCTGTCTCCATCAGTGAATGGTGGATAATTACCCTCTTCAGGATTTTTGCAATAATGTACCCATTAGGGATCTGTCTGCTTAGCTCCTGCAATAAGAGGTTGGTTCATGCCTTCAGGCAGGAGAATAATGAACTTTTTTCTACATCTTTCTCAATTCCTTCATTTAATCAGACCTTTTAACCTGTACCATTTGGGCTAGACCTACCATTTCTGGAAAGCAATGGAAAATCTGGAGGGAAAGAGTTTTTATACTAACTATGGGCAAGCAGATGCCAGGAGCTGTAAATGGATCTAAGGTTTCTGCCACTCATAAAGTACAAGTTCATAAAGCAATGTTTTGATCACAAAACCTAACTGTATCGTTCATCTATTGCCTTACATATCCCATGGGAGTCTTGCATATCACAGTCTAATCCATAGCATTCCAGGAACCAGATTGTTCTTTGCAGTTTTTATCCTCAGGTAAACATCAGTGCAAGCAACAATGAGAGTACATAGCTTAGCTCTTCCCTGGATGTATTTAGCTATTTATGAACTACAAAACAACTCGATATTTAGGCAAATATATCTGCAAAACATAGGTGGATTACTTTCTTTTTCCCTTTCTACAATGAAACAATCATGTTATTTGTTTAGTGCTGTTGGATTCTCTGAATCCTGAGTTGAATGCAGACACCCATGAGATATATATATATATATACTTACAAACAGGTGGTTGTAATAGTTGTTTTAATTTGTTGGCCCATATCTAGACATGGAGAGTTCAAACACACATTGGGTAACAATGGTCTAAGAAATCCTAACTAGCTGCAAAATGTTAGTTAGGACACATGGGGTTTGATTTTTTATCTGTCACAAGCTCTTTTAGAGAACTCAAGCAGGTCTTGTAATTGCAGCTTCCTGGGGGTGCTGTGAAAGTAAAATCCATTACTGACAGCAATGCTAAGATGGGCAGTGACAATAAAGGGCACTGAGGCTCCTAGATGGATATACGTTACCAGAGTGGTTTTGAAAGATTCAGTGAATCTTCAGTCTGTTCACTGCAGAGAAACCTTCCCAGCAGAAACAGAGCTATTAGTATGCAGGAGAACACTCCCAAAACACGAGCAGCATGTAAAATGATTAGATGGTACTGGAGTGAAGAGTTAACAAGGCATGGCTGCACACACGAGCTGTTAGCTCCCAGCACCACGCAATCTTTCATCTCAATAGCAATTCAATAACTAGTTTGTAATTACATCACAGGCCTTAAGAAGTGTAGGGCCAGTCCTCCTAGGTGCTGAGTGCTCTTAACTCCCACCAGCCACAGTGGGAGCTGGAGGTGCCTAGAGCAGCAGAGCAGTCCCTTGGCACGTGGACCAGCCTCCTGTGCCACCATAGTATCACTCAGTGCCTTTAGACATAGGGCAATGATCTCTTGAAGGAAGGATTGCATTTTGAGATACAGCAGCAGTAAAGCAGTTATGAGAAATAATATAACCCATTTTGGCTTAACACACATTATTCTGTATCGTATGTTTTTACAGCACAGTGAGCATGTGAGTGTCCTCGTTTCAGTTAGAACAGAAGTAATTCTGTTCAGTGATTTTACTCTTCAGCTAAAGCTCCTCTAAGTCCCTGCTAGATGTTGTGTATCACACTGGAGCACAAAGTAAATAGACTGTACCTGCAGGGAGGAACAGACAATCAGGTGACCCTAAACTGACCCACAAGCTATTCCATTCCATATGCATCATGTTCAGTATAAAACTGAGGATCAGTTCCTGAAACTCCCACACCAAGCTTGGGCCTTGGGGTTTCTTACATAGAGCCTAAGACCCTGGCAAGGCAGGTGCATGATTAACTATTTACCACCTGACTAACAGCCAATACAAAAAAGGAGAAGTTTGGGCTTCTACTTTCCCTGAAGGTTGAGCACCTGAGCTGTTTGGGGTGGTGCACTGGTAATTCTCCTGGTGAGGATCAGAAGCTCAGCTCTGCTGCTACAGGACTCTGTTCTGCATTTGCTCTTGATCCAAGAGTTCCTGAATCCAGTTCCAGGATCCAGCCTCTGAGTCTGATTCCTGTCTGTTGCTGAGTCCTTCTGCCACAATATCAGAGGTGATGGTGATGTAGTTGCTATCAAGGAGGTGGTTGGGGGTTGTGTGTGCTATTAGTTTTGTATATGTTAGTATATATTTAATTTTATTGTTATTATTTTCATTCAAGTAGTTTAAGTTTTCATTTACAATCCACAAGTTTCTCTCTCTCTCTTCATTCCCTTTTTCCTTTCTGGAGTGGGGGGAAAAGGGTAATAGAGAATATCTGTCACTGGATTAGTGGTTGGCTCAGCCCTAACCCTAGACAGTCAGGATCTGGCAGACCCAGTGGAGCTGCAAGAGTGAGTATCACCCTGTGGCTTTTTTGGTTTGGAGGGTCCTTAGATGTGTATGTGTGTGCTGTTTGTTCCTTGTAGGTGATATGGAAGTCTTGGTCTTCTAAGAAGGGTTGGAACAGGAAGAAAACTGTTTGCTTTTCAAACGCTACAGGGAGAACCTTTCATTAGGAGTCTTCCCTGTTGATAACACCCAGGTTAAAAGAGTAGAAACTATTTATTTATTCATTTTTTACTTTTGAAAGACAAAGAAGCTGCAGTTCCTATTTAACCTCTTCAGGTAACCACATTATGTGGCTTGGGGCATCTCTGGTAGATGTCTGGGGAAAGCTTGCTGCTGTGGCTCTATGACCTGTAAGAAACATTAACTGCACAGAAGAGAAATACCTACATTTAATCCCTCCTTTAATCCTTAAACTTAGTTATGTAAAAGCCTGCTGCTTGGCAATATTTCTGAAGCATGTGGCTTTAGTATCAACTAATAATATTGTAAAACTACCCATCATGGTAATGGCAAAGCACCGTAGAGAGTGTCTGAAGCACTTCCTACTGCAATTCAGGTCAATGCTTTCTAAGTACAGCTGGTCCTGCTCAGAGTGCCAGAGCTTGGCAATTCAGGTGACCTTTGGGAGGATAATAAAGAATGATCTTGTTGAGGTGGTCTAAAGAGACTTAATGAGATGCTGAAATAACTACTAGCACTGAAAGGAGTTTTATTAACCAAGTCAAGAGCCTATAGATGGAGAAATGCAGGAGTTGCACCCTGGTTTAAACAAACGTGAGATGTTGTTTACTAATGAGGTATGCACCAGCTGGCATCACACTTCAGAGTAGTCATGTCAGTAGCTCTGAAGATCCCAGCCAAGGCTAGGAACCAACTTTAAATCCTTTCCTTACTGTAGATGCCATAAGCAATAACTCCCAGGTGGTGACCAAGGAGGGGGCTCAAGGGAAGGTGGCTTCTCCCTGCTGTCCTGATGGATCATGCCTCTCTGTGTCCCACTTTGCTTTGCTGTGAAATCCAATAACCACCTATAAAACGCTTTATAGTATTTCTTTATCAGCACATCTTGGAAGGCCACAGCACTGTATGTCCACAAAGACTGGAAAAGGATTAGGTCATTGGGTGACTGTTATCTGTTGTGACCAGAATGGTTTCCTATACAAGGATGATTACAACAACGCTTGGGTTTTTGTATACCCAGTAGCAGGATGCTGTAATTAGTGCTTCCAGGCAAACTGTGACCTTTTGGAACTTTTCCTGAGGCTTATGAAGCTTAAATTAGTTTCTGCTGTTTGAAAGCATGCACAGGCTTAATCTCTGGGTCCTATTTATATTATAATTGCTATATAATTCACGTTTGCATTCACTTGACTCTCTTTTTTACTTAACAGCCGAGGTTGGCTCTTGTGTCTCAGCTTCTTTGTGTGCAGTTCACGGGTCAGAAATCCCATGGGTAAAGGCAGGATGGGGTGGGGGGAGCTCATTCTCACTCCCTCACATGCTCTTATGACTTCAAAATAGCAGACTGATATGAAAAAAATCTTTTTGCACAAACAAAACATACCACAAGAGCTTTTTCTCCAGGAAAAGAGAGGATGCTCTCAGTGGTTTGGAATTTGAAATAGAACTTCTTTTCTATCAGCTGTTAATGGCATAGTTATTAAAGTAGTCTGAGATTCATGTAAATGGTGGCTTTTGCAGAGGTTCCAGTTAAATTTTGTCTCCTTTAAGTAGACCATTCATTTATGTCATAAAATATTTCACTGTATCATTATTCATCTTTAATGCAGTGTGAAGTACCCATAAATACTCAGTTACATAGAACAAGAAGTAAAAAATATGTATGAATATTTAATAATAAAATGAACAGAAAACACCTGTAATTTCCAGTGCATAAAGGAAGAAAAAAAAGATTGTTGAATGAAAATTAAACTCCTTCCCCCTTTACAATTATCTCATTCTGCAAAGCACTTTTGTGTTCCTTGCTTTTTTGTGCTTTGATCCTGTTTTCTTTTTGACTCCTGCTTGTAAATATGATCTGTCTGGCATTGCCAAGAGGAAGGTGATCTATCATCTGCTTGCAGCCAGGGCTCTTGTCATTTGGCCATTCCATATATATAAAATTTGATCTGAACTCCACTGTAGGAGCTAAATGACATGACAACAGGCTTCCTCTGATGCTTCAAATAATGAAGCTTCACAAATCAGGCAGTGGCCTCCTGCATGTTGAGACTAGGGTGCATGTGTGTTATATCCAGCTATATGAGAGACCTTGGTTGAACTCATTATTCTGCAGTGGAGAGTACAGATGTTACCAACCCACAAGATTTAAAGCTTTCTCTAAGGAAAACTGCTTCTTTCACCTTGTTTGCCAGCTGCACCAACTGTAAGGTTTATTGCTGGCTTTTGTTTTCTGTTTGCATGAGACTTGTTTAGTCCTTTATTAATGCAGTCAGTGCATTAAGGATATATTAAAACCTGAGAACTCTTGAGAGGGACACAGCTTAATAAGCAGACAATGTGAAGCAATGTTATTTATGGGTTGTTTTTTTAATAAAAGTTAATATCCAGCATCAGTTATTAGCTAACTAGCTAGGATATCATTATTGTGTTGCAAGAGAATTTGACTTATGGAAAAGAATAAATTAAGCTTACATAAATCACTTTGTACTAGGCTTTTAATGGAATAGAACACAAAATATGCAATGGGTTTCTATTCTGACAGTGTTAATGAATTGTAAGTGGCACTGAGAAGGGAATATTTTCTTTCATGCTCTGATTACAAAGAAATATCCTTTTTACTTGAATATATCAGCAGTTTGTTTATTATAGGAACTCAGAGGAGTAACAGGGATTGTAAGAGTCTTCCTCCCCTTCCACATCTCTACCATGACTTGTCTATAGAGTTTCTCCATCATGATGACACTGCCATTTGTGATACTTTTTAATCACGGAATCACAAAGTCATAGGAGAATTCACAAGGAACCTTAGGAGCTCTCAAGCTCAACCTCCTGCTCCAAGCATTGTCAGAGAAGAGATCAGACCAGGTTGATCAGGGCTGTGTCTAGTCTTGCCCTCAAAGCCTCCAAGAATGCAGAGGGCACAACCTCCCTGGGTATCCTTAGTTATAGAGAGACTGTAGGCAGGACATACAGAAGAGGTCAGGCATGTTCCTTCACATATGGTATTTTTCTTAGGTTTACCATATGCTAACAAGAAACTTGTATTTTAAAAGTAGGGGTGAATATTGAACTTTTTCTTTCATCTCTTTTCAAAGTTTGCAGAAAGTCTGGATTAGAATTGAGTTGAAAGAGGTTAAATTAATGAGGGATTCAATCAGAAAGAGCAGGAAATAAAGCAGAAATTGGACAAAGGAAGAGCTGGGTACAGGGATTTCCTCTGTTCAGGTTCCTTCTTCCAGCCATAGATCTGAATCAGCATAGTAGAACAAAATACCTTTGGGGAAGTCAGCGATCCCCACAGGAGCCAGAGTGGTTCCCTACTACCTCTGCTACTTGTGTCTCCACCTCCTTTTTAGAGCTGATCTTATCACTATAATGCATGAATGTGCCTGCAGTGGTTCTTGAAGGTCACAGCTTTTCCATGTTCCTCTTTGGAAACATCTATATGCATTATTGTGTCATGGCTTTTGAAAACCTTAGCCAAAGCCTCATGAAAGGAAGGAAATGCTTTCACTCAGCCCCCTTGGTGTGGTACCTCATTGGATGATATTAATTAAGGGGAGGATGGGGATTACTGAAAGAATGGTAAGGGAAGGTTAAGTACCAGCTAAATGAAAGAAGGCAGTAGATTATGATGAAGAGAAATACAAGGCTAATTGGAGATCAGCAGCAGGGTTCATTAGGAGCTTATCTTGGGAATGACCTTACTTAGATTGTTCCCTGGCAGCCTGGGTACCCTAAACTAGATGCAGCTAATGGAATTTATTAAGGCCACAAAGCTGATAAGCATCATCAGAAGGCAAAAAGAAATACTGGAGAAGCTGGCTGTCTTGTAGGGCTGGAGTGGGAGAAATTAATAGTACAAAGAGCACAATTAAGAACAGGGAGACTCAGGGCAAGTCTTGTATGCTTGAAGCTCGAGAGTTACAAATGCCGCAGCAGAGCAGATGGGTGACTGGGCATGCAATGCTGATCACTGGATGTCTGCAAACCACCTGCGGTCATGGGACAGGCAAATGCTCTTTTGGAGTGGAGCATGCAAACAATTTTCTATAGAACTGGACAAGCAGCAATTTCCCTGTATAAGGACCAGTTAAAACAACCCCTGCAGCAGGGGTCATTTCTCTTCAGGAATCATAAAATCATAGAATAATTTGGTTTGGAAGGGACTTTCAAAGGTGATCTAGTCCAACCCTCAAGGTTCCCAGGGAGGAACTAAGTGTAAAACGCTCTTAGTTTAAAGAATAGGAACAGAAACTTTGTCTTACAAAAGGGAGCTAAAATAATCTAGTTTATCCTGTTGGATGAGAGCTTTGGAAACACATGACTGCTCTAACTATAATGGGAATAGCTGTGATTAGTAGAAAACAGCTTGTTAGAACAACTCCAAAAAGGTGTAAATTGGAGTGACAGCCAGTGTGGCTTCAAGTTAGAAGACAGCTCCTACCAGGAGAGTGAGACATCAGTAGGAATTACATCAGCAAAACCAGTTCTATTTTGAGAGTATTTGTCAATACTTTTATAGTACACATTTACCTGAAGAAGTAAGGGAGGTTCATCTTGGACCTGGAGGTTGCATGTCCTTCTGAGTTTCAGTGGCCATAGGACAGACAATGAGCTGGAGCTGGTTAGTGTCCCCTCAGCTTCCCACAGCACACTTTATGGGTGCCTCTTAAAATCCCATGAAATGGACTGAGGACCTGACCATGCTCATTCCCTTCAGCAACCTTCTAAAGAACTCACTGAACCTGTTCTGTGTAGCACAATTAAGGGCAAATCTCTTGCTCATTTTCCCTCTAGACACACTGCTAACTGAAGTTGCCTCAGAGCAACCAGATTTATTTCTGCCTTACATAAAGCATGAAATTTATTGCTAGTATCAGAGGGGGCAGAAACAAGCAGTACCATCAGTGTGGTGTCTGCAATCCTGAATGTTGCCTGAGAACAAGACAGTATTGATTATTTTACAAGACAAGTTACGTTTGAGGAAGTAGAGATTAGATTAAAAAATTAAATGCCTTGGGGAGGGTGAATAGCAGCACAAATCTATTTGATGTTTGTGTCAACAAGGTTGCCAAAGCAAACAGCATGAACATCTGTCTGTAGCACAGCCTGGAAAATACTGTAAATGGGAAAATAGTTTAATTGTAAGCAGCAGCTCACAGAACTCCCCATGTCTTTATTTATTAGGCTGATAATATCACCCCAACACATGAACTTTATGCAGCACGTATAAATAATTCATGGATTAGCAAATAAAGAGATCTGGAATCTGTACACAGAGATGGCTGTTGCCAATTATCTCACTTGTGCAGAGCCAGACCTCTCAGCTCCCATTGCTTGCAGCTGCTCTTTTAAATCATTCATCAGTGCTTAAGAGATATGCTAGTGGCACTGGCAGAGAGTATTTGAATTTTCATTGTTTACACACTGTGAATTTAGCTTCTGGTCTGAAATTGTCTGCCACACTGAAGCCTTTGAGAATACGGGTGAGAAGAATAAGGCAATTGCTCTTTTATTCTTTCTTTAACACTTAGATAACTTTGATTACCTTTTTTGCAATGTTAATTCCTATTCTTTTTATAAGCCCTACTTTCATTTTAACATTGTAACTGATATAATTCCCTATGCTGTTTGGATCAGGAAAACATGAGGAATACTGTGGAATATTCCCTTAGAAGTATTATAAGACAAATGTCTGGTGTTTTGTTCAAAGTTTTATGATTTTTCTATTTTTATTCTGGAAATCTACACAGTAGCACCTAAACATCTAGAGTTCTTTCTTTCTGATGATGTTTAAGCAGAAACCTTTTGGAAGCAATAATGAAAGCTACTTTAAAAATTGATGACAAGTCACAGCCAATGCTTTTTCATGTCAAATTTCTGAGGCACTGAGTTTCTGTGCACTTTCAGATCACAGCAGGCAGTGCTTCCTTGATGATAAATTTGCCCATGTCATTATAGTGATATGGCTTAATTTACTTCTAGCATGGATAATGACAATAACATTTTTAAAGTCAAAGGCCTTATGATAAAGCCAGACTTTTAGCTGTATTAATTGAAAATCTCATTCCTATAACTAAAGATCTATGCAGCATTAACAACTATGCCTATATCTAGGAATATGTAGAGTTTGTCTAGACATACAGAGGTTCCCTGTCAGTATATTTGGTCCTTTCTCTTGAGCTGTAAATAAAGCAGCAGCATTAAAACTGCTGTTAAGTTACTAGAGTTAGCAGGTGCAATGCAGGAGCTGAGAGTGGAGCAGAGCCTACAAGCCAGGTGTGAAGGAGTTCCAGCTGATAGGACTCCCTGATACCCTGTCCTCCTCCCGCCAGAGGGATGCTGAGAGGGATAACAGGGTTACAGAGCCCACACAGTGCCATTCAGCATCCTAAAAAATTAAAGGGAGGTGGCAGGGAGCAGCAATGTCAGGTCCCACAAGTCAGGGGTTATGACAGCTCTGCTTATACCTACCCCTCTGCAGCTGGGGCTGGGAGAAGAAATCTAACAGCAGCAGCATCTTGTCATACAGGAAAGTGACCTGACTGGGAACAGTCACCCAGGTTATGGAGTATGTGCTGGATCTCTTACCTTTTACTTTGGAGGCAAAGCAGCTCAATCTCTGCTTTACTTTAAGAGACTGGAGCACGTTGTGATTTTTTTCTGCAAGGAGCACAAGCAAATGCTTAAATGCAGCCTGCACCTGCTGCTCATGTGCATGCAGGACTCCTGTAAGCAAGGGGCAGAGTATTTGCAAAGTTTCCAAGGGGGATGGGTAGACACAGGCACTCGTCAGCACTGATTAAAGAACAGAAGCAGCAGAATGTGCCAGGGCTCAAGAGTCCCAATCAAAACCCATTTAGAAGGGCTCTGGAGAGAGGAGACATGGAGCAGAGGATGTTCTCACTCTGCTTCTGTCAGCTCCCAGCAGTTCATTGAACAAATTAGGTTTCACTCTCAGATCCACAAATGACAGTGGATGGCATTTACCAGATGGCATGTGTAATGGGACTGTCACACTGTTAGAGCTTTAAAAATAAAGTATGGGAGGTAGCTAATGAATGTACACTTCCTAATTTCAAGAGTTTTATTCTATCCCTGTCAGGCATTAGGCACTCAGCTTGTGAGTGTTGAAAGTGTGTGTACTAAAAGACATAGTCTAGCATGTAACTAGGTTGTTTTACTTTAAAAATTGGCATTAAGCTAAGCAATTTGCATCATTCCTAAAAAAAGGTGATTTTTCTTCTTAATGACTTTCAGCCCCCTCACAAAAGAAATGTATTGTTTGACTGGAATGTCAAGATTGGGAATATTGACTATTAAGAGTAATCTTTCTCACAAACCTGATGATTGTTTTCTGTAGATTGGTCTTTACTATTTTTTCTCCTTTGTTGAAAAATAAAAACTGAGCAACTCAAAGGTCTACTTTTTCTAGCACATTGATGCATATTTTAAAATATTTTTCTTTGACATTACCTCAAACTGAATATCTTTGCATGGGGCCTCACTTAAAAACACTAATTTAGGGAGATGACAGTAAGGTAGAGAAAGACCAAGCAAATGCATAATGCATAGAATTTCCTAAACCATGTAGTGTCTTTTTCCTTGATTTGTTTCTCTCATTTTTCCCAGTGCCAACACAAAAAGGAAAAATAAATTAGAAAATAAAAGGATTATATGCATTGTATTTATCTCTTTATCCCTTTGGTTTTGTTAGGCATTTTTTGTGTTAATTAAAGGACTGCTGTAGCCATGACTGAAGTCATTTGGGAGGATTCCTTTTATTTTCAGTGATGATTTTATCATGCCCATGATGAATTGTTTATTAGGGTTGTTGTTTTTCCAGCAGACTGACTTCTGGGACTGCAAGGAAAAAGCAGGGCAGATTAATAAATAAATATGGTCAGCACAGCAATGTATATTGGTAGTAGAAAGGTAAATTCAGCTAAATCCTGGCAAGCAAAACAGTTTTCCTCTCAGCTGCATTCTAAGAAAATGGTGCAAAAAAAGGCATCAGATTGTTAGTAAAGAAAATTCTCAATTACTAGAAAACAAAATCCAGGCTGCTGTGTCAGCCAGCTTAATGCTGGAGAAAACTTTTTTCTGCCTCTTGTCTGTATAGCTAAGGTCTACATTAAACACTCTTGATTGCCTACAGTGGGATGGGATTTCTTGGCAGTACAGGGAAAACCACTGACACAATTCTATCATCCTAAAGTCTTTCTTGCTCTCAAGAACTGATTTAACTTCTTGAACCAATATGGATGACTCACAGTAACCCATTTTTGTTGCCTTTTGTGTGCACACTGTCAGTTAAAGCATTTCAGGGGCAGCTTCTCAACCAGCTCTGCACAAATTGCTAGTGCACAACTGGTGATCATGCAGGATTTGCTTGTAGGCTGAAGGACTTAAGACATCTTCCAGGAGCTTGAATCTCAGTGAGTATGAGCATCAAGCCTCTTTCAGCTGTCTTAATTTTGAAGCTTAAAAAGTGCTGGGTTTTTTATATGTATTCAGTATGACTCAGCAGCAGTTTTCCCCTGCATGGCAGCTGCATGCCACTAGATTGTCAGGGCCAAGGCAAGCAGGAAACGTGGTTTCTGTCAACCTTTCCTCCATGGGTCTGTTGTGCAGACAGTTCTGAATTTTGCCATCCTCAGCAGCTGCACACCCTCATCCCATAGGATGCTTGATCTGGAAATAGAGCATATGCAAAAGAGAAGTCCTGCCACAAAGACTGGTGAGGCTTCACCTTGAATACTGTGTTCATCTTTGGGCCCCTAACTACAAGAAGGATGTTAAGGTGCTGGAGTGTGTCCAAAGAAGGGCAATGAAGCTGATGAAGGATCTAGAGCACAGTCTTCTGAGGAGCAGCTGAGGGAGAATGGGTTGTTTAGTCTGGAGAGTAAGAGGTGCAGGAGAGACCTTTTCTCTCCCCACAACTACCTTAAAGGAGGTTGTAGTGAGGTGTGTGTGAGCCTCCTCTCCCAAGTAACAAGTGACAGGATGAGAGGAGAAGGCCTCAAGCTGAGCAAGGGGAGGTTGCTTGTTGCTACTATATCATATTACATTATGGAGGAAAGGAAGGTAACCACTACCTCAGAGGTTAAGAACTAGCTGTTTCATCAAGAGCAATCAACAAATAATTGAAAAACAGAGCAAAAGAACTGGCAGCTACAAAACAAACCTGATCTCATGTACCATCCCATTTTTCTATCAGTCTTGGTGACTTTCTGAACAAGAAGTTGAATCCAGGCCACTTTGTGAAGGACTATAGCATCCTACAGCATCCTGTGGTAAAGACTGTAGCATCCCAAAGGTTGTGGCATCCTATGGCAATGAACTCTGTGCTTCACTTATGTGCATTGCATAGTAATGATAATCCTCTTTGTATAATGCTGACTGATTGCAATCCCCAAATCTGCATTTTAAGACAGCATATGTGGTCTTTTTCAGCACGAGAGCCAAACTGATGTTTAATTCATTTAAAAGAAAAACAACAAAACAAACCAAAACATTTTCAAAACAGCAACAGTTATCCATGGCATACAAAATGTAAATGCTTTGTGCTGTGATGTTTGGGTGTCATTAGAATAATTTTAAAAGCAAGTGATTTAATTGCATTTGTGCTAATTTTAATGTTTACAAATTAGGGAAAGATGCATTTAGTGGTCTGTTGGGAAAGGGCTTTGAAACCTCACATGTCTTCAAGTCTACAGTACTGTCATTTATTCATAAACTCTTTCTAATACCAGAGTGATTTGCTTTTTAGATTACTCTTGCATAGAAAGTGAGTCTCAGGAGTCTCCAGCTCTGTGGAATTCAAAACCAGGTTCATGTGTGTCTGTGTGTGCTTCAATAGATATTTAACCCAGTGCTTTTCTTCTTCTTTTCCAGGTCCTCGAGTCCCAGTGGTGACTGTTCACAACACGACCAATGCACAGAGTAAGAATGGACTTGAGCCTTGCAGTTCTTCAGAGATAAGTAGCCAGGCAGGACACTGGGTTTGGGGAGCCCAGACTCTGCCTAAATGCAAGTCAGAGGGGCTTGCAGATCTGCTGTGCTGCTATTACAAACGTTTGCTGTTTGGGGTGTGAAGGCAGTGGTTTGAGCATGATAAAAAACCTGTACAGTCCAGATCTCTCTCTCTCTCTTTTCTAGTCTTTCACAAATACTAAATTATGTCCTACTCAAAAATAAGATGTATTGAGCTTAATCTGTGATTTTTTTTTTTAAAAAACCAAACAGAAAAATCACTCTGATATGGATTACCAGGCTGAAAGAGATAATGCAGATGAGTGAGTCCCACAAGCTGTACCTCTGCCTGATTTCCTAATGTGTTCACAGGGATAGTAGCACTTATTGTTTGGTGAGGCTTTGTCATGCTAATGATTCATGTCTACACCAGTGTCAGACTGGAATTTTTCCAAATACAGTTTATTTTCCCTCCACACCTTTAGTACTGTCTGTAGCCTTTGCCAGATTTGTTAGGAGAGCTCAGAAAGCCATGAAGTTTCTGGGATTCCTCCTTCACACTTGTAGCAATACAAATTATCCGGATAGATCAATTTTTTACTCTAAGTTGGCATGGCAGGAAGCCTCATCTAGACCATCTTTCTCTGTCCCTTCTCCACAGGGGTCTTAAACCAAAGTGTCCCTTTCTCTCTTTCCTGAGTCTCAGGACACCTCCTAGCAGGGTGTGGAACTCAGTCCTACGTGCAACCAAGGTTTAGCTGCAACTGTCACTTTGATTGTAGACCATCATGTAGCTTAGCCCAGCCTTAACCTGCAGTTAGGGACTTCAGGGATTGCTAGGACCCAAAAATAAGCAACACTCTTATTTGTAGCTGCTCTGTATGTGGCCATTTTATCAGGTATCAGTTTAGCTTAACTGGATTTACAGCAACTCTCTGTTGTCTCTGCAAAGGAGCAGAGGAAACCAGGGAAGCTGGGTCTTGAACTAAAGGTTTTCTCTGAAATGCTGAGCAGCTTCCCACTGAAGGTGGCAATTGTCAAGGGCCCCTGTGACACCAGGATATGTAAGCAAAAAGCACAGGATCCACCTTGCTTTATACAGGTTATGTATGTTCCCTGTTTTCTCAATTTCTATTGGCAACATGCATTTCAAGTCTATACCCCACCTGGAAAAGTTTTGCTTGTCAGTAGGATGAGTAGAGTGCAATCCTAAATTCTGGTTTGATTTTTTTAGAATCAAATTTAAAATCAGGTTTGTGGCATCATCCTTTGCCATTAAAATAGAAATACTTGGTAGCAGTCCATCTAGTGTTAACACTGTCTGATGCTGTTAATGAGATGTCATACATTTAACTCTAAATCATCCTCTGTAAGTTTATCTCCACGAGTTTTTTTCCTAATTAAAATATCCCTTAACAGAGAAAGGCACACATAAGATTTAGCAGCAGCCTGGAACAAGTTAAACTGAAGCAATATACTGCTGTGTGACTGTCCTCTAAGGGCAAAAGCAAAGCAGCACAACATACCCTGGACTATGGCTTAGATTGTCTGCCATCATTTTGATTACAGGGTAACTGCAAGATAAATATTTCATTTCCTTGTGACTCAGTTTCCCCACTGGTCTATAATTTCTGGATAAAAGTGCCACGAGGGAGCTGAGTGATTTTGCTGTCTGGAGCAGACTCTTGCTGTGGAGCCAGGGTTGTTGCTGCTGGCAGTACTGGGTAGGGGCATAGCTCCATGTGCCAGTCTGGTCCCTTGTGAAACTACTGCTGCTATAAATGTTCAAAACTTGTCACTTGTAGCTATTCTGGTCTCCAAAATGTGAGAACTGCTTTAAGTAATAGTGAAAGCAAACTGCAAGCTCCTAGCTTCTCAGTCTTTCTGCCCCAGTGACCACTCACATCTCAATATGTGCACTAGGGTGTATCCATGTGTCTTCTTCCCAGCAGAGACCTGGGCTTGGCAGTGCCCTTGCTGAGCGTAACTCCAGAGTAGCCCTGGTAATGCCCACAAGGCTCTTCAGCCCACAGAGGATGTTGCCACAAGGCCAGGAGAGTTTCTTATCCCTGTCTTGCAGCTCCAAACTCACCTTTCCTGCCCTCCTCCCACCTTAAACACAATATCTTAATTTTATTGTAAACATGGAGATGGCTGACTGGCTATAACAGCATCTACAGGATGAACTGTTATAACCTCTGATATAATTTTGTGAAATATTTTTAGATTAATCAAGTAAGAGATACTATAAAACTGAAGCAGTAAATGAACAACTCGAAAAAATAACATAAAACATACTGAGACTAGTTTTATTTTGATAGGTATGTGTGTAACATTTCTTGCATAGAGAACTTGATCTAGTCATGCACAGAACACATCCCCTACTGAAATCTATGATTTTTCTGCATATGATTAGTATTTCCCCTGGCTCCTATTTTTCTCTCTTGTTCTTTTGCTTTTGAATAAAGGGCAACTGACAGTTGCATGTTAGTGAATTTACTTACTTAATATGAGCCCATTACTCTATAAAGGGAGTTTGCCTCTGTATCCTGCAATAATCTGATAATAGTGAGTTGCAATGAATGTTATAGCGTGCTTACATTTAATTAAGCAATGACCATTTGTAGTCCACAGACTCAAGCTCCCTGTGGTCCTGAAGCAGAAAAGAAAGTCCTTTAGGAGATATGCCAATCTTTTTTATTTCCTCCACACTCTTCCTGGCTTTCTGTGAATGCAATTATATGAACAAATAAAACAGCTTGACTAAATTCCCCTACGTGGCAAGCCTCTTTCTGCTGATAAAGCTACTTGTGTGTGCTATAATTAAATGAGAATCTTAATATTTAACTAAAGGTAATAGGCTGTTGCTTTGGCACTTCTGTGGGGGTTGTGGTTTCAATAGAGATGAGCTAGGCTTTTCAGAAGCAGGGTGAATAGTCTTTGAAGCAATAATGCTATTGCTGAAAGATCTGTGAACTGTGTTACCTGGGATGGGCATGTTGCTGTGCTATGCCTTCCTGTTCAGCAGAGAT
This sequence comes from Bucco capensis, assembly GCA_013396975.1. Lineage (NCBI taxonomy): Eukaryota > Metazoa > Chordata > Aves > Piciformes > Bucconidae > Bucco > Bucco capensis. Next base: position 282,733 of record VWZO01011422.1, on the reverse strand, counting down.
GGGCAATGAGAGCAGGATAATCAGGTACCATAAGCATTATTGGGGGAGCTGCGTTGCATATCTATCTATCAATGTGTCTCATAAGGGAAACTGCAGTTAATGAAACATAATTTGATGTGAAACCTCAAACCCTCCACGGGTTCACATGGCAGAGATAGTGCCCTAAATCCCCCTGGTTCAAACTCAGCCTGATGCCACGGGAATAAGCCCAGCAAGGGGTTTCCCAGACCTGGTTTCACTGCCACCACCCCCCAGCCATGGAATCCCTCCCTTATGGGGCTCAGGAGGCATATCCCACCACTAAGGACAAACAACCTGAAATGTGTCCTAAAGATGGGCTCTTTCCTTACTAACATCTTTCTGATGTTGGAGGCGGTCGCTTTTTCTAGAAGAGGTTCAGTGGTTAAAGTACATGTCCAGGATCTGGGGAATAAAGGTTAAGTCCTGTGAAGGAGGAAGGAATCCTCTGTTTCAGTCCCAGAGATTCCTTGGATAAGGCACACAAGGAAAATTAGTAATTCTTGAAACTCTCTGAAAGCCAAGACTGCTCCAAATCCTGGCATTGCAGGGTTATATGGTCTTTGCCAATCTTCTCTCCACGTAGCTTTTCTTCTCTTGGATTTTCTTTTGTGTAGCAGCACAACCTTGCTCTGAAGCCACCCATATCTCCTTGCTTTCCCCATTTACTATGTGTAAATTGAGCACATAATGAAGACTTGAGGACTTCTTCATTTGATACCTAGCTTTGCATGTCCAGTAGCTGTCTGACTGGGACTCACAGCACTACCTCAGAGCAGGAGGTCCCATTCCCACTTGCTGTAAATCAGCTGAATGTCACTGATTTCAGGGAATACAGCTTTTTGCCAATGCAGAACCTGCAAGGGGTTTCAAAGAATTAACTGAATTAGAGGTCTGTGAGAACTAAAAGGCAATCTTTTCCTAAGGAAATGTGTTACAAATATTAAGGTGGCTATAAAATATTAAAATGCTTTTTCACAAAACGCCAAAAGTTTTCATGATCTTGTCCTTCTTCTTTCAGAAATTTTTGATCTGGAGGTAAATGAAAATGTGCAGCTGGCTGTAAATGACAGGCAAATGCCTAAGGTAGAATACATGGAAATCAAGATAGATGATTACAGTAAGTAGCACCTTTCTTCTCTCTTATTTTTCTTTTTCACTGCTATTGCTGTGAAGTGATACAGTCATCTCTGCTAGACTGGCAGCAGGAAAAATAACTTTGGCTCTCAATAAATTCACACAGTTTGCAAAGCACTCTCTTAGGATCTGCTATGTAAGGAGGTTATTACAGAAAAGATTTGATGAGAATGCAGCTGAAGAAAGGCAAAATGATAGGGTTGGGAGTTTTTTCCTTTTAAAATTTTCTTTCTTGAGGAAAAAGCCACTCTGGGAAATGACATGGTGTGGTGTCCCCATTGTTCATGGTGTTTGCCCTAGCAGTTCTGGTGTAAAATTTGAGGTGGGTTTGAAGTGTTTTGCTGTATGTGCTTGCTGACTGCAGCTGTGGCCACCTTTCAGCAGGCAATACTGAACTGCTGTAAATGAAGACAAGTCATTGAGTGCCCATTGGAACCATTTGGGATTCTTTGAGAAAGCCATACCATTTGGTAGGGTTGGAAAAAACAGCTTTATGAGAAAAGCCAAAAGAGATTTCACCTGGAGTAAAGAAGGCAGAAACACAGAACAGTTTATATCTGCAGCTGGTGCATTTTTTTGTACCACTTGTGTTGTTATTCCCCATATATCTCTATGCTAAAGAGAGAGAGAAAATCCTAGTGGCAAACAGCCAAAGTGTCAGCATTTTCTGTCTGTCACTATAAGACAAGCAGGCAGGGTAGAAGACCAGCCTGGCTGAATAGGGAGCTATGGCTGAGATTCATAATATTTCCCATACCAGAAAGGAGTGTACCCCTCAAATCTGATGCAGAGAAATGAAAGCAGTGAGGTGTGATGGATGGCAAGTTACCAGTTACAACCAGTACTCAGTGTTTGAAAATATGAAGCAAAGGCTGAGACACAGTTGCCATTCTAAAAGGATCATAATGGCCCTAAAATGTTCTGCTTGCCACATAGGCATTAGGAACATAAACCAGTGTATGAAATAACAAGAACAGATCTTTGTTTCCAGCCCTTATGGGCAGGAAAAGGTGGGGAAAGAGCCTGTCATAAAGATCAATTCTATCCCCACCATGAGCCAATTCATAGTGGCACTGGCAGCTCATTAGGAATAACCCATCTTGATGCTAAATTTCTTAACTGCAAGTATCAATGAAGTGTGATTCTGGTCATTTAACCATATATGTTTGTATGTAATAAATATGAGCTGGCCACAGCCATATGGCTGTTCCTCTGTGCCCTCCTAGCCTTTTCAAGCCTTTGGGCTGAACAGTGCACATAGTGCTTAGTTATATTTAAAGTCAAGCGATGGCCTTTTTGGCTGTCCCTGGGCCATTGATCCAATTTGCAGCTATTAGCATTCAGATGGAATAACTAATTAGGCAGTGTCAGACAATAATTGCAAAGCAAACCACTTAAACTGCATCTTAATCTGTGTATTAATCTACTGAAAATGCTCCTAATGCCAATTTAATTGCTGAGCCTTTGCTAATCTGGATTGTAGTTAACATTTTAAAAATAGATGTACTGTGGTTAGTGCAGAAAGCATGTGTATGGCAGCAGTTTGGCCTATTGATAGGAAGCCATAAGAAGCAGTTAAAAGATGCTTTGGTGAGCAGGTCCCTCACTTACATTGGTTCAGTACCAGTATAACAACATGGGCTTCAGCACAGTTACCTCCTGTTTTACAGCAAAATTAAGCCCTCTGGAAGTTAGGATTAAAACACATGTTTCTCTATCTTTGCACCATTACAGCAAAATAATCCTATTCTCTCTCCCAGCCACCAGACTTAATTGGGTTTTAAATTACCATTTTCATCGTTGATTTTCCCCTTCCTCTCCTACCCTGAAGTATTGATTTCTGGCTGCATCAGTCATCCAGCTGCCAAAAAGGAAAATTATAGCTGTTACCAGATGTTAATTGAATGCTGTAAAAGTGATACATGACTGAACAGCTCGTGCTATGCTCCCCATTTACATTTCTTGTCACCTCGGCTATCATAATATGGGTCTTGTCTTTGACAACATCTGTGTTTCTGAGGTGTTATTTACCAATGCTTCTGATGAAATGCCATTTTCTTGCTGCTTGTAAGCAGCCAAAACGCTGGAAAAATCTATTAGAATCATGTCAACATTCCCACACTGAAGACATGTTATTTGTCTCTTTTTTTGCCTAGAATTGCCTATGCAGATCCTAAAGCCAGCAACTTTTTCGGATGTCGCACACTACCCCTTGCTTCTGGTCGTGTAAGTCCTTACTGGTCCTTTCTTTCTCTTCCTGTTATTAAGGTAGCTTGGGAACCTCGTCCGTGGGCAGAGCCTTTTAAGAGGTTAATGAGTGCCAAACCACTTGAACACCTAAGTCCAGTTGGTCCCTACCCCTTGTCTGACCTTGGAGCTGGGAGAGGCTAGATGTAGGTCCCTTCTCTCCCATGTTTGAGCCAAGGGTTTCAGCTCCCAGGAGGGTTCCTTAGTGAAATCCCGTGGAATAAATTTAGGATTGTGTTATGTTGTTCCACATAAACTTGGGGGAAGAAACAGGAAGGGGAGGAATAAAAGATGGGTGTTGGCTTTCCCAGTGCTTAGAGCACTCACCCGGTGCTTAATAGGAAGTTTTGGACTGGGATGCAGTCAGCCTTACTACAGCTTAATTTTAAACATCTTCATGCAGCAACCCTTCCCAGGTAAATGCTGGTGTTCCTTGAAGTGGCAGTAAAGAGAGACATAGAAAACATTGAAGATCTCCACAACGTTAGCATTTATATTAGGTAGGTAGGAGTTCCTGCTGGCAGGCATAGCAGATGGGGATTTCTCTATGCAACATTTAGTTATAATAATGCACATCAATGAGATTTTTCTGGCAATTTGGAAAGAAACTGGGGGAGGGAAGTCACTGACCTTGGGGAAAAAAAAACTTTGGCCCTCACTGTGTCCTGCTGCATTGCTTGGAACACCCCACAAAAGAGAGGGCTCATGTAGGAGTGATGAATGCCTGATGAGTGCCTGAACACCATCCTGCACATTCCTCCATGAAGGACAAAAACACTGCAATAAGCATGTCGTTACATCACAAAATTACTGCAGAGAAAATGTACTTCATTATACAAGTGCTTGAGGAAGATTGGTACTCATCAAGCTAACAGCACTTGATTAGGCTGCCTCTGAAGCTGGATGTGCCTGAGTCTCGCTTGAATAAATGCAAATGACTGAAGTCACATGCACATTAAAATCCTGCAGTGAGTTGCCTGATGTCTCTGAGAACCCCAAAAAGGACAAGAAGTAGGTAGAAGTGCCAGTGGCTCTACAGTAATCCTTGTCCTAAAATACTACTTATCATCGTCATCATCTCTTGATTTTACTGAGCTGTGTGGCTGAAGTGGGGTCACTATTTCTCGAGACAGTTCCCTTGTACAGGAAAGGCTCTAAGCAGAAGGATGAAGAGGGAGTCTTGCCTTCCTGTTACCCACCAATTCTGGGCCAACTCGGGCTTTTTTAGCTGTTATTTTCATCACTTTAAAAGTGTCCTTTCCCTCTGTACTTGTGTGAAGCAGTGGTGACAGAAGTGATTGACAGCTCCATCTACAGCCACTCTTGAAAACCCTGTGGGAAAGTGAAGGTCTGGGCTGGGTGAATGGGGGCAGTAAATGAAACCCTGATGCTTGCCAGGAAAGAAAAGGACAATTGCTGTTTGCAAGCTTCAGCCAACACTTTTTGGCAGTGCCAGTTCACCCTAAAGCCAGGCTCCTCATAGAAATCCATCCTCCAGAAAAATACCATCATCTTAGGGGGACATAGAAAATAGCTATTGATTAGAGCAGGTATAAAAAGACAAAACTCAACTGACGTCTGTCTCTCTGCCCTGGATTTACTCACAGGAGGAATCTGCCCACTTAGTGATGTGCTTTCTGGGTTTGTTCAAAGCTCAGCTTAGCACAGCAATAGGTGCTGTGCAAAGAAAGAGGCAGAAACCAACCTGCAGCTTTCACCCCAGCCTCAAAACCCATCCCACCCAACCAGTCTTCTGCACATCATTGCTGCAGAGACGGGTCTGCCCTTATTGAAATCTGTCCTACCTTCTGACACATGCAGGAGCTGCTGGTCCCCATTGCCACAGCAAGCTCAGGGCCCCAGGGAGGGCATTTGGCTGTTGCTTGCTGTCCTTGCCTTTACCGGATGCCTCTTTCTGTTTCAGAGATGGGACCCCTGGCAGCCAGAGCGTAACGGAGAGGTTTGAGGTGACGTGGGAGAGCGTCATGGTCAGCTCCCACAACGCCATCCTGGTGAAGTTCGACGGCCGCGGGAGCGGCTTCCAAGGCGCTAAGCTGTTGCACGAGGTGAAGAGGAGGCTGGGCCTTCTGGAAGAGAAGGACCAGTTGGAAGCTGTCCGGTGAATGACACTGTTATTGAAGAAATTAATTCGTTCATGATAATTAACCCAAGGCTGTCATTAGTCCCGGTTGCTAATGGTGTGTAGGGTAGAGCAAGGAGGTGGGAGAGAAGGACAGTGTAATCATACAGCTGTGACCAGGCAATGGCATGTGAGAGAGAGCTCATGTGAGCCAGTGCAGAGGGAGAAAAACAAGCCTTAACAGAGCTAAATTAGAGCACATTTATCTGTATCACGTGTCAAAGCCTGTTTATTTTTAGCTCTGTACAGTCACAGAGCTACAAACAAGTAAGTTTGAATATCAGCTGCTACATTAATTTTTTGCTGGCCTGTTAGTTGTAAAAAATCCATCTTTAAACACTTAAACTTTTTAAAACGGAAAAAAACCAGCCAAGCCCTCCACTCCTGTCATTGTTACATTTATTCTGCACACAATCACGTTAAATATACTGTCAGAGTAGAGCAATAGCATCAGCTTTATTATGACTTTCAGAGGCAGTGCAAGTTATTTGTTGCCATTGCTTGGCCAAACCCAACAGGTCGCAGGATGAAATTGACCTTTCAGCTGGTGTGAAAGCAGTGCGTGCCAGCAGGAGCTCAGATTGCATACCTCATTTTGCTGCAGCCACCCCAGATTCACGCTGATAAAAAAATCACACTGTGTTTTCTGTATCAAAAGAACAGATGATTTTAACCCTTTGTTTCTCCTCTCTCATGTTCCAGGACAATGCTGAAGGAGCATTACATTGATAAAATGCGAGTCGGTGTGTTTGGGAAGGTAACGTTTTCCCATTGTTCCTCTGTGCTGGTCTAGTTGGATAAGCAGCTGAGCTAAATCTGGATTTATTGGTGACTTTATTATTATTATTTAATTTTGAGATAGACCCACAAGCATAATGTGGGATGAATTGCAGCAAGCTCTTGGGCACGTAGCCCTCCTGCCTTCAGCAAAGTGCAGTGAGTGTAGAACTCGCCTTCAGGCATATCTGCTGAAGCCAGGGAGATGTCCCTAGTGTCTGGTTTTCTTCAGAGCAAGGTATTAAGGACTCTATAATGGCTGAGAGTTTGCTGCAGGGTCTCAGTTGCCTTATTTCTGTACCCCAAAGCAGCAGTACCTCCCAGCAGGACAGCTGACATCCCTGCCTGGTTTGTGTTCCAGGATTACGGTGGCTACCTGAGCACTTACATGCTTCCGGCCGGAGAAGAGAACCAGGTGTTTGCCTGTGGAGCTGCTCTTTCCCCACTGTCAGACTTCAAACTATATGGTAAACCCCTCTCCAGAGCCCACTGATGACCCTCTTGCTGACCACAGATGATGTTTCTGCCCTAACTTTTCCCAGTTATCTCCTTTCTTCCCCAACATCTTGCCTGATTTGTATTGTGTGTCTTCTTAGGACTAGGTTATTAACCTTTCTTCCCCTTCAAGAAAAACTTTGCTGGCACCAGTGGAACCAATTATGCTGGTCAGAGTAGTAAAGTGATTTTTATTACTCCCCTTCTTTTGAGAAGCCTTGAATGTAACTTCTTTCTTTCCTGGTCCAGCCTGCCAGCCTTGTCCTCTCTCTGACAGCAACACTCCACTGCATACAGTGGTCCTGCCTCTCAGGGACATCAGTTCCCTTTGCACTTAGTGCTAGTGAAAATCACAGCACTGCCACACAAGTCAGTGATGTTAAGTCAGCCTTCAAGTCCCATACAATTATCTCTGAAACCAATGGGAGCTTGCAGTAGACTATTGATGGAGATGGCCCCATATGAAAGGAGAAAGGGACACAAAATAATAGTGCTCTTCTCCTCTCATATCTTGGTTGCATTAACAAAAAAATAATAAAGCTCTTCTGTCACTTATTTAGGAACCATAAGTACACTGATAACAAAAACCTAGTTTCTTACATTTCCTTAGTGCATTTTCCCAAAATGTTAGAAATATGTCCTGTGCAGCTAAGGCAGTGTTAGAGAAGCTATTTCTTCACATTTGCAGTATTTGACTCAGAAGCACCAGTGTACCCACTTATGACTGAAAGAGATGTTTTCTTCTTTCTTTTCAAGCTTCAGCCTTTTCTGAAAGATACTTGGGCTTGCATGGGATTGATAACAGAGCATATGAGGTAACTGCACAGACACTGCATTTTCCTGATAAAATGTGAACAGGGTTTTAAATCTTCCTCAATGTACTGTCTTTTGGGGAGGGGAAAAAAGGATATGCGAGATGAACTCACTGCTGAAATTCTATATTTGGAAACCAGCAAGGTGTCCTTCAGCCTGCTTTTACTGCTTTTGTTGTCTTAATAGTAGTGATGGATATATTTTTTTATTGATTAATTTCATGTCTGCCTCTCTAAATTGGGTAAATACAGTTATTCCAGTTGTACAGATTGGAAGAGCTGAGGCTGAGTGCCTCAGATATGCCCAAGAAGACAGGATGTCATGACCTCCTTTAAAGTTTATCCCAATGGTCTTGCCACTTTGATTCTCTCAGAGGTATAATTTTTGACCCAAAGTCAAGTGAAGCTTTTTCAATGTAAGCACAGATATGATATTTTAGGTGGCAGAACTCTGCCAGAGTTGAACAGGACATGGAAAAAGAGACACAGCACCAGTTAACAATGGTACTGTTTAGTCTGTATGATGAGATAGGTTGGCTCATGTCTTCTTTCCTTGGATTACTTGGAGAAAAAAAAAACTGATAAAGAATAGCCACACAAGCAAAACCTGTTATACAGAAAACCTTGTTAAGCCTACTGAGCCTTGTCTTCAGCTAGAACACATGAAGGCAGCAAAGGTTTGAAACTGCTTTCTTACAGACAAGGCAGGTAGCATTCTCTGTCCCTGCAGGGAAGCTTGTCCTAGCTCTCCAAATACTATGTTCATTGTCTCTCTAATTTTTCACTTATGATCTCTAGCTTGTTGCAAATCCTTTTAATCACGTTAGAAATTCAAAGGCAAGTCAGTAGAGGTGAAAGCAAGGGAAAATATTCCAGGAAGGAGAGCTTTGTATTGCCACATGCAATACCTGAGTTCTGTCCAGAGCATGGCACTGTTCTGGGTACACCTATCTTACACACCACAGTTGAACCATCAATTGCTTAGGGAGGAGAACTGTGCATCTGACAGACACTTGGGGCTTGAAGCATTCTCAGCAGTGGACACTGAACTTAGTATCAGATCTTCCTCCCAGCTCTCAAGGCTCATTGAGGTTGGCTTTCAAACCATACAGAAGTCACTCCAGCATTCTGAAGTGTTATTAGACACAGGCACGTGGGCACACTTTTCAGCAGTGTTTTGTATTCACTGGAAATTCACTTTGACATCTTCCATGTGTTCTGCAGTTCAGACTTTTGGTGCCTATTATCAGAAGAGATGAGGGCCTCTGACCTCTTCTTGCTGATCCTGAGCCTGAAGGACAGCGTGGCAATCTGTTTTTACCTACAGACTGACTCGTGTAGTCAAGAGAATATGCTGTGCTAGTGACTGCTTGTTAGCCTTGTGATAAAGTAACAAATGAGTTTGTGTTTCTACTTTCTCCAAGTAAATTGCTAATTTCTAGAAAGGTTTTTAGTCTTACTGCAACCTTTACCTTCACAGATCACCAAATTAGCACAAAGAGTCTCATTACTGAAGGAACAGACATTTTTGATCATTCATGCTACAGCTGATGGTAAGTTAGCCTATCATTTGAGCTCATTATATGTTTGGGATGGCTTTGATTTTTTCTTAATTAAATTTGCCTCTTTAATGATTGCAATTTGTTTTTACAGAAAAAATCCATTTTCAACATACTGCAGACCTTGTCACCCATCTAATTAGGGCAAAGGCTAATTACAGCTTGCAGGTACAGTATGTGTTTCTTTTTTTCATATTTGAACAGTTATTTCCCTGTTTGGACTCAAACTGGTGTTATGAAGCACTTTGAAAAGCCAGTTACAAACACAGCCTGGCAGGAGAAATAGCACCAGCATATAATGTGTTCCCATCTACTCCTGTCCTTATTTAATACCACTATTTTGTTTGGACAGTTATTAAATTACAGATGTATCTCTAAGGAATTGATGCCTGTTGACTTTCTTTGGGAGCAACAGACCAAATTCAGGATGAATTACAGGGAAACAGGGATCTAAATTAAATCATCCAGAAAAGTTAAGGAGAAGAAGATCACTTTAATCTGACATCCACTACAAATTATATCTTCTGTTCTAGAAAGCCCTTCTTTCTGCTGAATAACATCTGTGATTTGCTGGATGACCCATATCCAAGCCATTAAAGCTTCCAAAAGGAACCCATGCACCAGCCAAGGGGATGATCTCCACCCTATGCTACATCCCAAGCCACAGCCAGGAGACTGCAGCTACCCCAGGCCCAGTCCATGCCAGGGACCATGCTACAGCTCACAGTATAGGCAATGCTGTTGCAGTGCCCAAGTCCTACTAAAGCTGAATTTTCTGAATACCAGCTCCCTCTGGCTGCATTTCTGTGGAGCTTCATGTGATGGATATGCTCACTCCATCATGCTCCAGAGGCAGATGGGATGGAGCACAGACACAGGAGCTAAGCTATGAGCCCTGCACAGATTTGGTCAGTGCTACAATGTGCCCCTGCACATTCCCAGTGTGGAAGCACTGGTACATTGGAGCCTGAAGACACCAATGGGCTTAATGCACATCAAAGGTTAGTTGAGGACTGAGCAGAGAGCTGAGGGATCTACAGCTTCAGTTGAGAGCAACAGTGAGACACCTCAGTCCTACCTGCAAGCATCCAGCTCTAGAAACTCATTTTTTCCTGCCTGCAATAGCCCAGTCTAGTCAAACCATCACAGTCCTCTCACTTTCCTTCAACACATGCAGAAATTGCCTGCTCCATTTAAATGGGAAGTTGTGTTTAAACTATTTCTTTTCCAGATTTCCCACAGTTTTTTCCATATAATTACTTCTCCAGCAAGCTTTATTTTTACTTCGTGGCATTTTTTCCTTAAAGCCCTCCTTCTAGTCAGGAAAAACTAATGTTATTTATCTCCACAGACTTGCACTGAGATTTTTTTCAGTTTTTACAAGGAGGAAGCACTGTTATTTGCAAGTGTGATCTTGTTCTGTTTAGCCTGAACTTGTTCAAAATGGAACTAAATGGAAAATCCTCCCCCTTAAAACTTCCTTTTGAAGGAAGATGCAAGTCTGCACTTAGAGCACTGTGGTGCCTGAATTACCCTGGACCTCCTGTGCAAGTCTGGTGCCAAGGAGAAGCAGAGGCTGTGCAGGCCAGCTGGAGCTGCACACAGGGGTGGTCAGTCCTGAAGTTTCAGCTCCTAACAGTGTGTATTTGCCTTTTTCTTTGCAGATTTACCCTGATGAAAGCCATTACTTTAGCAATGCAGCATTGGAGCAGCATTTGTACAACTCCATTGTCAACTTCTTTGCATCATGTTTCGAAGTTCAGGACAAACTCCCAATAGCTCCACTGAAAGAGGAGGAGGATGATGATTAACTCTACTTGTCCGTGCTAAGCACAAGGCAGATCTCTCTATATGCAACTGGATCATTTTCCTGAAGAAAGAGATGTTACATTGTTAGCATGTATTTAAAGAAAACTGAAAGCAGCTCATCTGCTTTACTTGACAGCACCTCCTTCCTAAATGGAAGAACATTAAGCATGGTGAACTCAGCAGAAACTGCTGTCTGAAATTAATCCATCACAACCAACATCTTTTTCTTTGTTTTTCCTTTTCCTTTTTTTTCCTTTCTTTTTGTTTTTTGTTTGCCACGAAGTGACTTCTAACATGAAAATGGTAAGACATTGAACTTGAAGCAACACCCCAAGAAACTGCTTTGAGGACTGGAAGATTTAATGTCTCTTTGCATTCAAGCAATCAAGCAGTAGCAGTGAAATCCATCAGCCATATTAAGGTTACTGTAGTTAGCATCATACAGTGTCAGAAATAATCTAACCTAATACATGGAAAAGATTATAGCACAATTATTTTAAAGGTTATTGACTCATGCATACTTGCCTGCTCTTTCCTATGTTCAGAAGGATTCATTGCTACAGGACATGCAAATTTAGTTGTACAAAATTACCACTATAAGTTGCTCCAATCTTTACCTTCCTGTAATTATTTCTTAATTTTGTATAGCTTTTACTTCAGTTTTCACTGGATCTCATGCTTACCTTATTAGCTTCTTAGCTACTTCTGGATGGGGAAAACCACACACACTGAATTAACCAACTCACCTTAGACCTTAGGGGTCTGAAGAGGCAATGGGGTCAAGGTACCCAGACATTAAAAAATTTGCTAGAATAAAGCAAAGGAAATCTCATTCTTATGTTGCCTTTGCCTGCAAGATTATTTTCTTTGGCAGCCTTGATAAATATGCACATAAATAAGCTAAATCAGCTTAATATTGAGATATTTTTATTGTACTATAGAAAAATAGGTGATGATCACGATTATTCTTTTTCTCCTTTTACTGTTGGAGCAATTGGTTGGCAACCTGCTGGGGAATGGCTAGATGAGGCTATGGGAGCAGGAATTTGTACCAGGTTCTTCACGGATCATCCCATAAAGCCATTTAAACAGAACCAATGGGCAGAGAGTTATTGCACATGTTGTCTGCGGCTTAGTTTTATTCCAGGTCAATGATTAGCACATTCCAAACACATTTAGTTATCTCTTCTGCTCACACTAGTTTTGCCAAGCATAAAAAGAAAAGTATTTTTGCTTTAAAATCTCTCACACTTCATTAGAGTGGCGCAAAGCAACTTCTAAAAATTCTTGTGAAAGGATTCAACTCTTCAGAAAGGAAAAGTCATACAATTCCACTTACTGATCACATCCTAAGAATTTTGACTTGTGTTGCTCCTTGTAAAATATTCTGACCAAATGTACAGCCAGTATTAATACTGTATATTTTATTTTGTTGTATATAAAGGAATGTAAGTCAGTTATTCGTCAGGTCCCCGATCCAATATTAGTCTTGTGTTCAGCATGCATGCAGTAACACTTCTTTGCTGATCAGGACTCTTTAGACGTACTAGCTTGGAAATATAACAATTAATGTAATTTCTTTTCTTGTTTTGACAGCTTGAATATCAATGACAGTTTCTACTTTTTACATAGTACTGTGGGTAAACTCACATCCTGACAGCAATGATGATGTTTCCATTGTGTTCATTAGTGTGTCTTTTTTATTACCGTTATTTTTAGCTTTGAATGTTGGTTGTACTTTGACCATCATGAAAAAGATATATTGACAAGCCACAGAGATGACATAGTTTGGTTTTACTTATCTTCTTTAATTTACAGTGCATCAACATGGTGTGAACAAGAACTACGGTATAAATCTGCTTTATCCGGCAAAATGCCAAACAGACATTAAGAACGCTGCGTGTCCAGATTTTGCTACACCAAACAGGCTCAAAAGCCTAAAAATGAACTTGACCCAAGAAATGTAAAAATCTGCTCTGTCCACAATCTTTTGTAGAAAGAACTTTAGGATGTGGCATGGTAGTGTTTGTTCATTCATGGAATAAAACATTATTTTACCACCCTGGTTGCTACTGCTGTTATTTAGCATGAAGTGCTTTTCAACTAGCGTCGAGCTGCTGGAAGTGCTGTTTGTGGTTGAACTCAGCCCAGACTCCAAGATACAGATCAGAAAAATGAAAACAAGTCTTTATAAATAGATACAGGCAGACTAAATGTCAAAGTGTAACCTTGGTAAGTGGTGTCACCTTGGTAAGTGGTGACTGCTTTTGAGGTGTCATGGTTTAACCCAACTCAGCAGCTCGGCCCCACTCAAGACACTTGCTTACTTTCCCCTGGTGGGATGGGGAGAGAATCAGAAGGGTAAAAGTGAGGAAACTTTTGGATTGAGATAAAGACAGTTTAACAGGTAAAGAAAAAGCTACACACACAACCAAAGCAAACCAAGGAATTAATTCATCACTTCCCATCAGAAGGAAGATGTTCAGCTATCTCCATCATGTGTAATGGTACAGGGCAGGCAGATTGCACTAGTACAAAATAGATTTGCTGTTATTTTACTTAATTACCTAAATGCAGCTCATATTTTCCAAATGTCAGAACAAATCAAGCTTATACTCTTAACTGGCATTTCTGGATGGCATCATGCTCAACTGTGACATCCCAAAGCGGAAGAGAACTAATGAGCACTGCCCTACTAATTCAGAAGGAAATCACAGAGGGAAAATGAGGCATGCTGGTAGGTAATTAACAAAGCCAGGCAGCCAGCCATGTTTGTAATTGTCTACAGGTTCAGGCATGGAGCATATAAACACATCCAAGCTCTGTCCATGAGCTGGTCTGGCTCTCCTCAGTCCCACTGTCCAGCCAGGCCTCCATCTATCTTGCAGCATCAGCCTTTCCAAACCTGTGCTGGAAACCACAGGCAACTCTCAGAGGGAAGGCTAGGAGACCATTTTGTAACATTCAGGGTTTGAAAAAGGTCAGGATGAGAAGAAAGAGACCTGTAGACAACCAATGTGTCCTGTTGTAATGTTCCAAGTTGTGAAGCGGCCACATCACCCTCTCACTGCCCCCTGCACCTTCTGCAGACAGACACTACACTAGAATCCAAGAGGCCTCATGCCTCTGCTGTTGGAAGAGTATGTCAGTTATATATAGCCCTGAGCAGGACATCACTCATAGCAGATGCCAGGAGCTCACCTCCAAGGTGACATAAGTTACTGAGCAAGGGTGTTTGTGAAAACAAGGCTTTGCTCTTCCCTCCTTTTTGGCATCCTCCACATGATACAGCTCCAGAGCCAAGGAGAAAGGAGGACATCTAGTCTACATGGCAGGAAAACTGGGTCAGTCATGATCCAGTGCTAACATCTTTGCTAAGCATTGAGGCAAATCTTCATCTATCTCAATGTCACAAGATTAGTGTGACTGTGTCTTTTCTTAAAACATCCCAGTGTGGGAGCCAGGTGTTTATATAAGAACTAGAGTTGTCATTTCCAAAATAAGCCCCAAAAGCTTTTTTTGTTTGGTTGGTTTGTTTTTTTTGTTATTGTAACAACCTGGAAACACCATCTGGCTTTTCCACCACAGCTCAAGTAATGAAGGGCCAAGGACACTTTCTACTGGATATCCTCAGCTGGGATCAGCCTGGATGACTATCTCCAAAAGGGACAGAGGGAAATTAGAGGGACCTCTGGGGACAAGAATGAGTGGGAAACCACTCCTTACACTGGTGTGAGGGACAGGTATCCAACCACCTAGCCTTAGACCTGCCCCAGGATGGGGGAACTGGCTTCTCCACATCCCCTGGCCAAATGCATGACCAATCTCCCAGTGCAGTTTTGAGTCCTTTATTTGGCCACAATAATCAATGTCCTTTGTAAGCGATGATTTCTGCTACAACAGTTGTGTAGCCAGCAGCTGTGAAGAGAAAGATACAGAAATCCTTTGTAAAATGGACCTTTTTTTCTTCCTTTTTTTTTCCTTTGCTTCAAGATATTCATTAAAAGCCTCATATTAAATGAAGCTACATTCTGCCTCCTCAATGGGATAACAGCTTTAATCAAAATGTCCATTTTCATGATCAAGAGTGAAAAAGAGGAAAAAGGAAATATAGATTAAATGGGGCCCCAGGAAAGCACAAAAGTAAACCATGCTCCAGTATTCCTGGGGGATGGCAAGGTTCCTTCCAGTTTTGGGGGGTTTTTCTCCTTCATTCATTAAAAGTGTACCTTTGGGTCATACTAAAGGAACAAACAACTCTTTGAGCTGATGTGAATGCTCTCATCCTTGCTATACAAGGTATCCAGGCTTTACACTGTCTGTAACAGCTATGGTCAATACCTTGAAATGTAGTTTGTGCTGAGTATTTCCAGTAACTCAGACTGACAGGTAAGTTGTAGTGAGCACTGGTAACCAGGCTGCACAAGCTCCCAAGTACCTATTCCCCTTCACCCCATCTGGGAGTACTTCAAAGTGGGCTAAGTCCTTCACCTGGAAAAACAAACCCAGAGCAGAACATCAACAAGGCAAATCCTCTGCTCCCAAGCACCATGTGAAAAGAGTGTAGGGACTTAAGAGCCCAGCAGGGCACTCCTCTGAAATAGTTTCTGGCTGGCATTTTTCCCCCTGTAAATTCACATTTGGATGCACAAAAAGCAGGATATTCAGGATGCAATTTTACCTGTACTTGGCTCCTTTTTCATCAGAACAATGTAGCCATCACATGAGCCTGGCATGCACCAAAAGTTTGCCACCTATTAAAAAGTGCTGCAGAGGAAAGGAGAAAAAGATAAAGTTAGCCCAGAAATGAGATAGCTCATTCTGAGATCTAGTCACTCCCTTGACATCGTTAGGGTTAGGGTTTTGCCCATGAAAAAAAGCCTCCACACTACACATTTTAAGTCTGTGCATTAAAAAAGGTTGCCAAAAGGCAGAAGAGAAATCAAGCCTAACACCATTGACTGTAAATTTACTAGCTAGCAAGCCTGAGAGGGAAATCTTTAGGAGTCTAGAAATCAAAGTGAGTTGGAAACAGCTGAGATCTGGCTCCTGGCTGTTCCCTCCAGGCAGAGGCTCTGAGCTGCTCATCACAGCCTGCACCCTTGGAGCTGCCAGGAGCAAGAAGCACTGCACCCATGGAGGTGCTGAGGGCACTGGGGAACAGAAAGGGATGTGGTATCACCCAAAAGCTGCCAGCTATGCCTGCAACTTTATCCCACATCTTGTATTCATGAATATTAATGGTCACTGAGGAAACCAGCAGAGGCAATGGGAGCAGTAACCACCTGTGAGCAGCACAAGGAATTGCACTGAAAGCCAGAGAGTGTCTGGTGCAACAACAGGAATAAAACTTACCACTTCTGGGCTATCAATACTGGGGCTGACAATAAGGCATTTGTCAGCTGCTGGTGGTGATGGTGTTGTAGAGCAAACAGCATCCCAGCTTTGAGTGGAAACCAGAGCTAGTCCTATATCAGCATTTTCCATCCTCAACTCTGCATGCTGGGCTGCTGTTCTTTTTGAAGTGGTTTGGGTTTTTTTAAGGTAGAAGCCCTGAAAATATTGAATTCAACCTCATTAACTGCATAGAATTTACCTGTGATCCAGTAGACTTTTGGTTTTGCTGTGATGATTATAATTTATGAGGAAATTGGGATAGGAAAACCTTTTCTCACTCACCTCTAGTGGCAGACTGTAAACAACTGCTCATGCAACTCAGTGACAGCAGCCAGAAACTCAGCCCAAACTTCCTCAGAAAAAGCTGCAATCTCTGGCTGAATAATTAACAGGTGGAAAAACATTCCTGCACTAGGATTTTAAAGGTAAAGTATCCTCCACTCCCTTACTCAGCATCTTCAGAAAAGAAAGTAAAGAAGAGGAAGAAATCCTTCTCTGAAGCAGTCCTTTGGATGCAAAGGCTCATTCTGCCTGCAGAGCCTCTGAGTTCCATGTTTGGGGAATATCTGTACCAAAAACTTTTAACGAAAAGAGTGAAGCAACTTTTTTCTGGACAAGTATGAGCTTGTTTCATGTAGGGAAATACAGGTGTTTACATTGAACACCTCCTCAGCTGAGACATCTGCTCTAGACTCTCTTTATAACTTTTATTATGGATTTTTTCAGACTAATAGGCACTGTAGGGCACAATTTATCCCTCTAGACTTCCACTTTGAGAGGGCACAGGAGTGGACCAGGAGGCCTGGGTGAGTAGATCAACTAGAGCTGTCTCTTTTCATCTGAGGAGACAGTGAAAACAAAGGAAGTATTAGATTTGTAAAGGAATGACTTTTAAGAAATGAACCAGCCCCTCAGTCTTCTCCCACATTGCTTGCTGCAGCTAGAAGCAGAGCACAGGCACTTGCTGCTATGTATTTATTGTACTTTACAGCACCAGGGAAGCTTTTGAGTGGTAGGATGCCATCTGCTGCTCCAAACACTTATTTCCTCCCTTCCCATCCCTTCCCAGCAGGCAGCTTGTGCCAGTAGGGGAAATTTGGAATATGTTTGGATCATCTGAACAGTGAAAATATTTTCATCCACAAAACAAAATTTGCCCAGATAATAGAAAGTGGAGTGAAGTGGTTTGCTCTCACGAGCGCTGGCTTGGTTAGGAAGAAAAGTTTGTGTGATGAATGAGACATCCCAGAGAAGACATATGATATTCACCCACAGACCAGCTTGCAAAGAAGATTGGATATTGTATAATTTCCAGTTTAATGCCAACACTTGCTGGTAATTCTGCTGCTGCTCCTCTCCATTACTGCAGAAACAATCATCGCCACATCTGTGAGTCGACACGATGCCCTGTGACCCTGAAATATAGTCCCAGCATGTCTTCCTAAAATCTGTGGAATGAAGAACAAATTAAAGCACACTGTTGGCTCTCAGGGACTAGAACTTAAACCTGTGAGCAAGCTCTATTAAGTCCAGTAATAGACACCAGTCATACTCGGCCACACAATGGAAGTAAAAGGGGATGAATAGCACACCATCAGCTACCACACTCCAGCAGTAATAAGCATCACGCTGGGCTCACTGCACTGTCTAATCCATAATTTATTTGGCTTCATAAATATCAAAACATACCACAGCTGTTAGTACTTGAGTGCAAAACCCTCAAATATTGCTTCAATTATTCAGGAGCTCGTTACAGGAGCCAGTCAACTGCTTCCAAGGTGCAATTTTAGAAGGTATCAATTACTCTGGAGTTTCAGCCGCGCACTTGCCGATTAGGCCCCCGGGGCAGCTGGCACAGGGAGCACTGGGAGCACTAACAGCATGAAGAAAAATTGCCTCTCCCTCAAAAATAGCCTAAAGCCTTGAGCCCCACACAAGGAGGGATGCAGGCAGTTGGAGGCAGTGCTCAGAGGGGCTATGTGCAGTTACCTGCAACTCTCAGAGGAGTCTCTACTTTAGCATCTCACTCTGAGGAGCTGCCAAAATGATTATTAAGTCAACAGGCCCAAATCCTGCATGGATACATGCATGGGTTTAGGGTCTCCACACCATTCATAAACCAAAACAAAGACTATTACCAAGAAAGTGTACCCCAAGAAAGTGATTTAGCCTGGCCAATGCCTGCAATACCTTTAGTCAAGCAGGAAGGACAAAGTGAGATAATGCACAAGCATGACCAGATCTTCAGCAAATCCTATTTGAGGAGCTGAAGCCAAACTTTGTAAATTAATCTCAAATTTATCTTCATGTCCAGACACTAGAGTCCTGCTAGCCCAGCTTAGTTCACTCCTTTGCTCCAGAGCTGGGAAGATGTCTGCAGGAGGGCTTTTATCACTGTTTAATGGGCCCAGAACAAACACCTAGCATTTCAAGATCACCAGAGCTGTCAAAATGCTTTGAGGTCTCCAAAGTCCAGCTCTTTTTGGTTTTAAAATAGACAACAGCTTCCTGGTCCTATGACTTTTGCAAAACAAACAAACAAACAAAGCCAACCACAGTAAACTCCCATCTTTGCATGTTATATTTCTATTAAAGGGTTTGCTGAAGCCAAGCAGGGCCATTCCCTGCAGTAAGGGAAGAGGCAGCAGGGCAGGGCAGGGCACCTACTGCCAGGCAGGGCTCCTGCAAGAGAACAGCATGAAATTTTCATGCAAATTTCCCACCAGGGTCCCTTGACTAAAACTCCAGATTGCCCTGCCCTTAATGTATAAATCACTCAACCTCATTAGCAGAGTCTCCAGCAGGATGGCAGCAAGTAGCACCTTTGCTGCTGAGTTGACCAAAGAATTGATGTGACCAGAGATAAATGTTGCTCTTAAACTTGTGCTGAAGGAGGCATGAAAAATGCATTAGCTCATAATCTCACACACAGTGATGCAACATGAGGATAATAAAGATGTAAGTGCTGCTCAGGCACCAACTTCAGAAAGATTTTTTTTCACCCTTGGTAGGCTAACAAACCATTTCCAAAGCAGTGAAGCTCCTTAATGTTTTTTTGGGGGGGAATGGGTATTTTCTTCTAGGATGGGGCATGCATCTGGAGGTGAGGTTTTGTACAGCACATGGTTACATCCATAGCCTTATCAGCTTTGTAACTGTCACTGGGGCTGGAAAAATGCAGATAGAGAGCAGAGCTGGTGTCCCAAAGGGGATGGATTAGTGACTGCTTGATTAAAGTTTATAAGCAGAAGTAAAGCAGTGAGACACAAGGGTAAGAGAAGACAAAACAACAGAAAAAATACCAGTGCTCATGAAGGTTGAGTTTTGGTTGGTTCAGATCTGCCTTTTATGGGACAGCTTCTACTTACCATGAAGGAAAAGAAAAAATTACTAAGCCCCACTTTGATTTTGACTTTTAACCAGCTCAAAAGGAAACCATGGGCCTCATCTTTGTCATAGACTCGGGATAGAGAAGGCTGATGTTAAATACATGAATGAGGACTTTCTGTCCAGCCTCTCTTGTGTTCTGGAGGATGATGAAGGATCCAGCATGCTGCCCCTGACCTGCAGCTGCACAGCAGAATGCAGCTTGTTGGAAGGTAACTGCTGTACCAGTACCAAGGGATAATGCTGCACATGTCCTTCCCACGGGCAAGGGACAGGAGAAGAGTGACTTACATCTGCTAGATTTTTAATAATCTGCTGCAACGTGCTCCAATGCAAGAGTTCCACAACCTTGAAGCATGGGAAGAGCTGAGGACATCCTTTGCTTTTATGTAAAGTGTAGACAACAAAAAACCCAACTTTAAAAAAGCAGCAGCAAACAAGCCCAAGGTTACTGGCCAATATATGTGATATCAAAGGCTGAATTTCTGACTCTTTTTTTAACCAAGGCTGAGTCTCTCTCAGAGTTATTGTTTAGATTACAGTCTTGCCCTGAAAGAGGATAGATCTACCTCTCTGTCAGCAACAAAAAATGTTGCTATTCACATCTCACTGGAGGTGTTACAAGAAAGTGTCACCTGTAAATAAGCTGCCTCAATAATTAATTGCCAGTACAGACAGCACAATAGAAACTTCCAGAAATAAGTTATTGCAAATACAATTTCAAACTAACAGTGCATGAATAGCTTTTGGAAAAGTCTCTATAAAGCAGACCCTGAATTTCAGAGAGAGGTACAACACCACTAATCAACTTGTCTCTGCTTTCTGAATGAGAGTTCTCAGCCTATTCCACTTCAGGAAAGGCAGCACATAGCCCAAGGAAAGAGCTCCCATCAGCAGTCCCTGGCTGGAAAAGAAAAACAAAAAAGGTTCAAAGCAGCAGAGATGAGTGAGCAGTAGCATGGTCATAGGGAGCAGAGAAAAGAGGAAGAACTATGATGGATGGATGGATGAATGTATTTCATAAGCATGGTCAGCAAGAAATGCCATCATAAAGAGAAGGCAGCCACATAACAACCACAAGCATCCTCTGCCCAGGGAAGCTTCATCCAGCAGCAAAGGGAAGAAGAGGAGGGTGAGGAAGGCAGGGCCTCTCTAGTGCTTGTCGGGGAGCATAGACAATATCTGCATCCTCCCCTGAAAACTGCAAAGCATAAGGCAAATGGACAAGTTTTAATGAGGCTGAGCTGCTGCACACTTGGCCTCACCAGGAGAAAATCTCAGCAGTTTATCCCTCAAACCACACAACCACAGATACATCCCAAGCTGCTGGGAAAGCAGACAGGCAAGGGCTCAGGGTGTACTTTGGCATAGATGCTGGCATGGCCACATACATATATCCAAAACCCAGAATCCTTGAAAAGAGATATAAAAAGCAAGAATATGAGGTGGTCGATGCCCCAAGCCTGTGAGTGTTTAAAAGTCATTCAGACAATGCCCTCAACAACATGCTGTGACTTTTGGTCATCCCTGAATTGGTCAGGCAGTTGGACTAGGTGATAGTTGTAGATCCCTTACAACTGAAGGATCTATTCTATTCTATTCTATTCTGTTCTATGTTTTATGATAATTCAAAGCTTACTTTAAGATATCATTAGCAAGAAGGAGAGGGATGGCAGTGAAAGGAAGCAGGGAGGAGAAAAGGTAAATAGAAAAGGAAGAAAAAATATACATCCAAGTGAAATTTATAATTCCTGTATAAATGAAAAGAGAGGTAATGATGCAGATAAAACTAATGAAATTATCCTGCAGACTGACTACTAGCTAATGAAATTGCTTATTTAGCATACATTAACTGAGCTGCAACTGGCATTTCACTGCACTCACATTAGCCAAAACTCTTCCTATCAACAGGGAGAAAAATACCACAGGGGCAGAACACAAGAGCTTTGCTTTCCATTCCAGCCACCATGACTTGCAGCCACGACTGGAGGAGAGTCACTATTTTGTGGCTGGAGATTTATCATTTGGCAATTTTGCTGAGGACAGTTAAGCTGTTTTAGGAGACACAACCCTCCACAACTGTTTGCTAACAGCTCTAGGACAACAGATCAACACACCTCTCTCTACTCATATGACTGAGAAGCTCTCCATCATGCATTTTTGTCCCTCTATATTAGTATTCAGTTAAAACATCTAGCAAAGTTCAGTTGGGTCTGCAAACCAATAAAGAAGCTTGGGCACTCCTGAAATCCTGATCCCACCACACACCTTCCCCCAAAACAGTAGCTGTCTTGCCAGGAGGGACCACATCAAGGTCCAGAGTGTCTGCCTCTAGAACAGACACCAGAACAGACTCCACAATGAATTACAGGAAGGGTCAACCTACTTTTCCAGACACATCTGTCTGTATGCACTGCCTAAAAAATTCCTTTTCTAACACCAGAACAATTGCTTCTATGCTACCCAATCATTGCTGAATCACCACTCTGAAGCTACTGCATTTTCCTGGTGAGTGAAACAATTCCCATCCATAAAAACCATAAAAGGTCTTTAGGACAAGAGCAGAAAGACCATTAGACTGGAAGGCCCACGAGTCAAAGCTCTGCTCCAATGATTATCTGAAGCACTGCAGATGGTTTCCATTTCCCCCAGATCAATGTTCCTTCAATCCCAACCTTTCAAGGTCAGTTAAAATTTTCAAAATATACTTGACAAAAGTTGTGCAGCTTTAGCCAGCAGCCCCCAGCTCGCCTAGAGAGCCTGCCATAACCTTCCACCTGTCTTGATGTCTGATTCCCTGCTTGGATCCTATTTTCATTACTCACTGGGGAGACCTAGTATGTTTGAAAGAAGCTAAGTCTTCCAGTTTGTCAGCTCTGAAATACATTGCCTCAGGCTTTCCAAGCTCTTGTTATTCCTTATTCAGTACGTGGGCTATGGCTACCTGCAGCTTTCCCCCTCTTTGCTGCGCAGATGGATTTATCCTTTGACCGCTGTCGTTTACAGAGAGGGGAGAGATGTCCACAGCCTTGGACACATGTAGTCTTAGCCTTCCAAAACACAATGTTATTCAGAACTGCAGTGCCTCAAAGTGACACAGGGAGCATTGCCCAGTGAAACCCAGCAGTGAAGCCAGCTCCAAACACCAATTACTTTACTTTTCATCTTCAGCCATCCTTTTGTCACTAGCTCCCCACCTCTTCCCACAGTGCAGCTCTAAGAAAAGAAGCGTTGCTGTCAAAAGAAAGCATCACCACCCACGCCCTCACCCTGCACCAGCACCTCTCCTCCTGATGATGGGGCACCAGGTCTGGGATTCTCCAGCCTTGTATCTGCATCTCTGCAATAGACCACTTCAGAGATGCACATCACCTTCTACGAGCACCTGACTCTCCAGCTCTTGGAACATATGCCCACACGGCAGGATGCCTCTGTGAGTGGACGTGTCAGGACTTCAGAGCACAAGCTGATATGCAGCTAACAGCAGGACAAGGAGACACTGGGGCAGGCTCTCCCATATTGCATCCAGAATGGGGCAGTTTTGCTGGAATCCTCCCCCAGAGTTGTTGGCATTGGTCACCCTAGAAGGGACAATGAGGAAAATGAACCCTGGCAGGAACCCAGCCTGGCACCCCTGATCTGCAGCATCGGGCCATGCAAGTCAGAGCCACATGAGGTCATTGCACTCCAGCAAATTTATCTCAGCATTCCATGGCAGCAAAGCCAGGAAGGGAGGATGTGCCTGATTCAGGCAAACAGCATCTCAACCAACAGCCCTAGTTGCATGTCTCATCTCCCACATCCAGGTAAATGCCTTGACTGTGGCCAGGCACTGTGCTGGAGGGAGATGTGGATGCTGTCATCCTCTCTAGCTCCAGTTTAGTTTCCAGGCTGCCCTTCCTGGTCCCAACCCGCATGCAGCCCAGGTCTTCCCAGGCTGCCTCTGAAGAAGAGGAGTTGCAACTGAGTGAAATCAGTTCATGTTGCAGCTTGGGTGAACTCAGACCTTCAAGCTGAGGTGAGACCTTTCAGCTGGTGGCAGAAGGCTCTCACGGGCCTCTAGGTGCCAAAAGCCAAGTAAGACCCAAGGAGGCACTGCGTTGCTGCAAGGATGTTCACAAGAGCAGTGCACCAGGATGGGGGCACTTGCCATGGGGAGGCAGAGAGAGGGGGGACCCTAGAGAGGTGTTTCTGAGGAGAGTGAGCAGGCCTGGGGACGTGGCACGAGGATGTCATTGCTCTGTTACAGGGCCACCAGTGCCACTCGTTACTCATCCCACAGTGTGGACTGCCAAGAGATGACTTCATTCCAGGTTGTAAGGAGGAAAGCTGCATTTCCCTGCAGGGAAACAGAGCTCTTCTTTGCATACCTTAGGTGGGAAATATTCCTTTTATAAAGGAGTCTTAGGAAAAGAAAAATCTTTTACGACCAATGGCTGCTTCCCTTGCAGTTGCTTTAAAACCACATCAGAGCCTCTCCCTGGGTTTGCTGCTGCTCAGCCATTGCTCCATCTAGTGGGAGTCTGCAGTGAAGTGCCACCTCCAGCTGCACAAGGACTCCTGCAAGACCAGAGCTGTGAAATCTGAGGTGTGTGACACGGAGAAGGCTCCAGCCCAGACATTGCACAGGCTTCACATTGCTGCTGGGGCCAAAGCACACAAGCAGCCAAGCTCCAACCTTCCTTTCTGCTGTAACACCCACAGATGCTCTGGGTAGTTGGGAATGATGCTCATGTTAAAAATTCCTGGGGGGAAAAAATAGATGAGGAAGATGATTTTTAAGCCCAGGGTAAAACCAGAGTACTTACAATCCCACTGGCTGTTCTATAAGTTCCCCACCACACTAACAGTCAGACAAACAAGTTAAAGACTGCTTCAGTCACAGAATCAGAAAATGTGTGTAGTCCACTAGAAAATAAAAAAGAAGAACTGGAAGAAATCATGAGAAAGAAAGAGACAGCAGTCTGTAGGGTTACTCATATTTTTAGCCAAGCAAGGTTTATGCAGCTGTTCTTCACAGGTGTACATGCTGATTTTCTTATCTGCCCTCCTCCCTTCTCCAGCCCTGATGGATCCTTAACCCACAGCTCAGTGTTACCAGAGATAATGGTCCCAAGGATACTGAGCTATGAGCTGTGTGAAAACAGGCACTTGCATCAAATGATCACCTTAAATGTCCTCACTGAAAGACTAAACATTTACTGCATATCTGTGAAGTTACACATGAGGAAGTCCCTGGAAAGTAGCTGATGTTTTTCTGCTGTTCTAGAAATCATTGTTCCCATGCAGTGGGTAAAGAGACAAGATTAGCTTTTACCTGGCTAAGTACCATCAATAGGAAGGGAGAAGTCATGCAAGTAGAGCAAAGTCATAGACACAATTTCACACTGGCATAGCACAGACATTGTAAGTATGGATATTGTAGGTTTGGTTCCTCCCCTTCCCTCATCCCAGGCCTTGCACAGATGCAAGCGCTGATAGCTCATTGTCAGCAGAGCTGGATAAAGCTCAGGCTTAGCATAAAAGGTTCAAATTCACCAACACAGCTCACATTGTGCCCAACATCCTGGCGTGGAAGTTGGCGTCAGTGACTTGAAAGAGGTTTCTAACCTCAGGATGCCATGGTGCTGTTGGCAAGGAAGTACATGAGGACAGCAGAAGTGTCTTAGCCTGTCATCTCTGTCTGCACTTTGTAATTGTAATATATAGCACTTTCCTCAAGGAACCAAAGGCACATTAATGAAGGGAGTCTCACACCAGCTCTCCATGGGAAGCACTAGGAGCTCCCAGTGTGACCACTGGGAAAACCTAGAGAGAGAGACAGGCAGGTGAGAAGCCTCATCTGAGGTTTGAGAAGGATGTGCAGCAAGAAAGGATGATAGGATTGGATCCCTCGGCTCTAGCTCCACATCACTGAAGGCAGTAGCTGTGCCAGCAGCTCTCAGAAGGCAGTTCAGCCTTCTCAGCTGAAGGCTCAGCAGTTCACTGGGGATGCTCTTTCAAAACCTGGCTGCTTCTTTCTGAATGCTGCCCTGGCAAAACTGTAACTGGAAACATCATTGGTTGGCAGAGACACCAGCAGGATTACTTTGTTTTTTTCTACCTTAGAAATGTCCTGGGCTTTTGTGTTTCGCGATGGAGAAACACCTCTCACTGTCTGAGCCCCCTGGGAGGAGCAAAGTTAAGACCAGGCCCCTTTCTCAGGGGGCAAACGGGTAGAGGTGGTCACTCGCGCACATAGGTGGCAAAACCACCCCTCAGCTCCCCTTTGGAAAGGGATTCCCGGGGGGG